>CM053593.1:151678288-151704934 GCA_028646575.1 Pseudocheirus occidentalis
ATATATATATATATATATATATATATATATATATATATATATGTATGCATGTATGTATACTTACACATATGTCTATATAGGAGGCAATATATGCGTAGGAATGCATATCTGAGCATGTGTGTATATGTGTACAAAGAGGGTATAGGATCAATTGAATACAAATGGATGATACTTTAAAAGGTGAAATTCTGAGGTGGGAGAGGACTAGAATGAGAGGAGACAGAGAGAGACAAAATGGGGTTAATTATCCCATATAGAAGAGGCAAGGGATAACTGTTACAACTTTACTTTCATTTACTCTTATTTGACTTTGAATCTGACTTAGGGAAGGAATGACATAAACTCTAAACTGGGTATCATGCCACACAGGAGAGTAGGGGGCATGGGGATGAAAGGCAGAGGGGAGGGGAGAGTATGAGGGAGGGATGCTGGAAGCACACACTTCAGTAAAGGGACAGGGACAAGGTAGAGAACACAACAAGGTGGAGTAGGATAGGAAGGAGGGACATATGATCAGACTGTCACAATATGTCCACTGTGAAGATGTCCTGTGTAATTCACATGCACAGCCTGCATTGAATTGCTTATCCTTCCAGTGGGGATGGGTGACAAGGAAGGAACCGAAAGAATCTAGAATTTAAAGCTCTGCAATACATGCAAGTAGGAATTAAGATATACAGGGACTGGGGTAGGGAGACCCTCCTTGCCCTACCAGATAGTTAGAGGTGTGCTGGAGGAGGGTACAAAAGAACGCAGATTGGGGGAGAAGCTTTACAGTGGGATCACTGTTTTGGGGTTGGGGGTAGGGGAAAGAAGGGGAGAAAATTTGTAACTCAAAAATCTCATGGAAATGAATGATGTAAACAAGAAAACAAATTTTAAAAATTTATATTAAAAAAAAGTCTGAAGAAAACCAAACTGCCAGTATAAAAATGAAACAGGACAATTCACAACACATTAAGAAAAGCTAACAGAAAATATTAGAAACTATTTGGCTTAATTATATGCCAAGAGAATTGAAAAAAATGAATATTTACAAAAATACAAACTACTCAGATTAACAAAGTGAGAAATAGAGAATTTAAGTAACCCCAATCTCAGAAAAAGAAATTGATCAATTCATACAGAAACTCCAAAAGAAAAAAAACCTAGGACCAGATGGATTTACAAGTAAATGCTATCATACATTCCAAGAACAACAAATACCAATATTGTACAAACTATTGGGAAAAAAACGGGAAAGAAGGGATCCTATAAATCCTTTCCGGGAGACAGATGTGATCTTGATTCCTAAGCCAGGAAAAAGGTAATACAGAGAAAGTAAATCACCAGCCAATATCTCTAATGAATATTGACACAAAAAACATTTGGCAAAATTTTAGCAAAGCATCTAGAATAACATATTTAAAAGATCACACTACATGACCAGGTTGTGATGCGGTATGGGATGCCTTTGTCTGTAGCCTCAGTATTGTAGAATTTCTTTGCGTTTGGGTATCTATGTATGTCACATCAGTTTGTAACAAGCCTGTGTAATTAAGCTGTAAAAGTCACACTCTGCCATAAAGGCATAAACCCTGCATTTCCCCTTCCCCCAGTTGAAAGTTTCCCTTAGCTAGAAATTTGCCTACGTGCCCAGCTGCACCCAAAAGCCTTGAGATAACTTTGTTTCAGTATGGTACCTCATGTATCCCTAATCAGCCTAGCTCATCTTCCCAACAGCCATAGTGAAAGCCTTTAACATTCTGTTTCAGTATGATACCTCGTGAATCCCTAATCAGCCTAGTTCCCGGACTTAGAAACAATCTAAACTATCCTCCCAACTGCCATATTGAACATAGGGTTATAAATACTGTCCCTCAAGCCCAAACTCTTTGCAGGTCCCTTAACGTTGTCCTGCCCACTCCTAAGCATAATAAAATTTGTAACTTTGCCAAAAGATAGCTTGGGGACTACTGAAATTCTTTTCCAGACAAAGAACCCTGTCTGAGGGATTATATGAGATCCCTTGGACCCCCCCCCACACACACACTTACTAACCTCTTCAGTTGGATTCACATCAGAAATGAAGGGTTAATTCAATTTTAGGAAACCTTTTTAACATCATAGATCATATTAAGGAAAAAATAATTATAATGACATGAATATATCAATAGATGCTGAAAAAGGTTTTGACAAAATACAACACTAATATATATTTTTTAAAATGTTAAAGCATAGGAAAAAATAAATCTTTCTTAATGTGGTAAATTTTGCTGTTGTTTTTGGGCAGCTAGGTGGCGCAGTAGATAAGAATTTGGAATCAGGAAGGTATATTCCTGAGCTGAAATGTGGCCTCAGACACTTAACTGTGTGTCTTGGCTGTGTGACCCTGGGCAAGTCATTTAACCCTGTTTGCCTCAGTTTCTCATTTGTAAAATGAGCTGGTGAGGGAAATGGCAAAACCACTCAGTGCCTCGGCCAAGAAAACCCCAAAATGAGGCAACAAAGAATGACCTAAATGAAGGATTGAACAACAATAAAGAGAATTAACTGCAATGGAGAAATGCTACTGGCTTTTTCAAAAAGGTCAGTAGTAAAGCAAGGATATCCACTGTCACCACAATTATTTAATATAGTTCAGGAAATTCTAGCTATAACAAGAAGACAAGAAAAAGAAAGGAAAGGAATAAGTATAATCAAAGAAGAAATAAAATTATTGCTTCCAGCAGATAATATGACGGTTTTACTTAGAAAATCTTAGTGAGCCTACTAAAAATTTATTAAAACAATTACAAATATCAGTAAAGTAGCAGGATATAAAATAAGCCCCCCCATCAGTCTTTCTGAATAGTACCCCCCCCAAAAAAGGCAAAGGAATTCCGCTCAAAATAATTGGAGAATATATAAAATATATGCAAGTCCAAAAAATTCTTTAAAAAAATAAAGACAACACTCTATGGAAATAAAAGTACAAAACACTCTTTTACAGAAATAAAGTGACCTAAATAATTGAAAACATAGTAACTACTCATGATTGGGCCATACCAATATAATAAAAATGACAATTCTGCTTACTTTGTAGATTCAATGTATTATCAATCAAACCATCAGTGCCTGACTTTACAGAACTAATAAAAATAAGGAGAAGATTCATCTGAAGGAACAAAATGTCACAAATTCCAAAATAAATAATACAGGGGAAGTGGGAAGAAATGAGGCCTATTAGTACCAGATCTCAAACTATGTAACAAATACTGATTATCAAGTTCTTTAGAACTAATTTAAAAATAGAAAAGTACACAAGACCCAGATGCAATCAACCGTGGTAAAGGTGAGGCCTCATTATTTGACAAAAAATATTGGCAAAGTTAGAAAATAATCTGGCAGACATTAGGTTTAGAACAACACCTCATACCTTCTGCCCCAATAAGTTCCACATACACACATGACCTAGATGTAAAAGATACTATCATAAATGAATTAAAGGAACAAGTTGAGGAGCAAGCTTTCCACAGCTATGGAAAGCTGAAGAGTTCTTAACCAGATAAGGAATATAGAGTATCACAGGAGATAAAAAATGGACAATTTTGATTACATCAATGAAAAATGGAAGAGAATTAAAATGGGAAGGGAAAATGTTAACTAGGGGGAAATCTTTGCAATAAATTTCTCTAATAAAAGCCTGATACACAAGATAAATTGGGAATTGTCCTCAAAATGTAAATGGTCAAAGACTATGAACAGGAAGTTCTCAAAAGAAGAAAGCAAGCTGTCAATAACCGTGTGAAAAAATGCTTCAAATCACTAGCAATAAGAGAAACTCAGGGGGGTGGCTAGGTGGCGCAGTGAATAGAGCACTAGCCCTGGAGTCAGGAGTACCTGACTTCAAATATGGCCTCAGACACTTAACACACCAAAATCAAAACTAGCCATGTGACCTTGGGCAAGTCACTTAACCCCAATTGCCCTCCCCCCCCCAAAAAAAGAAACTCAGATTCTCCCTCAGAGCTATCAGATTAGCCATGAAAAAGAAAAGAAAAGAAAAGAAAGAAAAATAGCAATTGTTAGAGAGGATCTGAGAGGATCAGCACATTGATGAATGAACTGCGGAAGCAACCATGATGTGATTCAACCATTCTGGAAAGCCATTTAGAACAAGACCCACCCCTCCAAAAAAGTCAATAAATTGTGTTTATCTTTTGATACAACTTTACAAGACTAAAACAAAGTGTATGGCCACCAAATGGAGAGTGCCTGAACAAATTATGACACATGAATGCAATGGGATACTATTGTGCCACAAGAAACTGCCAAAGGGATGGATTCAGAGAAACCTGAGAGGATTTGTATGAAATGGTACAGCATGAAGTGAGCACAATCAGAAGAATACCTTGTATGATGACTACCACATAAGGAAAAACAACTGTAAAAAACATATAACACCTAGTAATTGCAACAACCCACCCTGACCCCAGAAGCCTGCAGATGAACCATGTTGCTTCCCACTTCCCAGTAAAGCAATGGGGGACTAGAGGCTCAGAATGAGACAAGCATTTCTGGGCACAGCCAATGTCTAGATCTGTTTTGCACAACTTGTAACAAGACAGAGCTTTAATTCTGTTGTTGTTGTTAAGGCAGCAGAGTTTGGGGGAGTAGGGTTCCCTCCTCATGTCTCTTCCCCTTCAATCTGTCTTCCACAAAGCCAATCACCAAAGTGATTTTCCTAAAGCCTGGATCTCATAACTTTAATAGTAAGACAGCTGCACTCAATAAACTCCAATGACTCCCTTTTACCTCTAGGATCTGTTTGTCATTAAGGATCCTTCACAACCTGTACATTTTCATTCCACTTGTACTAGACTGCAACTGAAATCAATCACTACCAGAGGAGAGACTCTGCTAGTTCAGAATTCCTTTGGCCTAGGATTCTTGCCCTGGTTATTTTCTGCAGGCTTTAGATGGGGCTACAAGCTGGAACTGAGACCTTGCTCCACTCCTGGGGTCAGAGCCTCACAGTTGCTGCTTGCCTCTGAATTTGTTTCTTTCTTCTAACTCCACTTCCCACTCCCCATTCCTCCAGGTACAGTTACGCCTGATTATAAGAACTGCAAGCAGGGAGTAAGCAATGTAACTGCCAGATGGCTTCCTTCTTGAGGAAGGAAAGCTGGGACCCTCTTGTCAGCTTAGCAGGGACTCATATAAAGGTCTCCACATGTAACTATTTAAACCCATGGGTTGGACTTACATGTAGTGCTCCGGCCTGGTAACTACCTTTACTTGACCTGTAGTAACTTTTATCTGCTTAGGTCATTCTACCTCTGCTGTATCAAAGTGAACACAGAGTTCTCCAGGGAAGTGATGGGTGTCAACAAGAAGGCAGCTCTGCTATGCCAAAACCTAGTAAATAAACATCCTAAATTATCAGTACTGATTAGGACCAACTCTAGTCCGTTCAAAGAACTAGCAGAGTCTAGGCAGTGAATTGGGGCTCAATATCTGAATACTCTGACAATTCATGCCTCCAATATGGAAGCTTGATGGCAGAAGCAAGGTGGTAGAGGGCCAGGAAGAAGTTAGCAAAGTTTTCCCCTATGCCAACTCCTCAACACAGACCAAGAAAATACACCAGAACAAATCCTGAGCAGGAAATCCAACACAAAATCACACTGACTTATTTTTCCAACCCAGGTTGGCATAGGGAGATAGGCAAAGAAGTCTATGGACATTAGTGAAGGGTCTGGCCAGGAGCACACTGATGGGAACATTCCAGCACAGGGAGAGGTTGTGCACCAGGGCAAAAGGAAGCCTTCAATCCAGCACAGAGCAGCGTAAACTTGTGCAACAACAGGTGCCTCAGGCAGCTATGCCCCTCAACCCAGTTCTATGCCATAAATCTAGGGAGGACTGGTGAGGAGACCTGGGCTCAGGGGCAGAGTTCCAGGTGAGAAGATGTCACAATGCCTTAGACTGTGTGCTGACCAAGAAGGGAATTCAGAAGAAAGTAGCAGCTGGGGGGCCCTGATCCCAGGAATGGAACAGAATCGCAGATCATTTCTAGTCTAAGCTAAAGCTTAGAAACCAGGGCAGAGATTCTACATCAAAGGGACACCTACAGTTCTGTCACTTTGAAACAGCAGACCTTTCCAGCTGACTGACAGTGGCTGAGTCCAATGGCAGCTTACTGAAACTCCAACCAGGGAGGAGTAAGCCCACAAACCAAGGTCAAGAACCGACAAGTGCAGAACAGGAGGGAAGTGATAAGACTTTGCCCTGGAAGAACCACTTTGGGAGAATCCAAAACATCCTGATCCCCAGCCTGAGGTCTTGCAATACCCACAATATTCAATACCCTAAGAAATGAGAAGCAGGGCTAGCCTAGGCATTTCCTCCAGAAGTGTGCAGAGCCTGGTCCTAACAAAAAGTCCAAAGTCAGAAAAGGAAGTAATTGGCTGGTAGAAGGAGCAAACAAACAGAAAAAGAATCCCATCATGAAAAAAACAATTATGGTGAAAGAGACTTTCAAGACACAAACATAGAAGAAGAGAATGACTACAAAATATCTACAAGCAAAGACTCAAAGAAAAACACAGCTTGGGCACAAATTCAACTAGAATTTCTAGAAGAGATGAAATTATTTCCCCAATTACATGTAAAAACAATTTTTAACATTCTTTAAAAAAAAAATTTGAGTTCCAATTTCCCTCCCACTTTCTCCCTTACCTTCTCCATCCCTTAGGCAGTAAGCAATCTGATGTAGGTCATGCATGTGAAAGCAAGAATTTTTAAAATTCTTTAAAATGTTTAAAACGTTTTTACAAATGAAGTGAGAATGCTAGAGGGGAAAAATGTAAAAGAAATTAAAGCTGTGGGAAGAATTAATTGGAAAGAGAATTAATAGCACATGGCACAAAAGTAAAACATCAGATAAGCAATAAGCTCTATGAAAATTAGAATGGACCAAATACAGTAAAAAAAAAAATGATTCCATGAGATAATAAGAAATATTAAGACACAGTCAAAAGACTTTAAAAATAGAAAATAGAAAAAAAATTCATTTAAAAAACTGACCTAGAAATTAGATTAAGGAGAAAAAATTTAAGAATCATTAGACTACCTGAAATTCATGAACCTGAAATTCAAAAACTGATTCTACCATATTTCAAGAAATAATTTTAACAAAAAGAACAACTTAGAAGGGAGCAAAATAGAAATAGAATGAATCTATCAATCACCTCCTGACAGAAACCTAAAAAATGGAAACTCCCAGGAACATTATAGCCACAATCCAGAGCTTCCAGGGCAAAGAGAAAATTCTACAAGCAGTTGGCAAAAAAGAATTCAAGTACTGTGAAGTCAAGTCAGAATCACACATGATTTAGCAGCCACCTCAAAAAAAGAAACAGAGTTTGGAATACGATGTTTCAGAAGGCAAAACCTGTAGGCTTACAACAAATACTCAGTATAATTCTACAGGGGAAACAAATGGACTTTTAATGAAATGGAGGTCTTCTAAATATTCCTAATGAAAAGACCAGGCTGAAATGAAACAGTGAAGTACAAATACAGTAATCAAGAGAAACATAAAAAAGTAAACATGAATGAACAATTCATAAGGGACTAAACAAGGACAAACTGTTTACGGGAAAATCATCATCATGGGTCAGAGTGAGCATTGGGAGGGAAACATGGAGAGGAAGAATGAGGAAAATTATCTCACATAATTGGGGTAAGCAAGTGGAAGTCTCTACAAACAAGGAGGAAGAGCAGGGAGTGGCTGAAACTTAAATCAATTCTGAACTGGTTAAAGGAGAGAAGAGTACAGATACAACACAAAATACACCCCCCACACCCACACCCACACCCACATTTCACTCCATAGGGTGACAGGATGGAAAGAGGAGAGGGAAGAAGGGGAAACAAAGAAGAAGGAATATAGATTAAGGGAGGTGTTACATACAATCTACCTCAAAGGCATTTAATCTTTTTGACTCAGAAAACTGCCCTCTTTGAGACAGAAACCCTCAGAAACTCTCTGCAGAAATTGTTCTGAAGCATCACCAATGAGACCTGTGGCCTGGATACCTGAATACCTTACCCATAGTAGTGGTACTTTAAAAGCCTGGGAAGATTCAGATGCATGCAGAATATCAGACTTTAAGCAAGGGAATTAATGTGGATCAGTACACCATGCTACAAATTCAAAATGCACCATCTACTAAGTCACCAGGAATTTTCAGTGTTAGACTTACTCTGCAGATATTACCAGATACCCACGGCAGAGAGAGAAGGAAAAGATGACTTTCATTTATCTGCCAAGTGGAATTCTATCATTTCAAACACATGCTCCAAAAAATGTCTGGGACTTGTGTCACTTTTTAATAGTTCATGGAGAAGGTAGCTGATGACGTGAACTACTGGAGGTGTTGATATATCTGGATGTTCTGTCTGTATTCAGGAGACACTAGAAGACGATAAGGAAAGTGTTAGATGGGCAAGGTAGCCCTGGTCTAAAGCTATTGGTTGACAAATGGCAGAGCTGCAGAACCTTTCTAAGAATGGGGTAAGAGAGGCAGGTGAGTCAAGATGGCAGAGTGGTAGGAAGCAGTATTACAAGCTCCTCTCTACAAACTCCTCCAATCAGACCTAGAAAATGTACCACACCAAATCCTGAAGGGGAAGTTCAGAAAAAGTCACAGTAAGTCATTTGTCCAACCCAGCTTGGGATAGGGAGAAAAACAGGGAGATACTGGAGAGATGATTGGGGCAGGAGCATGTCTAACATGGAGGACACTTCAAGAGCCAGGGACACTCTGTGCTCCAGGGTAAGAGGAAGTTCCAGACCATACTAGGACTCTACCAGATTGATACTCAAGCACCACGATGGGAACAGATACCAACTGGCAGATTTGTCACATACTACTCAGTTCTGGGTCACAGATCTAGGGCAGAGTGAGAAGAGGACCTTTGGGCAGTATGCCAAGAAAGGAGAAAGCTCAGCAGCAGCAGTGTAGCTCAGACCCCAAGCTCAGTGCAGGATCTCACTTCCAACATCTAGCCCAAGGCAAAATCTGCAGAGAAATAACCTGAGGCAGGAATCCCAGAACAAAGGGGGAGTCTATAATTCTGCCACTCTAAACCACCAGAGCTTTCCAGTTGGTTAATAGGGGCAGAACCCAGCAGCAATGTACTATGGCAAGGACCCAAATCCAGGTCAGGAACTTACAGGGGGCAGCAATCAGACTCTATCCTAGATCAGACCACTTTGGGAGCACTGAAAGCATGTAGATTCCCAACCTATCCTTGAAATCCTGGACACTCAAAATGCCAAGAAAGCAACAACAAGGACCAGAGGTGACCCTTCCTCCAGAAGAGTGTCAGAACCCAGGCCTAACATCAAGTTCAAAGTCAGAAAGCAGGCTGGGAGAATGAGCAAACAAAAAAAGAATCCCACAATAAGTAGTAATTACAGTGACTGGGATGCTCAAGACACAAACACAGATGAGAATGTCTCAAAGATATCTACAAGCACAGCCTCAGAAAAAAAGGCAACTGACTCTGGGGGAAGCAACTCTTTCCCTTTACTTGCCTAGGGGAGTCGATAAGGTCCATAAAGGAAAAACTCAACTAGAATTCCTGAAAGAGATATGGTAAGAATTTAAAAGAGATTTTAAAATGTTTTTATCAACAGAAGGAGAACACTCAAGGAAAAAACTGGAAAAGAAATGAGAGGGAAGAAGGCATTGAAAAGGAATTAACAGTTTGGCACAAGAGGTACAAAATCTTGCAGGAGCAACAAGATTATAATGAACCAAAAAGAAGCCAACAACTTCTTCAAGCAATAAGAAATAGTAAAAAAAAAAAAAAAAAGTCAATAGGCAGAAAAGCAGAAGAAAATGTATGATATTTCATAGTTAAGTACATGGGTCATGCAGTGTCTTCACAGAGAGCAAGTACTGACCTCAAGTAAAAAGCACAAGTCATCTGACCATATCTGAAAAACTTTAGAGAGCTAAAGACTTCTCTAGAATTTGGTGGCTACTATCAGAAGTTTTTGAAGACTTACATCATCATCACTGAGTTTCTGAATATTCTCAATCATGGACAAATGGATAGGAACTGGAAGCAGAAGGACAGAAAAGAGCACCCTGGCTCTAATCCTCTGGCACCATTTTGGGCTTTCTGATAAAAGATATAAGTAGGCATGATAGAAAAATGCCATCCACACCCAGAGAAAGCACTATGGAGTCTGAATGCAGATCAAAGCAAACTATTTTCACTTTTTTTTTTCTTTCTCATGGTTTTTACCTTTTGTTCTGATTTTTCTTTCACAACATGATGAATGTGGAAATACATTCAACATGATTATACATGTATGTCCTATATCAGATTGCTTGCTTTCTTGGGAAGGGAGGGAAAGGAGGGAGGTGAAAAAATCTGGAACTCAAAATCTTACAAAAATAAATGTTGAAAACGATATATGTAATTGGAAAAAATACTATTAAGTGCAAAAAAAAAAAAAGAAAGAAAGTCGAATAGGCCTCCAAGGACTTGGTTAACGGTTAATCAATCAGCAAGGATTTATTAAACACCTATTATATGCCAGGCACTATGCTAAGGGCTGAGGATACAAATAAAAACTAAAGACAGCCCCTCCTCTAAGGAACTTACCATTGAATGAGGGAAGAAACATCCAAGCAATTAGGTGCAGCAACCAAGAGATATTCAAGATATATTGAAGCTAATTAACAGAGAGAAAGTACTAGCATTATGGGGCATTGGGAAAGGTTTCTTGTAGAAGGTGGGATTTTATCTGGGACTTGAAGGAGGTGGGGATGAGAGGCAGAGCATTTCAGGCATGAGAGGCAGTCAGAAAAAGCTCCCAGTCAGGAGATAGACTGTCTTGTGTGAGGAACGGTAAGGAGGCCAGTGTCACTGGACTATAAAATATGTAGGGATGAGTAAAACATAAAAAGACTGGAAATGTGTAGGCCAGGGAGGTGGGACAGATTATGAAAGGCTTTGAATGCCAAACAAAGGATTTTATATTTTACCCTGAAGGCAAGAGAGAGCTAAGTGTAAGAGGGTGACATGGCCA
The DNA here is from genome assembly GCA_028646575.1 of Pseudocheirus occidentalis. Classification (NCBI taxonomy): domain Eukaryota; kingdom Metazoa; phylum Chordata; class Mammalia; order Diprotodontia; family Pseudocheiridae; genus Pseudocheirus; species Pseudocheirus occidentalis. The sequence continues at coordinate 151,689,366 of CM053593.1, forward strand.
GATCTGTGCTTTAAGATCACTTTGACAGCTGAATGGAGGATGGATTGGAAGACAAACAGTCCAAGCATGAGGCAATGTACACTCACACCATTTTTTTTTCTTTTTGGAGGGGAGAAGGCAGGGCAATTGAGGTTAAGTGACTTGCCCAAGGTCATAGGGCTAGTAAGTGTTAGGTGTCTGAGGCCACATTTGAACTCAGGTCCTCCTGACTCCAGGGTTAGCGTTCTCTTCATTGCGCCTTCTAGCTGCCCCACCATTTTCTTTTTTAACAGCTCAAAAGAAGCCCTTTATGTTACAGCCTGGGAACAGTTCTTCCAGGACAGTGGTTATCACCTTCTTGGCATGTATTATCTGCCAAAAGAGTATTTTAGCATAGTACAGTGGAAAGAATACTGGATTGAGCCAAAGGTTCTGAGTTCGAAGCCTGTATCTGCTGTGTATTAGCTGTGTTACCCTGTGCAAACCACTTATCTCCATAGTCATCAGGTTCTTCCTCAACTGGTGGGTGGCCCTTAATAACCTCTGAGGTCCCTTTAAGCCCTGAGACTTAGTATCCCACATATACATTCAGGTCTTGGCTTTGAAGCATGATGTAGTCATTCAGGTTTGTTTGGACAAACAACAACCCACTAACATATCTTGATGAATGTTCAGTTGAACATTTGCCAGCATGCTTCGCTGGGTGAAGAATAATGTGGGTTATCCCATCAGCCTGGTAACGATGCACACAGAGGGATGAAAATGACCTGGAACTGACAAACAGGGAAGGAGGACGTCGGAGGGAACCTTAAAAGTTCCTCTAATTCAACTTTCTCCTCATTTTACAGAAGAAGAAACTAAGATCCTGGGAAGTAGAGAGGTCTGCCCGAGGTCATGGGACAGTAAGCCTCAGAAGTGGAATCTGAACCCAGCTCTTCTAGTTCCCAAGCCAGTGCTTTTTCCTCTATATCCTATTGCCTCCTATATCTACGTTGGACCACAATCACATGAAAATCCAACTTATCCAAAACCATAATTTTGAAGAATTGGCCCTGGAGGAAGTGGGAAAACACATTTCCCTTCCTTCAGAGGTTGAGGACTATGGCTCTAGAACACTGAATGTACTCTGAGACCTAGCTGATGTTGGCTGGTTTTGCTGAAATACCTTTTTTCTCTTTTTAAAATTATTTGTCATGACTACATATTCAGAAATGAAGAAAATATAAAAATAAAAGATGTCAATAACAAAATTTTAAAGAGAGTGCCTAGATGAAAATCTGTGACTTTGATTAGTGAGTGTGCCATTAGAGGACATATATCTATGACCCTGTCATTGCTGTTGGTCCCCACTGGTCTTTGGAGAATAAGCAATGAAGTTGTATGAGTAGCAGTCAAGGCCAAGCAAGGAGGTAATCTTGAGGATGCAAATTTTATTCGTCAGAGGGCAGATATGGCAGAGATGTAACAGGACATAAAATTGTTTTCTGACTGATCCAATGCATGATGTGAGAAAGCAGTTGGTATCTACAGAGTTTCTAGGGTGGCAAGGGAGTGGCATCTCTTGGTTTATGGCTTCTCTGCCAATATTTATTCTGACCAAGGTCAGGATTTTGAGAACAAGTTACTTTGGCAAGAATCCAGATACCTAGAAGTCTTCCTGATTCACCTTAAGGAGACCAGAGCACTTTAGATGTATACTGAAAACCTTAGCAGATAGCCCAGAAACGTCAGAATCTGGGGTTCTAAGTACATGCATATAAAGCTACTTGAGGTAGGCACTGGAGATCAGTGTCTGTGGGCAAATAGAAAGCCTCCAAGAGATGTCCTAGGTGAGTCCTGGGAGCTTTGGGAACCGTATGTCTGTACCTGAAAAGATGGTTCTCTCCCTTCATCCTTCAAGGAGGACAAGCTGAAATCTTAGAAGACATGAGGAGAGTCAGATGTCTCAAAGCCCCGAGTCACTCACCACTGCTGCAACCACTTTCATAACCACAAACTTGCAGGAGAGAGAGAATGGAGAAAGCAAGGGATTGCAGCTACTCCCTGTGGGCCAGCACCTGGGCAAACTTCTATTCTGGTCTTCCATTGTATAGCCTCGCTTTGAGGAATGGATTTCCACCTTCCTTATTTCTTTTGAACAGTCTGTTTGTTCTGTGTTGGCCAAGTGTACTGAAGTGAAAAAAAAAGTGTTTTCTCTAAGATAACATTCTGTATTTGGAGGGCAGGGAAGTGGGTAGGCATGCTATTCTGGGGAATTAAAGGAAGCAGCAGAGTGGCAAGCTATGGTTCAGTCTGAAATAGCTACAGAGGGAAGGAAAGTTTCTTTCCAAATTACTGGATGTCTGGCTGGGGTTTTGGCAAGAACCGGATAGGATCATGAAGAGTCTGACACAACTAAACACCAAGAGCCTCTAGATCAGTGGTTCTCAACCTTCATAATGCTGAGATTCTTTAATATAGTTCCTCATGTTGTGGTGACCCCCAGCCATAAAATTATTTTCATTGCTCCTTCATAACTGTCATTTTGCTACTGTTATGAATCTACCTGATATGCAGGATGTATTTTCATTGTTACAAATTGAACATAACCCACAGATTGAGAACCGTTGCAGATCTTAGGGCTGAACTAGGAGATTGCAAGGTAATCCAGAGCAAAGTCAGGGCTGATGAGACCACTCAGATTGGTCTAAGGAGACAAAGGACTACAGAGTTAGCCTGATTTAGGGTTATTCCTAAAGACTGCTAAAGCACCACAACAGTCATTGACTTGTGACAAATTGGTGGACCCTGTGAAAAGCAGCTGAGCAACTGTAGATAACTTATACGACGAAGAACTTAATTCCAACCACTGGAGAGTCACCTTCTTTTCTATGGATCATGAAACTAAGCAGGAGAATGACCTTGCAGATGCAAATTCGACCTCTGAAACTCAGAACGTCTGGTGAGAGGTAGACCTTGGACAAAACTCTTCTTCAAAGATAAAGGGATGAAAGGTGGCTAGGTGGCGCAGTGAATAGAGCACCGGCCTGGAGTCAGGAGTACCTGAGTTTAAATCCAGCCTCCGACACTTAACATACATACACACACACACACACACACACACACACACACACACACACACACACAAACTCTAGCCATATGATCTTGGGCAAGTCACTTAACCCCAACTGCCCTACCTTCCCCCCTCCATAAAAAGAAAGATAGAGGGATGAGGGAACATCATGACAGACTGACACAGGCACACTGCCACCAGTAGTAAACTGAGAAGGCAGAACTACCTTCTGTTACAACTGCAGAGAAGAGAGAGATATACACTCATGAGAATATAGCTCTGACAGGGCCTATATAATCTCAGCAACTGGGGAGCCTGAGGCTGGCATGCTACTTCTGCTCAGGAGTTCTGAGTTCCAGTGTACTAAGACCATCAGGAATCTCAATATGATGACATCCTGAGAGGTCGTCAGCATCACGCTGACTAAGAAGGGGAGAACCGACCAGCTCAGCAATGGAGGAGGTCAAAGCTCCTCTAGTGATCAGTAGTGGGATCAGCCTTGTAAGTAGCTCCTGACTTAAGAGATGGGCAAGATAGGGAGATCCAGATTCAAAAAGGAAAGAAAAAAGAATGCTGCTTTGGTGTTAAGAGAAGCTGAGGACTATAGGACCGGCACTGGGGAAAGGAGGCAAGGCTGGGGAAGGAGGTAACTATCCTTGACCCCAAAAGTAGGGAGCATGATTTCATCATCAATTCTTTATGAATCTATCCCACTTGGACTCATAGGGCCTTAACATAGAAACAGTAGTGAGATTAACGATGTGGAATGGACTTCATAGTGTGGTGAAGTGACCATTGTGTTCTGCTCATTTGAGAAAATGCTATATAGCCTATGAAGAGGCTTGAACTTATAGGACTGAGTCATAAAAAAACAATCCCCATTTCTAGGCTATATCAAAGTGAATTTGAAATTTCCTAAAGAAATTGCAGGTATTGACATACTGGATATATGATCAGATCCACTATCTATCAATGGAGCAACAGCTTAGAACTAATTCCAATCTGTTCGGGAATGTAACAGGACACTGCAACTCACAAGCTAGGACTCAATACCAGAATACATGGTTTATGCAGATGATTAAAGGAGAATAGAGGCAAATGTTCACAATGAATATCACAGGAGTGCGGAATCTTGAAGGGAAGACTCCCCAGTACTAGAAGAATGGAAGGAGTAGTTGAAGAAGAAGCCGAACAAGAAGAGAAGCAGGTTCTCACTGCAAGGGGGTATGTAGGATGCACCCCAAAAGAAACCAGTAGGATCCATCTCACTGTTTTTTAATCATTCCAGGAGTGATGGAGGAAAATTCCTTTGTGATGAATGATGCTAGTCAATGGTATCATTATAGAGTTTAGCAGCCTATATGCACCATCTGTATTGGTGGCAATAGAAAAATATGTTTCTGGGTAGACTACCAGTCTTTGAACAATAGAACCAAGCTGGGCTAGAATAGGCTGATCTAAAAACTCAAGGTGTCCTAGTGTAAGGGCCACTTTAAGCCTTGAATGACTAGAGGTCTGAACTCGGTCAGTGTGTCCTTGCAAACAGGAAGACAGGAGGTGGGTCTAAGAGGCATCCTGCATTTGCCCCGCCCCCATGACCACACTTCCTGTTTACCAAGCACTCGCTGTCCTGTGTCCCATGGGTACAGGGGTCTTGGAGGATTAAAGGTCACGGGTAGCATAGAGCATGCGCAAATAAGCAGAGGTGCGTTCCCCCCATCAGGATACTGTTACTGACGCACGTGATGAGAGGAAGACAGTCTATATAAGACAGAGGAGCGCAGGAGAGTGCAGGACACAGCACACAAGGCACGGCACACGTGGGGATAGGGCACACAATAGGATAGAATAAAGAGACATATACTACTCCACCAAGGTGTGTCTGGCTATTCTGTCCAAACCGGGATATCCCGAAGGGTTGTGGAGGCGACTGAGACTGTCCACATGGAATGAGGTAGGTGACTTGGGAAGTTAACAGTCCGGCAGGCCTGGGCATCCTAGATTACTGGCTAGTTAGTTAGCCCATGGTTCTCCATGTTGGACTCACACAGTGGCTACTACAGGATTCCTACAACAGACAAAGAGAAAACTGCATCTCAGGCACCTGCCACTTTCCAGAGACTGACAGAGAACACAGTCAGGAGACATGAACTACCTTTGGGTATTAAGTATACCTTGATGACATCATGATCTTTGGGAAGACCCCAAAAGGACATGAGAAGCTAATTGTAAGGACTACAGTGATTTCCTCACCCTATAGGGGTCTCCTTTTCTTACTGACAGGGAGAGTGAATATCTACTATTGTCAATTTCCCCAACATTCCCTGCTCCCCAGCATGAGGCAGCACCAGACCTAAACCTCCCAGGTATAAGTTCCCTGCCTTCCATGCCTGCTACTGTTTGACCCCAGCAAGAACCCTGTGAAAACCTACCCTGCTTCACCCATGTTGGGAGTCTAACTCCATCCAGGACCCCATGCCCTGTACCTGTCCCTCCTTCTACTCTTTCATCTGGTAAGTGTCTTCCCTCAACAAAGTTTGCTCTTTTCACTTTCTCTCTGTCTGCTCTTGCTCATATTTTGTCCAGTGGTACTCTACTTGTTGCTGTCTAGCTCTGGTGTCCAGAATGAATTCAGCAGCCGCACAAATATCCCAAGGTTTTGACTTGAATATTGAACAAAAGGCTGGATTGGGAACCCCGAACACACTATGGCAGTGGGGTGCTCCTCTTCCTTCCCTTCCCCCTACCCCAGGGCTGTGACAAGGGGCCATGCCCCAAATGTGTCCCTCCTTGGGTTTTTCCCTCCAGGCAAGATGAGGGAGTAGGCCAACTTCCTTTGTACTAGACCAGTGGTTCTCAACCTGTGGGTCACAACCCCTTTGGGGGTCACCTAAGACCATCGGAAAACACATTTCCAATGGTCTTAGGAACTCAGACACTGCTCCTCTAGCCATCTCCAGGCGGATCCACCCACATGCAGGTACGCCCACATGCAGATATGCCCACATACAGGTATTAAAGGGTCGAAGCATTAGGAAGGTTGAGAACCACTGTACTAGACTGTCATATTCTAAATCTTCTCAAATGTGTATTAAGACACTGATAAAAGTGTTGGATCAACTGGAAGAAAATGACCTAATGCTTTTTTTCTTTTTCTTTTTGGAGGGCAGTTGGGGTTAAGTGACTTGCCCAAGGTCACACGGCTAGTTTTTGTGTTAAGTGTCGAGGCCGGATTTGAATTCAGGTCCTCCTGACTCCAGGGCCGGTGCTCTATTCACTGCGCCACCTAGCCGCCCCGACCTAATGCTTTTAAGTGACATGTGATAGTTGCATAATGCCTCTGTGAAGTATGTCACATGATATCTCAGCAAAATGTTGGTATGATGCAGAGAAGACAGGAGTGTTCCAGGCTTGGCCAAGATTGTTCTAAGATTTGGTACTTACTATGACAAACTGGTTGAGAATTATGTTGCTACTGCTAAACCACTGCTCATATAGCACTGAAAAGATCCAGAAACAGAAAAACAAGAAAAGCAAAGTTGTTTTAAAACCTACAAGACATATATGCATGTGTAGACAGATATACATTCATACATAAAGACTCGGTCAGCTGCCTTATACTTACTTACCAGTGGTGGTCTATGCAAACTCAAGCAAGCCATTTGATCTGCATACTGATAGATACCAGTTTGGAGGGTCTGAGAGCAGTACTCTATCAAGGGAACTTGTTAATCAGACACTAGTTGCATTTGCCAGTTTGAGTTATAGCAAGACCCATCACCCCAATATACAAGTTGGAATTCTTGGTTTTGTAGTGGGCTGCCATGAGAAGTTCAAGGACTATGTACATGGAGTAAAGTTGCAAGTAAAGAATGACAACAGTCCACTGACAGACACACTCTAACTGGGATGCTGCTTGCCAAAAACAGATGGCTGCACAAGGCAACTATGAATTCAGCTGTACTACCAGCCAGGGAAGGCAGTTGTGGATCCAGATGCCCTATCCTGAAAGACACACAACACTGAAGCCATAGTGATACCTAAAGGAGACAAGGCCATATGTGACACCCAGAGAGGTGGGTTACAAGCAAATGGGAGAACAGCTGAAAGTTTGGGACTTCCAGACAGTACGCTCTTCTTTAAACCAACATCCTTTGCTTGAGATGTCTGTGAGTGACTGGTGGTATTCACAGATGGCCGAGGAAGGACTGTGAGAAGTGATATAAGGCAAGAAGTGACAGTGATGCCAAATGATTCGAGTCTGCACTTAACTGTTGGAAAAAAAACCGGCAGAAATTAAAGCTGTCCAATGAGTACTATCCTGAACTGAACCTGATCTCATACAGGAATCAGTTGGTGTTCCCCAGAGCATATTGCTCTATGGACATGAAAGCTTTATAAGACAACCTTGGAAACATGGGACAAGACATTTCTGGCTAAACTGGCTGCCTGAACAAAGACAGACTATAACAGCTCTCACATACTGACTGGAAAAAAACCCTGAAATTCACACCACACCAAATAATGATCAAGAAAACCAATGAGGGGCAGCTAGGTGGAGCAGGGAATAGAGCACCAACCCTGGAGTCATGAGGACCTGAGTTCAACTCCAACCTCAGACACTTAACACTTACTAGCCATGTGACCTTGGGCTAGTCACTTAGCCTCAATTGCCCCTCCCCCCAAAAAAGGCAAAAAAAAAAAAAAAGAAAGAAAACCAATGAGAAAGAGAATTATCTAGGGCAGACTCACTCTGGGCCAATTATTCTGGCCTGCTTGTCAATACAAGCTCATAGATGCTTAGGCTCCTTAAGAGTACCAATTATGATGAATCTTTCTTTAATAAACTTCACTTTTCTTTGGCTGAGATAAGACTTGAGTCAAATTCATCTGGCAGAACCTGGTGTGGCAGTATTCTGGATTTGTGTGTACCTCTAAACCTTAAACCTCAACATTAGGAGACACATTGACACGCTCAAGAGTTCAATGTACAAATGGTGAAATAGAAATCACTGCCCCAGGATCAGACACATCACTTTGGGGACTTGGACAAGAAGTGCCCAAATCCAGTCCATTTCCGTGTATACTCTTCAGCCAGAAACAAAAGACTCTTGGGCTCTGACATTGCAATATGAAGAAAACCAAGCACTGGACTACTCTGTGGTGGTAAATTCAATCCAATCACTTCTAGAATCCCACCCCAGACATTCCTATTTCCTCTTCATGCTATCCTGTCTCTCTTGTTGCTTTTCATCACATGATGCTATGGAAATTCCTCCTAGAGACTCAACATCAACACCATGACATGCATGCATGAATCCCCAGATTTGTACAAACTATAGATTGATAAAGACTGGTTTCTGGACCCTGCTCTTGCTCTTAACTACTAATGGAACCAGCAATTAGAACAACTCCAAATATTCTGTAGACATCCACGTTTCCTGCCTGTTGCAAGGTACATGAAGTTTCATTTTCCAATACCAGTCCTCCTCCATGATCAGTTCGGAGACCAGCCAAGACCCTGAACAGCTTTGGTCAATGGTTTTTGAAGAATGCCATTCTCCATATCTGCCTTTTCATCAAGTCTGGAGAAGCCTGAAATAGCTTTTTTTCATTTATGAACCTTAAGAAGAAATTTGAGAAGACATTTTCATCCTACTACTTTGCAGAGGTGGTAGGACAATTGTTGTGGTACACTGAATATTTCTGTAGATGTTTTCAATGTTTCAATCAGTTTGATTTTTTTCCCCTTGTTTTTTTCCTCTGAAATAAATATTAGTTATATTCTTGTAGAGGATGGGGGAAGAATACTATGAGAAATTCTAGTCATGGAAAAAACAAAAGATAACAATAAAAATTATTTTTAAAAAGAAAAATAAGAAAACCATTGAGAAACTATGGTAAGTGACCTCTTCCATCCTAACCTACTGCCAGCAGCCACTCTCCACTTTGGCTTTTCCAAACATTTTCATTTCTTCTCAAACCTCCCATGGCTTACCCCACCCCAGCCCTCTCTTTGGAGAACCTTGAGAGCTGCCTCTTCTCCCTTCCTGCTCCCCTTGCATCACTCTATTACTATTTCTCCCTACATAGCTGTCTCAAATGAAGAGACAGCTCTTCTCCTTAGCAAGGTAAGCCCTTCTAGATGTACAAGAGATCCCATTCATCCTGTATTCTCCAGCAGATTGCACCCTCTATCATCCTCATCTTCTCACTAATCTTCAGTATTTCCCTGTCTATTGCCTGCTTCCTTAGTGTTTACAAATAGGCCCATGTCATTCTCATCCTCAAAAACTCTCATGTGATCTACTGACACCCAATGGGGATCAATTCCTTGAGAGGGCCACATATAATCAGTGCCTCCACTTCGTTTCTTTTTGCTGACCTTCTCAAGTCTTTGAAATCTATCTTCTAACCTCATTCAATCAAAACTGCTTTTTCCAAAGTTACCAGTGATTGAATTGTCAATTCTAATGGTCTCTATGTAGATGATTCTTAAATCTGCTTATCCAGCCCTAACCTCTCTCCTGTCTTGAACTAGATGTCCTGTAGACCTTTTTTTTTTTAAAAAAAAAAACTACATTATCACTTATCAAATAACTCACATGGTCACATCTTGGTTCTCATCCTCACATGAACTGATTGTCCTTTAAGATCTATCCTCTTTGAAAACAACATCTCTATATTCTCTCTCTCACATTCACTCACACCTTCTAAGTCGGCCCATTGTCACAGTGTCCTGTAGATATTTTAAATTTAACATGTACAAATCCAAGCTCATTACTTTTCCCTCCTTTCTTCCTAGCTTCCCTGTTACTGTCCAGGGTATCACCCAGCAGTTCTCAACCTGCGGGTCACAAACTCTTGGGGGTCAAACAACCCTTTCACAGGGGTCACAGGAGTCACCTAAGACCATTGGAAAACACATATTTCCAATGGTCTCAGGAATGGAGACACCACTCCTCTATCTGCCTCCAGGTGGGTCTGACCACATGCAAATATGCCCACATATGAGTATTAAAGGGTTGTGGCATTAGGAAGATTGAGAACCAGTGGTACCACCACAAGCAGCCCCAATTACCCAGGCTGACAACTTACGGGTCATCCACGGCTCCTCATTCTCTCTCAATCCTCTGCCCCCTGCCAAATTCAATCTGTTGCCAAGAAGACACCTGCTCTCCCCTGGCACTGTTACCAACCTTGCACAAGGTCTTATCACTTCACACCTGGATTAGCACTATAGCTTTCTGCTTGGTCTTCCTTTCTCAAATTTCTCCCCATTTCAATCCATCTTCCACACAGTTATTTCCATGCCATCTCCCCCATTATATGTGAGCTCCTTGAGAACAAGAACTATTTTTCCTTTCTCTGTATTCCCATCACTTAGTACCATGTAGTACTAAGCACACAGTAGGTGTTTAATAAATACTTGATGAATTGACAGCAGAGAGTTCTTTTCTTTTGTCCTAAAAGGAGGGAGCAGGAAGGTGCTCAGAGGAACATGGTGCATAAGGGAACTTGGCAAGGGAAAGGAGAAGGGAGAAGAGAGAAGAGACCCATCACTCAGAGTGTCAGACACCACTGCTGTTGTGGCCATTGCCACTGAACAAGTGAAAAAGAAAGATGAGAACAAGAGCTTGCTGCTCTAATAATTAGTGTTCTCTAGTGAACCAAAAGGATGAAATGTCCACCCTCCTATCTCCTACTTTGCTCTGTTTTTTTCCATTCTTTATTTCTTTTAAATAGTTGTTTTCTTGTTGGTTCTCAAAAAGAAACTGGCTTCTCTGAAACACTGTTCTGGGTGTTAAAAGAAGCAGAGAGAAAGAGGCCATGGGCATTCTGATCATTTTTTTCCTTCACCCAGGAAAGCAGCAGAGGAGCCCAGAAGGGCTTTTGCTTCTGGCACTAAGTACCCATCCCAAGTACACTGGGTATGATCCATTCCAGGGACAGCATCAGGAGATAAGTGTGCCTGTCAAACTGAGCCAGGTAGACAGAAACCTCCTATGGAGCAGAGGGCAAAGCTGCCTTATCTTGGTTTCTACCATGAATATGTACTATGAAAGCAGATACTTCTCACCTTTGGGATTTTAAACAAGAGCAATCAGAAAAATTACAATAGTGGTAACAGGCTTAGGGCAACCAGGCATTCACAGAGACATTACTTTCTGATTCTTCAATATTTGCTCTTTCCGTTATTATGAATCATAATTCACCAAGAACTGCATTATTCTCCTAATAATAGAGAATGTGAGCTGGGTTTAAACTGTCATGAGACAAGCTGGTTTTACTGTACTGATGACAAGATACATCCACAGTAATCCTGCCTGAAGAGGAACCATAGGCTTAGACATTGGTATATGCCCTTGACTGAGGAGCCAATGGAGCAAAATAACTGTGAAAGCATATTTCAAAACCTCTGTTTTAGCAAAACTGAAGATATTAATGAACAATATTTCTCTCTAAAGCCTTTTCCAGATTTGTAAATAAAATACCTTGTAAAGGTGGGGGATAGTTTGAGAACAAAAAAGCTTTTCTTAAGGGAAATGGATTGAGGTTGGATACCAACCTTTCAATGAAGAGTAACTCTTATCTTGTTTCCATCACTGCCTTCCCCACCCCAGAAGAGAATGTGTTCTTGACCCATCTAAAAGTAGTCTTTTTTTTGCTCATCCCCTTGAAGCAACTGGCTGGAGATATGGCCTACCCTTCTCCAATGAGGATCAAGATACCCACTGAAGAAGGAAGAATAAGATTGTTGCTCAACTATTCTTGAATATTAACCCAAACTGTATATATATTGTTCAGTATTCCATAAATATTACCTTAAATTGTCTTTAGGAAGTCATGTCAGAGGATTTGAGGGACTATGGTAGTTTGGATCTCTCTCTCGGCTAGAATTGATTTAATTCAATTGTTTCTGGCAGACTTAAATACAGTAGTAATATTTTTTCCTTTGACATTACCATATGTGGAATTTTAACTAAAGGCCTCTAGTCAGAATGCTGTCCTGTGCAAGATAATACCACAGTGATGAGGAGCCTTGTTTTTGTTGAGGACCACAGGCTAGTGGGACTCTGACCCTGATGGCTGAATAAGCCCCCTCAGGTGAAGGCCTTGCTGCCAGGCCTGGATTGGTTCCCCATCCCCCAGGGAAGAGTTCAAGCACACAGGTGTGAGGATTAGATCCTCAAGATAAAGTGGTGATGTTTTTGCCCCTGGCCTGGGAACACTAGTGTGCAATGTCCACAGGGAAAAGCCATTAGGAAACATCCTATAAAAAGGCTTGCATTTAAGACAATAAAGGAGAGTCTATTTTCCACCACTCTTTGAGTCCCCATCTCTCTTTTAACTCCCCATCTCTCACAGCCTCTGGATAGATAACACTCTTGTTGTGCAGAGAATAAGAGCAAGCTGAGACCTGGGTTCAAGGTAAATTTAGGTGTGGATTTATTGAGCAAGCGCTGGACTACTGGAGTGTATACTCAAATAGTAGCCTCTACTGAAGGTATGACCAGTGTTTAAAAAGGCTAAAACCACAAAAACCACAATCAGGGAGGGGAACTATCAGAAGCAATGACATATGGAAGCCAAGAACAGCCATTGGTTAGATCTATAGCTCAAGGCTATAGATTCCCAAATTAGGGAATATGGTACAAGGGTGCAATCTCCCTGATATGGGGGTCCCTCCTAGAACAGGGTGGAGGTCACAGGGTGGAAGGTAGGAATCAGCTTCCCAGAACAGGATGGAGGGTCATTGGGTAAGGGGAGTGGTGAACAGTCAATCTCCCAGAATAGACCAGGGTCATGTTCTGGGTGAAGGGTGTGGGAACCCTCCTTTGTCAGTGGAACAGGACAGGGTGGTCTCTACATAAGATAGTCTTGCACCATAACCCCAGGGCTGCTCCTTGTACACTATGCTGATTCAGGGAGAATATACAGAATGCTGATTTGAGGAAGGAGGGGATTAGGTGACTACACCTTGGGCAATACCCAGAACTATGCCTTCAGCTGTTTCAAGCTATTACAGGGTGTAGGATAGAGACAAAGACAAAAATATAAAGGGGCTTAATGGTGGGCCACAAATCTGGTGGTGTATAGTGACCTGAGATTTGGGTTTGGGTACAACATTCTCAACACTGCTGGGGAATCACAGGGCTCCCAATTCTAAACCCTGCTGTCACCTTCCCATATTCTCTCAGCTCTGCCATGGAAGTCAGGGTTCACTAACTTGGCCTACCACAAGCAGTGCTACAATGTGGGGCCTAGGTAAGGCACAGAAGTCACAGACCCCCACAACCAATGTCACAACTAATAAGACATAGAAGCAATAGGCCCAACTTGGGGCCAAGGCACAGGGATGACAGGCCAAGTGAAGTGTCTCAAAAGCCCACACCAGTCTCACCCAGGAGGTCCTCCTTGGGCAACGCAGGATCCTAGGACAAGGTAAGGGGAACCCTAGGATAAACCCACAAGGTACATTTGGGGCAAGAAAGCAATAGCTATGGGGCAACTGAAGACTAAGCAGCCTAGCTGAGAGAAAGTCCTCATAATGAAGAAGAAAGGACTTACTGTTATATAGAGCCAGATAAAGGAGTTTCTGGATTTATTAGAAATTGCATGTCTGTGGTTACTGAGAGAGGGCATATTAAATCCTAAAAAGTGGGAAATAGCAGGGGAACAACTGAGAGTATTACTCCACAGTAGAGCCAGGAAATTTCCCAGGACATTGCTTCCAGCTATATAATGTTCTCAAATTGTGTTTAGTCAAGCCAGATTACTACTGAGAGGTGCAGAAGTTTGGTGAAGGGATTCAGGTAGAGGTAGAGGAGGAAGAAGAATGAAAGCAGGGGAATACACAGGGAGAGAAAGACTGTTATTCAATGGAGGTGGAAAGCTCTCCACAGCAGTCTGCTCCTCCACTGTCTTGATACCCCTTTTGTCAGAGCACTCACACCCTTGTCAGGGGAACAGTCAAGAGAAAAGAGTGCCCTACACTCTCCCCCCTTGACAAAGCTATCCAACAAGTCAGACAAATGGGAGCTCAGAGAAAGGAGGATGGAAAGTGCTTTAATTGTGGGAAACTGGGTCATTTGCAAGCCCAGTGCAGGCATAAGGGGAATAACAAAAGGGAACATGCTAGAGCTAGGCTCTCCAGGCCCAATATTCCATGCCCAAAATGTGGGAAAGGTTTTCATTGGTCATCAGAAAGTAGGTAGAGAAAAGCCAAGCTTCACCTTTTTCCCCAGGCCAACAACAATAATGGGGTTTGGCTGCAGCCTTGGAGGGGGTATGGCCCCCAGATTTACAGCCACAGCAAATCCAGTGGGACAAAACCACTAGGGATTGAAGCTCCTGGGTGGGAATGTATGCAGAAACAAATTTAGAATTCTAAACAATGAACTACACTACTGCTAGTAATGGTCTAATTGCATAAACTCAAGCCCTTCCTACGTTAAAAAAAAACTTTTATTTTTAGTTTACATCATTCATTTCCATGAGATTATGATTTACAAATTTTCTCCTGGTCTTTCCCCTACCCACCACCCCAAAACAGCAATTCCACTGTATACCCCTTCCCCCCCAATCAGCTCTCTCCTATATCCTCCCCCATCACCCCTCTAACTTTCCGGTAGGGCAAGATGGATCTCCCTACCCCAGTACCTTGATCCTGTGCCCCCTGTCCATGTACACATATATACACATACTCACATGTGTACTCATACGCATATATACCCTCCTACATAGACATATGCGTATGTATACATATTTATGCATTTATATTCCCTTCAACTATCCTCATACTGAGAAAAGTTTCATAAGTTACAATTATCGTTTTTCCATGTTGGCATGTAAATAGTTCAACTTTGATAAGTTCCTTATGAATTCTTTTCCATTAAACATCTTCTCATGCTTCTTGAATTTGAATGTCAAATTTTCTATTCAGTTCTGTTTTTTTCATCAAGAATGCTTAGAAGTCCTCCACCTCACTGAATGACCATATTTTCCCCTTGACTCAGTTTTGCTGGGTAGGTGATTCTTGGTTTTAATCCTAGCTCCCTTGATCTCTGGAATATCATATTCCAGGCCCTTCAATCCCTTAATGTAGAAGCTGCTAGATACTGGATTATCTTGATTGTGTTTCCACAGTATTCAAATTGTTTCTTCTTGGCAGCTTGTAATATTTTCTCCTTGATCTGGGAGCTCCAGAACCTGGCTATAACATACCTAGGAGTTTTCTTTTTGGGATCTTTTTAAAGAGATGATCAATGAATTCTTTCAGGTTCTATTTTGCCCTCTGATTCTAAAATATCAGGGCAATTTTCCTTGAGAATTTCTTGAAGGGTGATTTCTAGTTTCTCTTTTTGATCATGGCTTTCAAGTAGTCCAGTAATTTTTAAATTGTTTCTCCTGGATCTATTTTCCAGGTCAGTGGTTTTTTCAAGGAGATATTTCACATTGCCTTCTATTTTTTCATTTGTTTGGATCTGTTTAATAGTATCTTGATTTCTCATAAAGTTATTTGCTTCCATTTGCT
>CM053593.1:151705434-151754302 GCA_028646575.1 Pseudocheirus occidentalis
GAGATTCTTTTTCTATCTGGCAAATTCGATTTTTTAAGGCATTCTTCTCCTCATTGGCTCTTTGGGCCTCTTTTGCCATTTGAATTAAGCTATTCTTTAAGCTCTTATTTTCTTCAGTCAGGTTGTTGACTCTCTTTTCATGATTTTCTTGCATCATTCTCATTTCTCTTCCCAATTTTTCTTCCACTTCTCTTATTTGGTTTTCAAAATCCTTCTTAAGCCTTCTATGGCTTGTAACCAATCTACATATTTCTTGGAAGCTTTTGGTGTAGGAGTTCTGACTGTGTTGTCTTCCTCTCATTCCATACTTTGATCCTTTTTGTCCCCAAAAAAGGAATCTAAAGTTGCATTGCTGGGTTTGCTTTGCTTCCTTTGCCTACTCATGTTGCCAGTCAATTACTTGACTTTTAGGTTCAGTAGAACTCTGCTTTCAGAGGGGAGAGCTCTGTCCCAAATTACTGGGGTTTTTGCAGCTACCAGAGCTATTAGAAGGCCACCATTTCTGCAGCCCACCACCACCAAGACCACAATCTCAATCCAAGCAGCTCAAGGCAAGAGCACTTAGCCTCTAAATGATCACTTGATGATCACTTGACTCTCCCCCCTCCTCCCCCCTGTAATCTGCATGCCGGAAGCTTCTGAAGCAGCCACATGGAGTTGGCTGCTGCAGTGCCACCACTTCAGCCACTTCTAGCCCTGGGGCAGTCAGCCGGACCCTCTTCCCCAAATTTATCTGAGTTCCACTGACCCTTCACTTAGTCCTTGTTTCTTATGGGTTGGTAATTCTGGAAAACACCACAGCTGCTAGTGATTCTCGCTCCAGCTGCAGTTTGTTCTGGAAGCCCTAGGGCTCCAACCTTGGGTTCATGTGGCACTGATCCCAGCTTGCTGCAATGAACCCCTTTCTGTCTGCCTGCCAGGCTGCCTTCAGCAGGAGCTTTGTTATTCTGTCATTTTGTGAGTTCTGGAGCTTTAAAATTTGTTTAGAGTCACATTTTATAGGTATTTGAGGTAGTTATGGGGAGAGCTGCAGAGTGCTGCCATCTTGACTCCGCATTCCTACATTTTTAAAAAATAGGATATAGCAGCCTGCCTAGTAGCACATAAAAAGGAGACCTGTTGAGAATGTTCTTGTGAATGTTGCCTCCTTGAAAACTCTTGTGTAGTATGAATTCTTATCTGCATCAGTAATACTAGTTAAATGAGGGTCATATACTAAAGGCTGAGACAAACTGAGATTGATAGAATAACTTGGCAAACTTTATTTAGTTTGGGTTTTGCAATACAGTAATCTTGTTACCTTGGGATTTTCTCAGCTGGCTAAAGGTGTATACTGAAGAGCCGGCATCAAAAAATGTCATCACAAAAACATTGGGATAAATAAATGTGAGAATTTGGTCAAACTGGAAATTGAGAGTAACTTGAAAATATTAGCATATTTGTATTGGCTCTCCCCATTCTCCCTCCATGTCCCCCACTCCTCACTTATTTGATTGGTGAAAAGTAAAGGCATATATATGCTTGCCATCTGCACTTAGGCAGTCCATTTGAAAACAAAATAGCAAATCCATTTTAAGGTGATTGTTATTAGTCGACCCTCCCTTCATGTGGTAACTGTTCCTATTTTTCCTGATCAGGAAGTCACAGTACTTGAATTTAAGTCATATCATTGTCCTAAACAGCACATCATTTTACTGTGGGCGTCCTCTTAGCACCCCCTGAGGCCACAAATCAAGGTTTTATATTACACCTGTTTATCCTTCTGCCTTACTACATCAAAGGGCTTGCTCTCCTTGGGTGGAGCTTCCCTCCATATAACAGCCCAGATAATCTTTACTTCCCTATACCACAGCAAAACTCCATCTCTCCTTTCTTGCTTGCCAGAAAACGAATTCCATTACAGGAACGTATTATACAAATATATACAAAACTATATTCCATTACAGATTTGAAAAGTGTAGAAGCAGTGTCAAGACAGAAATAGAAAGAAATTTAAGCATGTAGTAAAGAAAGGAGCTAGTTAGAAAATTTAAGATAAGTATAAATTAGTTGCATGAAAAGTGTGAACAAAAATTTTGGGATTTTTAACAGCTTGGGAATCTCTTTTTTTCATTCAACCCTGGCCAGGTTGGGTGTTGACAAAGAGATAGGATGAGGGACTTTTTCCTCAGATCAGAGAGGCAAACGACAAGCATTTCACCATTTCTGCCTCCCTGTGAGGGAAAAATTTTGTGTGTTCAGAATACAACTATAAGTCAATTAAATTCATGTGAAGGATAAGAAGTGTCACTCCTGATCTGATGCTGGAGATAGGTCAGAATTTGTTATACTGCTTGGTGTTTAGGCAGACTGGGACATTCTTTAGGATCTGTTTTTAAAAATGGGAAGTTTTTGAGCTCTCTGTACAAGGGAGAAGAAATACGGTGCCATTTAAAATTTCTTTTTTGCTAAACAGTTTGGAGCTCTCATTTTCAAGAAGGTTTTTAGGGAACGGACATATAGGGACAGTTTAAAATACTTTGCAAGGATTCATTGAAGCCTCTCATCCCAGACTAGAACAGCAGAGAAAATTCCAAAGATTAGTGGAGACTTTCAGTTGCCCTTCCCATCTAACAAAAGGGAGGAAGCATACTAAATTTATCAAGGACCCCTCTAACAACAACCCTGAGGCACCATGAAGCCCACATCTTTAAACAAGTAAACAGATCTCTCCAATTCAAACCCCAAAATCTACAAGTAGGCTTTGCAGCCATGAGGAAAAAAGAAAAACCTCTGCACCAGGTATTTATACCTTGACCTATAGTTAAAAAGGAGGCTACAGCTAGAACCATTTATTTGGCTATCGCTTATGGAAATTATTACCTAAGTTGCCTTACTGTTTTAATGCTAAAATTTTTCATCAAAAATTAGCTACAACTTTTCCATTGATTTTCTTCAAAGAGGTTTGATAATATTTTATGAAGCTTAAAACTCTTTTGCTTACAAGGAATATACTTTTAAAATTTCTTTTCAATCCTTAGTATGCTTTTTTAGGAGGCCTACTAAAACCCTCATTTCCACAACAATTTATAGCTAAGTTAACATAAAGTGGAATGGATTTCACTGTTTTGATCCAAATGTATGCTCATTCCACAGCCTAAGCAAGAGTTAAGTAGTGTCTGAACTTATTATAGGTAAAAGATCCAATTTCTTAAGTATCTCTTTCTTCCAAAGTGAATATAATCGGAATATAAACAAGCTTTGTGTGTTGGGATATATATTTACTATTAGGAACTTCTGCATACCAGCTTCCTGAAAATGCAAGCTACTACACTAATTCTAATAATGATAAGGTTATTAATACTCTACTTCTGCTCAAACTGCATCCCCTGATATTGTGTCAGACAGCAAAAATTTAGTATCCAACATATTGATACTGCTAAGCTTAAACACACACAGAATACAAACTTTTCTTAAAAATTACAAACCCTTGTAGGAAAGAGGTCACAACTTATGTGTATATATATATAACTCATAGTGAAGCTCATTCTTTGTTTCTGGACCTCAACAATTCCATAGGAAGAAGCTACACAGATCCTTAAAAATTGCCCTCTATTCGTGTTGTCCTTATGACTCCTCCACTACTCATTATTGCCCACAGGGGGTGGATGTAATTTATTATCCTCCCTATGGTAAAGTTCCTTCAAAAACAGAAAAAAGGGGGAGAAAGGGGAGACTCGATAATAGACTGAATGTGGAAAGACCTGGCCACAAACACTTGGAAGGGATAATAATTACTTGGGGGAAAGGGTATGTTTGTATTACCCCAGGTGATGGAGCTGCTTCCATCTGGATTCCACAACGGCATGTTTGAATGTTTACGGAGCCTTCAAAAAATGCATCTGACATTATGGAGTAGGGAAGACTTTATGACCAAAGATGAGTTGGAGAGCATTCTAAAATGCAATATGGATAATCTTGATTACACTAAATTGAAAAGCTTCTGTACAAACAAAGCATAACCAAGATTAAGAGGAAAGTGGGAAATTGGGAAAGAATTTTTATGACCAGTGTCTCTGATAAAGGCCTCATTTCTAAAATATACAGGGAATTAAGTAAAATTTAAAAGAATACAAGTCATTCCCCAATTGATAAGTGGTCAAAGGATATGAACAGGCAATTTTCAGAGGTAGAAATTAAACTTATCTATAAGCATATGAAAAAATACTCTAAATCACTACTGATTCAAGAAATGCATGATCCTGTTAACATGGCTCACCCTGAAAAAGCCATCAGATAAGCACAGCAGAGGGTGATCCAGAACAACAATGATCACAATGGGACTTATGAAAAGCTGTTGCAGCCACTGACAGTTTTAAATAATCATCAAGGACATACACATACAAACAATAGCATTTACGCCCATTTGGCTGTTTGTCTTTTCTGCCAAGCTGCTTACCTAACCACAGAGAACATTATAGAATGTCACTCATGTTCTATGTCAACTTGCACAATATATAAACCACACTATTGTTGGGAATAAGATTGTAATTCAAACTCCTTCAAGTAGTGTTGGGTAGTTTGGTAGTCCTTATGATTGAATGCTTATGCTATTGGAGAGAAGAGGACAGTGAAAGAAGTGTATTTTGTGTATCGCTTGCACCTACTATTATGTCTTCCGCGGTTCTTGCAAAATCCATTACCTCTGTAGATAGAGACCAAGACCACTGGATTTGTATATCACTATATATGTCACTTTCACTTGATTACATGGTGTCTCTTTGCACTTTGCATTGTTAACTATATTGCCAGTGTTGGACTGGCACTCTGCATGAAGTCACCACTGACCTGCACTGCCCATGCTTGCAACAGAGAAAAGGGGGAAATGTTGAGAACCACAGGCTAGTGGGACTCTGACCCTGATGGCTGAATAAGTCCCCTCAGGTGAAGGCCTTGCTGCCAGGCCTGGATCATTTCCCCATCCCCCAGGGAAGAGTTCAAGCACACTGATGTGAGGATTGGATCCTCAAGATAAAGTGGTGATGTTTTTGCCCCTGGCCTGAGAACACTCTAGTGCTCAATGTCCACAGGGGAAAGCCATTAGGAAGCGTCTTATAAAAGGCTTGCATTTAAGACAATAAAGGAGACTCTATTTTCTACCTCTCTTTGAGTCCCTGTCTCTCTTTTAACTCACCCTTTCACAGCCTCTGGGTAGATAACACTCTCAGCTCTGCCATGGAAGGCAGGGTTCCCTAACTTGGCCCACCACAGTTTTGTCTCAGAGAACTGGACACCAATCCCCTCCTCTTCAGGTATGCTTTGTGTCTTCATGTGCAGGTGGCCCCAGGAGCCAGAGACTGGTGCAGAGGGCCACTGGCCCCAGGGGCTGGACAGTAACAGCAGAGAGGGCAAACCATACATTTGGGTGGTACTTGGCTTTAAATTATTCATAGATGACCTGTTTCCGAGCTTAGATTTCCTATGCAGCAAAACAGTTACTTCAGCAATTACTTCACTCTAATCTACTGAAAGTCTGCTGTGTGTCCTGGTAATGAGCTGGAAAGTGTCCAGAGGAGGACAGGCAGGATGCTACATCTTATATTCTAGCCTACAGGTCACTCTGCCTCTTTTTCCAAAAATTTCAGTACCTGACAGATATTTGTCTTCTATCCCCAACCCTTGTCTCCTCTACTGTCAGGACTTCAGTACTTACATTCAAATGTTCTGGTCTCTCACTTGATCAAAAGTCAACTCCCACGACTTTCATCTCCTTTCTATTTCAGTTTCTCCAAAGGAATGATCACATGGTAAGGGAGTAAACTATTATCACAATGAACACAAGTTTTAGAAAGGAATTGTTTCTGTTCTGAAAGGCCCCAGAAGGTGAAACCAGGAGCAATGGGTAGAAGTTATAGGGAGCCAGAGTGAGATATGAAATAAGGAAAAACTACCTCACAAGAGGACAAGACATGTGTAGAGGGGGATATTGATCAGACACTGGTGGGATTGGATGGTCTCTAAGGTCCCTTCCAATTCTGAAATTCTGGGTTTAAATCTAGGCTTTGTATGTACTACAGTGTGACCTCAAATAAAATGGTGACTCAGTCTCTCTGGGTTTCACTTTCCTCAGGAAGGAAAGGGTGTTTGGGATTAGATGATCTCTAAGGTGTTCCAGCTCTGCACCTATGGGACAGGAGTCTTTGCCATCGTGTCAGAACAGTCACCAGCTTGGTCCCACTCCTGTCCCACATTTCCAGTGGTTTCTTAACATAGCTCTAAGCCTCAGTGCAAACTCTGTATCTGGTCTAGCCTTAGGTGGGAAGGTGGGAATGTGTTGGAAGATGGACAAGCAAATAGAAAGAGGTCTAAATGTTCTTCTCAGCCCTAAGAAGAATCAGTGGGAAGTGCCACCTGAGAGAGGGGCATGTCCCATCCAAGCACAAAAACCAGGAAGCTCCAATTTGACTAGGATGGGGACAATTGGCTGAGACAGGTTGAGGAAGGAGTGAGGGGGACTTTTGTGTGCTGAGACTGACTAGAAAAGAACTGGATACCAGTTAACTAGTCCAGAGTTATGTAAGCCTTGGTGATATCTTTGTAATAAAATAATTATAGAGAAAGAGACAGTGGATGATAATGATGATCATGGTGATGATAACAGACAGATAGATAACATTTATATAGTATCTACTACAGGCCAGGCACTGTGTAAAGCACTTTGTGAATATTTTACTTGATCTTCACAGCAACCCTAGAAAGATTCTAATATTATCAACATTTTATAGCTGAAGAAACTGAGGCAGACAAAAGTTAACTGACTTGCCTAGGGTTACAGAGCTAATAATGCCTGAGGTTATATTTGAACTTAACCAGCATTGTTGGTGGAGCTGTGAACTGATACAACCATTCTGGAGGGCAATCTGGAACTGTGCCCAAAGGGTTATAAATAATTGCATACCCTTTGACCCAGTAATACCACTTCTGGGGTTGTATCCCAAATAGATCATAGAAGTGGGAGGAAGACCCATATGTACAAAAATATTTATTGCAGCTCTCTTTGTGGTGGCAAAAAAACTGGAAATTAAGGGGATGCCCATCAATTGGAGAATGGCTAACTAAGTTGTGGTATATGAATGTAATGGAATACTACTGTGCTATAAGAAGTGAGGAGCAGATGGACTTCATAATAACCTGGAGAGGCTCATACAAATTGACTCTAAGTGAGAATAGTAGAACCACGAAAAATTTGTATACAATCACAGACACATCCTATGTGTGATGACCAACCTTGATAAACTGGACTCTTTTCAGCAACACACAGTTATAAGACAACTCTACAAGTCTCAAGATGGAAGAAGATATCTACATTCAGAGAAAGATCTAGAAAGACCAGAGTTTAAATGGAGACTGAAGCAATACATGCTATCGTTCTTTTTCATGTTTGGTTTTCTTTCTTTTTTTCCCACTGTTCACTCCATTGGTTACAACCCTTCTACACAACCAGACTATTGTACAATGTATTTGCAATGTAACTGCAGATCCTATACATGATTGCACACCACCATGGGGGTAGGGGAGAAGGGAGGAGAGAAAATTTGAAACTCAAGGGATTGTGGAACTGAATCTTGTATACTAAAAATAAACAAGTCAATGAAAAAAAAATTTGAACTTAGGCCTTCCACTGTGCCATGTCACTGCCATCAGCTTTCAGTAGACAGCTGAGTGACATAATAGAGGCCCCATCCACCCACCTTCTGACCCTCAGGATAAATGGAAGCAGCTTTGTCTTTTCAGGTACAAACATGAAAATCCTCATGGCTCTCACAGGTTCATACTGAGAGCCAATGGTGACTGCTCACCAGTCCTGGGGGCAGATACATGCTGTCCCCAACTTGATATTCCATCTCCTGCATCCTTGCATTCACCTTCCTCTATGCTCAGAATATGCTCTGGCCTCATCTCTGACTTTCAGAACCCTTACCTCCCCTCATATCTCAAATCAAAGGCCCTCTCTTCCTGATATCCCACTTACTACTATTCTCTCCCACCTCAAATTTCCCTAGAGTTTCTTGTCTGTTATTTCCTCCTCCCCTCCCCAACTCCCCACACCACCACACCACCACCATTTTATCATGTATTATATTAATTTATTTGTGTTTTTCTCTGTCCTCCTCCCATATACAAAGTAAATTTCTGGCTAGGGACCATTTCTTTCTTGTCTTTGTTTTCCCCTAAAGTCTCACACTATGCCTCTCATGTTTTAGGATGCTTAATAAATGCTTAATCAATTATGTTAAACAACTGAATTTTTCAGACCTCATCAAATCACCTGTGCTTTGCACCCCACACCCTGGTCTATATTGGTTGATTGACTATATGTCACTTTACAGTAACTGTGCTGTAAAAAATGACAAAAGGGGGAAGATTTCTATGAACTGAGGCATAGTGAGGTGAACAGGACCAGGAGAACCGTTTATACAAAACTAGAAAGACCAGCAGCTTTGAAAGAACTCTGAGCAAAGCAATGGCCAACTGTGAATCCAGACGACTCATGATAAAGCATGGTGCCCACCCCCTGCTAGAGAGGGGGCAGGTTCAAGGCACTGAATGAGACCTGTCAATAGTCTGGATATAGCCAATTAGGGAATTTGTTTTGCTTTGTATATTTGTTACAGAGGTTTGTTTTGTTTTGTTTTTTTCCCCACTTGGGGATGAGGTGGGATGAAGAGTAAATGCTTATTCATTAAAAAAAATAAGAGCAATTTTTAAGACATTCCATGCTTACATTAGCATTTTCCTCATCTGAATATGTGGCTTCTAGCACTTTTATTCACTGCTTACAAGACTCTTGTCAGTTAGCTGCCCTCTAGGGCTTAGAAGCATCCCTCCTGCCATGTTTACCTGGAGTTGTTCCTTCCCTTCAGCTGTACCCTATGGCTTCCTGAAGGACTCTGTACTAGTGTAAGAGGGAAGGTCCCAGAGCAGAGGAAAGGCACCCTGGATTTGGAATTAGAGACCCATTCAAATGCCAGTCTTCATTTATGTCCCATCCCTGCTACTTGATATCTGTGTGACCCTGAACAAGTCACTTTATCTCACTCAGATTCAGTTTCCTCACCTGTAAAATGAGGTTGGATTTGATGGCCTCTAAGGTTCCTTCCAGCTCTAAACCTAGGATTCTATGACTGTATAAATCTAATCTGCAAAATGGAGAAAGGATGGCAAAAATACAAATTATGCTAAAAATATTTGATCCTGGCCTTCTCTGAATGCCTACACACTTAGACTTTAATAGTATGTAATTATTCTCTAAGTCATTAGAATTCAACGAGAAGCTTTGAGTGTTTACCATTCATTATTTCATAAATTCATTCTATAAGCATTTGTTAAGCTCCTACCATGTGCAAGGCACTCAGCTAGTCCTTGAGAAGGTAAGGACAAAACAAAACACAATCCCTTCCCTCAAGAACCTCATACTTTCCATTCAAGTCCAAGGATGAAAAAAAGATATGGTCCCTCCCAATCCTTAGACTCAAAGTTTGCTAGAATGAAAGCTCCAGAAGAACAGAACAACACTTATTTTAACAGGGCATCTGGAGCCAAGTTTTGGCCTACAGAAGTCAGGTCTTCAGCATCTAGGAAACCTTTGGAAACAAAAGGGCTGTTGCTGCCCACTGAAAAAAAACAGTCCACTCTTCCCTTATCCTCAAGCAAGGGAAGAGGAAAAATGTTCTGAAAAGGAACAAGATGTAATCGAGTACATGAAGCGATGAACTGAATACCTGAGAACCTTCACAACAATACAGACATTCAGTTTTGATTTCAGATTCAGATCTGAGTAGGGAGACCAGTGGCAGAGAGCCTAGTTACAGATGGAAGCAGCTGGGGAACCTCAGCCAGTGTTCTAAGAGCCATGACCCCCTCTATTTTCCACTCCCTTTGGTAGCCAGATGCTGGGACAAGCAGAGGCACCCCAAGGAGTGGCTCTGAGTTACTGGGGTGCTGACTTTCCATCCAAGAGAAAGGATACCAGTCAATGCCTGACTCTTCTCTCTTGCTATCCATGAGGCTGAATATGAAATCCAGAGTTTTACTGTTCTTTAAAGAGTATCTGTAGTCTGCTTAATTAGTATTGATGCTATTTATATTTGGTCAGTCTTAACTGTTTCTTATCTACATACTAAATAGCTATAAAGAGAAAGCCAGGGGATGGGAGGTAAAGCTAGGTAGTAGTGAAATGGCACCAATTACAACCCACTTGGAGAATTCTGAGCTATCTGAGAAAGAATCAAATTATTATATTTTATAAACTTTCCACAAACAGAGAAAGATAAAACCATATCTATCTGATTCTCTTTTTTCTCCTAGCCTAAAACTGATGACTTAAAAAAGCAGCTGGATAGTCTGATTGGGGTAAAGGGGCCTGTGTTGGGCCCTGTGGGAGTCACAGTTGCCTTCTCCATTGTTTATTATAATCCATATGCAAAGAAATCCCTCTGTAAGGGTGGGGCCAAGATAGGCAACTAGAAAAAGAGGGAATAAATGGGCAAGACTGGCAGGGTTAGGGAAGAAGGAGAGTGAGTCAATATTTCTCCCTTTTCTGTAGCAGCTCAATAGCTGAACCTTTTTTATGTTCAACCAAATAAACTTCCAAACCCTCATAGACACAGTGATACTCAGGCAATGCTTATTTGGGGTCATAAAGAAATTGCATATTTCTATTTCTTATGGTCAAAACATAGCCCAATGATAGACAGAGGAACAGAGTCAGGGTAGAGGTAGTTTTCTAAAGGTAAAATTAGAACCCTAGTCTCTCCTGAGGAAGAAATGAAGGATGATTCTGGTCTAGGACCTCCCTTTGATAATTTGTCACATCAGGATATATTGTCTTGGGTGGTTTCTGATTGTGTCATGCATACAGTAAAGTGTTGTACAAACTTTATAGCACTATATACAATTCAGCTCTTATTATTATAATAATACAAATTATGGGGTACCTCACAGCCTTAACTTGTCCTGAGCACATAGCGCATACTCCATAAATACTTGCTGACTGACTTTCCCACCACCACTCTGAATGTTAGATGGTAAGACTTCTGTACTACAACGGCTTCTGTAGTCAGCCCCTCTCAATCTGACCTCCCCCACATCCTCAGGCACAGAAGAGCTTAGCTGCTCCCAGCTCTAGGCCTTGAAACAAACATTGAGTTTTCTGCTCCTATTCTCCGGCTTTTGTCACAATTTAATCACTCTAGACTTTGGTGGAAGGCTTTGAAATCACCACTGTTGAGATAACCCTTATCTTGACAACACTGGAGTTGTATTTTATCCTTCTGGTCAGTTTACTGGTGATTTATGGATAAGTTCTAGCTTGCCATATCTGTCCTGGAAAAATCACTGTTTTGGTTGAGTTTTGGGAAGAAGAGTGGTCTTCCTTGTGACCTTTCCACTGTTGCTATGATCAGGCATATATCAGTTCTCACTGCTTTTATACCATTTCCCTCTGGGAATGTCTCCTTCCCCATTTTCTTGCATTTTTTTTTTGAGAGGGGAAGGTAGGGCAATTTGGGGTTAAGTGACTTGCCCAAGGTTACACGGCTAGTTTTGTGTTAAGTGTCTGAGGCCAGATTTGAACTCAGGTCCTCCTGACTCTAGGGCTGGTGCTCTATTCACTGCGCTACCTGGCCACCCCACCTTCCCCATTTTCTACTGTTAACTCCATGAAGAGAGAGGCCATTCCCCTGAGCACCTAGCTTAGTGTTCTGCATGGACTAGTACTCAGCATGTTGGACTGAGGTCATCCCCTTATAGGTACTTATTAACCTTTGGGCAATCATTAGCTATTAGGAAATTGGGCTCATAGTGTAGGCCTCTCTGGAACTGTTGGACCTCGCTGATGCCTCTTTTTCCAACTACTCTGTGGTGTGTTTGAAACAAATTCACACATAACTAATTTAGAACTAATAGCTAGTTGGAAATAAACTTCTGTTTTTGGAGAATAATAATAACAGCTAATAACAGCTTGCTAGCATTTATACAGAGCTTAAAGGCTTACAAAGCATTCTATATATGTTATTTCATATGATCCTCATAACAATTCTGGGAAATAGGTGCTATTACTATCATTCCCATTTTATAGATGTGGAAACCTAGATTGAGAGGTTATGTGACTCACCCAGGGTCACACAGTGTCTAAGGCAGAATCTGAATTCAGGTCTCCCTAAGTCCTGGCCCAGCACTGTATTCACTGAGCCTCCTAGCTGCCTTCAGTATAACAGAACAGAATGAGCAGAGTTCTGTTTGTCCTGCTGCTGCTCCTTTTCTCATTCTGGTCCTTGTCATCATCAGAGCACTATGGGAGGTGGGGAGCCCAGGGCAGGGGCTGTTCACTTACGTTTCGATGGCTTGCTGGTACTTCCCAACTCTTGCAAAGACCCTGCCAATGTTATCCAGGGCTCGAGACTTGGCATCAGTCAGGTCACTATGGGGAAAGAGTTGAAAATACTGCTTACTTTAACTGATAAATGTGACTTTTCTAAAGCATCTGCTGGCTATGGATTTCACATTTCACCTCTTCCCGTTCTCACTGCGACCAGCCTGTGGGATGGGGTCATCCACCTGGAGCTGGCAGGGACCTCAGAAGCAAGCCAGTCCAGCCATCCCATTTTACATATGAGGAAACAGGCCCAGGGAAGTCGGGTGACTTGAGTAAGGTCATGCAGGCAATAAATGCCAGAGGTAGGATATGAACCAGAGTTCTTTTTCATTGGACCATGTTGTCTCCCCCCATCTAGCATGGACAAGCATCATCTCGTGCCTAGATGATAATAGCAGTTCCCTGACAATGGTCTCCTTGCCACTGGGGTCTCTCTTCTCTGAACCATTGCTTCTACCTTTTAAAAACACATTCATCACTTCTCTGTCCTGCTCAAAACCAAGTGCTCCTGATTTATTTTAGGACAAAGTCCAAATTCATTAGAATAGCTTTCAAAGTACTCTACAATTTGGCTGTACAACCCTATCTACTGAACATCACATATGTAATGCCCAGCATTGCTCTAGGCCCTGCGACAATATGCAAGTAAGAGGCATGATTCCTAACCTGAAGGAGCTCAGAACCTTGCTGGGGAGGCAAAAACAACATTACAAAATGATGAGAGACATCAAACAGTAAGTGATTAAGTGCTCAATTATGTGGCCTCCCCATGGTTGGGAGACGGTTCTTGGATTCTTCCCATCCAGAACAACTCAAGTACTGGCAGGTCCCATCAATCCAGAAAGGCTCTGACTATAGGTCAGGCACTGGATTACCATGTAAAGGCTAGTAAGGAAGTTTGGAGAAATGAATCACCTGGATGGTCATGGCAAGGATGAAGCTATCAGGTATGAGGCACAAGGGCTGTGGTCTGTGTGGGTAAAGGGAGCACTCAAATACAGCTTTTTTGAGATATTGAGGTCAGTTGTATGATAAAAAGGAAAAGTAATCAGGGAAGGTTGATGGAGGACATGGGGCTTGAGCCAGACACCAAATGATAGGACAGATGTGGAGGGGCAGCATTTAGGAAAGAGAGTATTCCAAGCCAGGAGATATGAACAAAAGGAAAAGCAGGAAGGGAGGAAGAGTATGGTGTAGTTGAAGGACAGATGGGAGGATGGAAGGGCAACGAGGAGCTGAACGAAAGTAGGTCACAAAGTTAGATAACTGGTATCAGATTGAGTGTTTGATAGTCTGATGATGGAGCCCTTAAAAACTAGGCAGAGTAGTTGGAACTAGCTGCAAAAGGTACAGGCTGCCATTGCAATTTTTTAAGCAAAGGAATGACTTGAAAATAGTTTGAGGAAAACCATAATGGTAGGGAAGAGGATAAACATTTATATAGTGCCTACCATGTGCCACCTCTCCTGGGTCACTGCCTCGTGGCAGCAGAGGGGCTTGCACACTTCAATGAAACTATGATCTGTGCTTTGCAGGGTTATCCAAGATGGACAGGTCATAGTGAAGAGTTCTGACAAAAGGTGATTCACTGGGGGCAGCTAGGTGAATAGAACACCGGCTCTGGAGTCAGGAGGACCTGAGTTCAAATCTAGCCTCAGACATGTAACACTTACTAGCCACATGACCTTGGGTGAGTTACTTAATCCCAACTGCCCTGTCTTCCCCCCTCCAAAAGGAAAAAAAAAGGTGATTCGCTGGAGAAGGAAATGGCAAACAACTTCAGTATCTTTGCCAAGAAAACCCCATGGACCAGAAGGACATATGTGATTTGCCCAGGGTCACACAGATACCAAGTATCTGAGGTCACATTTGAACTCAGAACCTCCTGACTCCAGGCCCAGTACTCTATCCCCTGGGTCAAAGTGACAGGCAGACACAGAATGGATTGGAGTGTATAGAAAATGGAATGGTGGCAGAAAGTAACAATGTCAAAGTCACTTTGCTCCTGCTATGACAGATGAGGGCTTATTTATCAGTGGACCAGGCCTGAGGCCTGAGACAGGGCATGACACTGGTGGTTAACACTGGATGGGGATCCAATGACAGAGGAAGGAGCCATGAATAGGCCTGGAGTGGGAAGCAAAATACAAACAATACTCTGCCTCTCCCCTGCCCCCAGCCTAAAAGTCTTTTCCCTGGACAGTCTGCCTAACTACAGTTCATTAATTGTTTAGCTATACCTATGAATACATCACCCAAGCATTTAAACAAACTCTTAGTTTAGAGAAATGTATACCTCCTTTGTCCTAAATGGCCAGCTGTACCCAAAAACCTTGAACAACATTATCAGAAGAGATACCTCCCTCCCAATACGAGACCTCCTGTATCCCCAATCAATCTAGCTTCCAAACTTGGCACCCCTTAAAACAATCAAACCTCTTCTCCCAACAGCCATATTGTCAAAGATGAGTAACAGACTGGACCTATCTCAGTCATCCTTGATCAAAAAATAACCTAGTGACTTGTCAAGGCAAAAACCACACCTCCTGGCAACGCCCCCCCCTCAGAGTTTCTCCTAGTGAATTATGGGCAATAGCCTGCACAATTGCTACAAAAAGTGCATGTCCCTTTAAGCACTGACCACTCCTAAACTCCTCCCTAATCCCACCTTTCCGTACCTTGTTAGCATAATTAATCTCTGATTGATAGCTTTATGGCTTTATAATGAATGCCTTAGACTCCTGTAAGCTGGAAGGTCTTCCTTAACTTTTTCCTGCCCACTGCAAAGCATAATTATAAACTTTTATAATTCTGCCAAAAGATTGCTTGAGTTCTGCAAAATTCTTTCCAGACAAGAACCCTCAAGGGATTCATTTGAGATCCCTCAAACACCCAGCTCTTCCCTACCTCTTCAGTTCCAGATCACAGATCCTGGATGAACTGAATATCACAGGTCTTCCACCTAAGTGTGAAATTCCAGGATAAGGGCCCCAGGTTATGTGTTGACCAAGGAGCAAATTCAGAATTGAGCAACATCAAGTGGAGCAGGGTTGCAGTTCCAGTTTCCAACCTGGTCTGAAATCCCAGAACAAAGAGGTACCTAAAATTCTGTTACTCTGAATTAGCAGAGCTTTCTAGCAGTTATATAGTAGCTCTGTCCAGGAGCAATCTACTGGAACTGGATGAAAGGGCAAGCACACAAATGTTTTGCTTAGGCACAAACTCAGTTTAGGAACTTACAAAGTTCAGACAAGGGGGTCAGCCATCAGATTTTTCCTGGATCCTAATACTTTGGGAGCATTGAAATGTTGCCTAAACTGTCCCTAAGGTCTTGGAATAATCAATAGGCTGAGAATCTAGTGGATACAGGGTCCACCCAGATATTCCTTCTAGCAATGTGCAAAGACTGGCCTTAATATAAAATCCAAAGGCAAGAAGCAAGCTGGAAGAATGAGCAAACAATACTCCACTCAAAAAATCCCACTAAAAAAGCAATTATGCTAACAGGAATACACAAAACTTAAACCCAGAAGAAAATTACTCCAACACATCTCTCAGTTCTGAGAAACACAACTTAGGCACAAATTCAGAGATATGAAGTAAGACTTTTTTTTAGAGTTAAAATTTTTAGTAAGCAAAATAAGAATGCTAGAGGAAAAAATAGAGAAGAAATGAGAGCTAGAGAAGAAAAAAAAAGGAAGAGACTGAACAGTATGACACAAGAATTACACAACCTTGCTCAAGAAACAAACTCCCTGAAAATCAGAATGGACCAAATAGGAAATAATGACTCCACATGTGAAAATAAGAAATATTAAAACAAAGTCAAAAGACTGGAAAAAGAATAGAAGAAAATGTAAGGTATCTCATAGCAAAACTGACTTGGAAGAAAGAATGAAGAAAGAAGATTTAAGAATCACTGGACTACCTGAAAGCTGTGACCATGAAAGGAGCCTATCCTATGTATTATATTTCAAAAATCATAACAGAAAATTGCCCAGTTCTCTTGGAACCAAAGAGCAAAGCAGAAAGAATCCACTAATCATCTACCAAAAGAAACTCCAAAATGAAAACTCCTAGGAACATTACTGTCAAAATCCAGAGCTTTCAGGTCAAAGAAAAAATACTGCAAGCAGTCTAGTATGAAAGAATTCTAACATAGTTGAGCCAAAATCAGGATCACACATGATTTAGCAGTCATTTCTCTAAAGAAATAGAAAACTTGGAATATGATATTCCAGATGGCAAATACTATAGGCTTACAACCAAGAAAAATATACCCAGAAAAACTCAGTGTAATCCTACAGAAGAAAAATGGAATCTTAAGAAAATAAAAGACTTCTAAGCATTCCTGATGAAAAGATCAGAGGTGGGGCAGCTAAGTAGAAAGTGAATAGAACATTGGCCCCAGAGACCTGAGTTCAAAAATCTGGCCTCAGACACTTGACACTAGCTGTATGACCTTGGGCAAGTCACTTAACTCCAATTGCCTCACCTCACCCCTCCAAAAAAAAAAAAAAGACCAGAGGTACAGAGAAACTTGAAGTACAAACACATAGTAGTCAAGAAAGACTTGTTATAAGAGACTAAACAAAAATAATAAACCTTTTACATTCTAATATGGGGAGAGGATACATGTGTGCTTTCAAACCCCTAATATCATCCATGGACATGGAAGTAGAGAGAGGGCCTGAAAATGATTTTATGTTATATTTTGATGATCTTAATAGGTAAATGGAAAAGGAGTGGAAGAAAAATACAATGGTAGGGAAAAATGAAGAGGAAGAATGTGGAAAATTACCTCACATAATTAGGGCAAACAAATAGAATCCTATACAAAAAAAGGAGGAAATGGTATGGAGAGAGGGTGACACTTGAACTTCATTCTCATTTAAACTTGTCACAGGATGAAAGAATATACACATACATAATTGGGTACAGAAATACATTTCACAACAGGGAGATGAGAGATAGGGAACAAAAGGAAGAATAAATTAAAAGAGGGATTAGTCCTAAGCAAAATAAACTTAAGCACATACAAAACTATAGCAGCTCTTTTTGTAATGCTAAAATATTAAGTGCTTATCATCTGGGGAGTGGCTGAACAATTATGACATATGAATGACAGAATACTCTTATGTTGTAAGAAATGATACATAGGAGGGTATCAGAGAAACACTTGTATGAACTGATACAGTAATGTGAGCAAAATCAGAAGAATAATTTATATAAAACAGCAATATTATAAAGACAACTCTGAAAGAATTGAGAATTCTGATGAATGCAATGACCAACCATGATTTCAAAAGGACTCCTGAATGCAATATGCCACCTCCATCTGCTGATAGAAGGATGACAGACTTTTAGAGTGCAGACTGAGACATTTTTCTGGACATGGTCAATGTGGCCAGTGTCTGTCTGTCCTTCTCTCTTTCTCTCTCTCTCTCTCCTGACATACACTCATACTCACAATAAATATCAGGTAGTTAGGAAGGGAGAAGACTAGCAGTTGGCAAAATGAGGCAAGACCTTTTGAGGGAAGGAGGTGGTATGGGAACTCAGCATATTCTAAGAATCAACAGTAAGAAGAAAGAGCATTCCAGACCCAGGAGAGGTGAAGCAAGCCTATGCAAAAGCACAGAAGTGATAAATAATGACTATGATACAAAAACAAAAGACATAAACTTAACTTTACAAAAAAACCCAACAACAACCAAAAACTATGACTCCTAGAAATGGACACAGTCCTGCAGTGATGTGATCAAGGCAGGACTCAACGGGACTAAAACACTTCTTGACATGACACTTCTCTTAATACCTCTTTTGGCTGTCACGTCACAATGTTGATGCCCATTAAGCTTGACACCCACTGGAACCTTTAGGTCCTTTTCACTTGTGCGGCCATCTAGACATGCTAATTCCATTTTATACTTTGTATAATTGATTTTTTTAAACTCAAATTTGGGATTTCACATTCATCCCTATGAAATTTTACCTTGTTAGATCTGACTCAAAAGTGTTTGTCAACATCTTTTAGAATACTGATTGTGCTGTCTGCGTCATCTCTCCCTTCCTGCCTCATGTCATTCTTGAATCATGACTGCACTGATAAAAATGTGGAACAGTGGGGTAGCTAGGTGGCACAATGAATAGAGCACCAGTTCAGGAATCACGACCTGAGTTCAAATCTGGCCTCAGACACTTAACACTTACTAGCCATATGACCTTGGGCAAGTCACTTAACCCCAATTGCCCTGCCCTCCCCCCTCCAAAAAGACACACACACACACACACACACACACACACACACACACACACACACACACACAAAGGGTAGCTAGGAGTCACAGTGAATAGAGCACTGACCCTAGAGTCAGGAGGACCTGAGTTCAAATATGGCCTCAGACACTTAACACTTACTAGCTGTGTGACCTTGGGCAAGTCATTTAACCCCAATTACCCTGCCCTCCTCCCTCCAAAAAGACACCAAAAAAAGCTCCAAAAACTACTGTACTTTGCCAGAGAAATATATTCATCTTGAATCACAGAATACAGATTTGGAAAGAATTTTAGAGATTATCCAGTTCAACCTCCTTATTTTAAATATGAGTAAACTGAGGCCCAGAGAAGTTGTATGATTTGCCCAAGGGTCCCATGGGGGTAATTAGCAGAGCCAGAATCTGAACCTGGGTCCTTTAATTCTAAGCTCAGTGTATTTTCCACTATACAAATACAAATACAAAACTATTTATAGCAGCTCTTTTTGTGATGCTAAAATATTAAGTGCCCATACCACCTGAATCACTATGATTTCCCTACTCAAAGTATCATACCACCTGAATCATTGTGATTTCCCTACTCAAATCAAGATCACTAGATTCAAATGGAAACCTGAGTTGGGGTTCATCTCTGTTTGGTTTCCCTGCAGTCTTGTTCCTAGGTAGGCTGCAATTAGAGTAGTCCTAGCTGTAAGTTATACCAAGATGTCTTCCTTCATAGTGTCCTTCTGACATCTTCCAAGCTCTGAGAGCTAGAAGTTCTTGCACAGTCGGGAGGGAGAACTGTCATGGGTACCAACTAACCCAGATCAGGGAGCTGTGGAGATGAAAGGCTCTAAGAAAGTGGCATTCAAGGCAGAGGTAGGGTGAGGACCAGAATCACAGTCATGGGCCTGGGTTACAGGAGTTCAATAAAGCAGTAAAGGATATGTTGCAGAGCTTGACAAAAGATCTTCTCCATGTTCTGCATGATGATGTTCTGCAGGAGGCTGCATGTATGCTTCAACCTCTTTCTCTGCAGCCCCTTCAGACCAAGGGCTCGGGTGTTCATTTTCCTTCAGGGTAACTGCTGACTTTAAGTGTGGAAGATAACATCTCCAAAGTCATCTAAGTAACAAGGGCCCCGCCCCTAGTCTCTAAAGCTTATACCAGAGTAGTTCTCATCTCACTCTGACAGAAGGTCTACATTCAGTTTAGTCTCTCAGATCCTGAGCACTAATAAGATTAGGAGAAAAGGGGTGCCGGGTAGTTTAATGAGACTGATGTAGATGCCTAAGGATCTGCAACTTAGATTTTTAAAAGACATATACAAAGGATGGCAGATAAGAGAGATGAAGACAAAAGCACGGATCTATAAGAAGAATGTCAGAATGAGCTATGGCTGACAGGAGAGTTAAGCATGACAAAAAGTACCTCCATAAACTATGCTCATACTTGTTCCTTGGGGTAAAAAGAGTAATGACACATATAATAAACAGAAGGTACAACTGTTTATCACTTATTTTGCTTTTCTTCTTTGCTAAAGAAAATTATCTTTGCATTGGAAAGTGCAGAATACAAATGGCTAATAGGAAATCAAAACCCAAGACAAACAAGGAGGTAAGAAGAGTGAAAGTCACCCAGCGAGATGAAGAACATTTCCGAGTCATTATATTAAACCAGAATTGGCAACCATGGCAGTTGAACCAATATGGCTAATCTTTGAAAGATCATGAAGAAAGAGAGATGTTACGGGACTGGAGAAAGGAAAATCTTATCCTCAAACAGTAAAAAGAGTGAAGTCTGGAAATGAGGCCAGTGGGCCTGAATTTGATTCTTAAAAGGATGGTTAAGAAATATCTAGAAAAGAGACTGATGATCATGAGAGTCAACGTGGCTTCATCAAAAATAAATTATGCCAAATTACTACAGGGCAGTCACTGGTCAATCCCCTCATTACACTTCTTTTTGGGGGGAGGGGCATGATTTCTAGCCTGGGGGATCAAAAGAATGTAGTAGATATAATTTTCCTGGATTTTTGCAGTGTTTAACAAAGTGTTTCATGCTATTCTTGTAAAACAAATGAAGAGATGTGGGCTACACTGCCTAATGGCTAGACCCAATGAGTCATCTTCAATGGTTTAATGTTAACCTGGAAGATTATCTCCACTGGCACGCCCCAGGGAACTGTACTTGGCCCGCATCAATGACCTGGGATAAAGGCATAGATGGCTGGTCTCTCAAATATGCAGATGATACAGATAAGAGGGCCAGCTAACTTACTTATAGAGTGACAGGATTCAAAAAGGTATGAATTATGAGAACCTTGAGACTACTGTAAGATGACATTTAATCAGGAAAAAGGTAGTCTCACACTTAGGGTCACGTAATCTTAGACTCTATTGAAAGAAGCACAAGGCCCAGGACTTAGGGAGGTCTTGCTATGTTCTCCATGGGGTATTGTGTCTACTTCTAGATGCCAAAATTTAGAAAAGACATTGATAAACGGAAAGTGGCCAAAGGAGGACAGTCAGAATGGTGAAGGGTCACTAAATTCATGCCAGCTGAGGATCCATTAAAAGAACTAGGATGTTTGGCCTAGAGAAAAGTTCAAGGAGACAAGATAGCTGTCTTTTAAGTTCTAAAAGCCTGCCACATGGAAGAGAGAAGCAGCTTGTTCTACTTAGCCCCAAGGGCTCAGACCAGAAGGAAAAGAGATAGATAGAAGCTACAGAGGCAATTTAGACTTGATAGAAGAAAAAAATTTCTAACAATTAGAGCTGTCTCAAAGAGGAATGGCCTGGCCTTGGAGAAAGTGTCTTTTTCCTTACTAGAGGTCACTGGGCAAAACCTAGATGACCATCTATCAAGTGTGTTGTAGATGAGATACTTGTTCAGGCACAGTTTGGACTAGAAATCAGTGGTTCTCAACCTTCTTAATGCCGCAACCCTTTAATACTCATATGTGGGCATATCTGCATGTGGGCAGACCCACCTGGAGACAGATAGAGGAGTGGTGTCTCTGTTCCTAAGACCATTGGAAATATGTTTTTTCCAATGGTGTTAGGCAACCCCATTAGACCCCTCCCCCCCCAAAGGGGTTGTGACCCACAGGTTGAGAACCACTGGACTAGATGGTCTCTGAGGTTCCTTCCAATTCTGAGATTCTGTGATTCCATCTGCCCCTAACATGTAAAACAAAGGGTAAAAGCCACAGGAAATAGCTAAGAAATAGAATTCTCTTGGTAGGCAGAGATGTGCATGCTATATTTTTGGAGGAATAGTTCAGCCCCAGGGTCAAATCCCTGCTCTGATCACCTTTCTGCTGGACACTCACTAATTCTGGGCAATCTCCAGGTCCTTCCGATGACTTTGCAATGCAGCTGCCATATGCCCCATTTCAATCTGCGCATTCCCAATGCAGCTGTATAAATTGCCAAGCAGTTCATCTTTGTTGGGCACTTCTTCCTTGTCCCACTCCATCACCTTCTTCAGCACTTTCTCAGCTTTCTGGCAGCTTCCCTCAGCGCTGCCACTGGTAAGTACTGGGAAGGAAAGAGGCCAGGGTAGGATGTCAGGTATGTCCCCATGGAATCAGGCAGCTAGTCCAGGGCAGAAGGTCTAGGTGTTCATGCTACTATTAACTGATTCCTCCTCATGTAGAAATGGATTAAATCTGTACAGACTGTTTCTCTCTGGGCCTGTGGCCCCAGGACTTTTGTCTGGCCCCTGCTCCCTACCTCCCTTATACCATAAACAACTGGGGAGGAAGGAAAGAATCTGATCCTGCCCACACCTGTGTACCAGCATCACTTACACATGTGAATTTCCTCCAGGCTCTTGAGAATATAGCGGGCAGTCTCAGAGGGGCGGCGCTTCCGATCTCGGACCCACTTCTCTTGCATAAGCTTCCGGTCCCGCTCCCGAGCATAGATTGGTTTCTGCTGCCTCCAGAAGTCAGTCCGAGTATCTAGGTAATTGAGGCCACTCATGATCAGATCTTCCACAGTCATTCCATGCTTGATAGTGCCTTTGATCAGGTCTTTGGAAATGAGAAGAGGAGGAAGGGAAGAGCCAAGAACAGGAGTCAGTGGGAGTCATATTGCCCTGGGGTAGGGCTGATAAAAAGGGAGCTCTTGGTCAGAGACCCATACTTTGGAGTTCTCCCTGTGCCAAACTTGTGGAAAATCTGAACAGAGGAAAATCATTCCAGCCAAGAGTTAGGCCAAAAGGGACCTCCAGCATTTAAAGAGAGATTATAGGACTTTCTTCCATCACCATCTGAGTGGAGAAACCTCTTATTTTGATATGTGAGGTATGGAGAGAAGTAAAAGGAATATACTACTGCACTGTACACAATAGGTACTTAATCAATTGAAAGAGAAGCCCAAGAAACCTCCTTTCCTGGCTCTCAGTACTGCCCAGGTTCCTATTATACTTAGTAGAGTCAAAGTCATGGCCTCAGAAGTTGTACCTTGAACAGCTGCTTCTTTCCCTGTCCCTAGAGCTTTGGGGACACAGGTAGGTAGAGTTGGGAGAAAGGAAAACACAGAGACACTGGATCTGAGATCCCAGCTTGGCCTCAACTCCAAATGGAATGGTGTATGCTGGAAACTGGCCCAGATTTGCGGGTCAAAGCTAAGAGTAAGGTTCTGGGGGCACTGTATTAGGTTCCAAACTCTGACTGGCCATCCCACCCATCATAGAGCATATATTCTGGGGGGCAGAAATCATCCAGCCCTGTAACCAAGAAGGCACATCTGTGTCAAAACAGCTGTCCCTGAGAGGTAGGTGATCTTGGGGGAATCTTCCTGCATCATTGGAAAGTCAATTCTAGAGAGAAGGCATTTAGTCAAATTGTCCAAATTTCAGTAGTCAAATTATCTAATGACAGTAATTATTCCTGGGAGTATGTCTGAGCATTTCTACCATGGCACTTTCATTTTCTATCTCATTTTTCTTCTCCTCCCAGCACCATTAGCCCAGACTGTTCTCCTCACTGTGCAGACAGAGAAACTGAGGCTATAGAAAGGAATGGAAGTGGCCCAAATCTTCTGACTCTCGTTTTAGGTTCTTTTCTATCTTCAGTAGCCCCACATTCATGAGGGAGATCTACCCCACATCCCAAATCTTGATAACTGTAATCAACAAGACCTTCATCCTTAAGGAGCTTTTCCAGATATTCCTTGTCCACATAAAGCTCCCCTAGCAGCTGTCGCACAGTTTTCTCACTCCTCAGTGTGCTCTTCCGTTTACTTTCTGCCTTGGTGTCCTTCCAGAGTTGCCTCATGGGAGTCTTCTGTTGGGCTTTCATACTCTGGGAGTGCAGAGTAAGACAAAGCAGAGCCTCATCAGGAATCAGAAAACCCCTAGGCCTTGGCTTCCCATGACACCTGGGCTTCTCCTCCTCCTCCTCCTCTGTGATCTCCCTGTAGGCCTAAAAACCATAGCCCATAGCAGAGAGCATGACTGCTACTCATTCAAGAATAGGGCTGGGAAATGGCCAGACTCCCAAGCTCCCTCAAACATCTGGGACTGTGGAAGCATCTAAGCATGTACCCATAATGAGAGAGAACTGAACACTTCCAATTGTGAGGATTACACAAATCCCCAAGCACATATGGATTCTTCCCACTGAGGGCAGTGGGCACAGTACCAGGGCCCTTACCTCTGCCTGTTTGCTTAAGAAGAAAAGGTCCCCTTTGTTCTCCAACTTAACCGAGGAAGGACCTGAAAGGATAGAAGCAGACTCACAAGTCATCCAAGCCCATACCATGGCCTATGACATATTGTTGAAGCATAGTAACGGTTGACTTTGGCAGAAGGCTAGGGGCTATGTTTAGGATGACCCAAGCTGACCTGGGAGTCAGGAATGTTGACTATATGATTCACTTCAGTTCTTCCATAAGCCTGGCAGCTTACTCTTGCCTAGGGCTATGGCAGCTTTATTTCCAAATAAGGGGGTGAAAGTCAATAGTACAGAGCAATTGTCTAAACCCTGGGCCATTTCTATACTCTGCCTCCTACAGAAACTAAAGACGGAAAAACTCCCCATACTCCTCCTGCCTCAGTAGACCACAGGGCTGGGATGGCAACTCAGGACCGTATTTCCCAAGGAAAGCAGCTAGAGACTAAAAAGGTCTATCTCTAGGGGCTAAAGCTTTGTCTGGGACAGGTCTAACTCCATTCCATCCCTATAACAGCTTCCCAGATATAAACCTGTTTGGGGAACCTTTGCAATCACTGTTCTTTGAAGAAAAAAAAGTCAAAGACTGCTCTCCTAGCAGGAAGGCTCAGAGACTGGAGTCCCATGTGTAGGTGGTTCAATCACATGGCAAATCAGAAGTTACCAAAT
The DNA here is from genome assembly GCA_028646575.1 of Pseudocheirus occidentalis. Lineage (NCBI taxonomy): Eukaryota > Metazoa > Chordata > Mammalia > Diprotodontia > Pseudocheiridae > Pseudocheirus > Pseudocheirus occidentalis. The sequence goes on from CM053593.1 coordinate 151,730,462, forward strand.
CTAGAGCTGCCTGTTTTAGAATTGCCAGTGGGTTTGATGGGGTCATTCATTTATTTGGGCTTGGACCCTCTCCAGCACCAGATGTTCATGGAGACATGAGGGAATGGGGGCCTGTTCAGTTCCCAAGATACTCTCAGATATGTGCCACTTACTTCCTACTGAGTTGTTAATGGCTTCTTGAGCTTTCTGAATGCCAACTTTGAATTCCCGCTCAGGTCGCAGTTTATAACCTCTGTGATAGTACACCAAAGCAAACTCAAAGTCTCCCATAGTATACAGGGTTTCAGCCTTTTGAAGAATTCCCTGGAATGAAAGAAGGTCAAATCAAGATGGTAGGGGTAACAGGACAGGGAATAGGTGGGTTCTGGGTTAAGGGTCATGGTTTGGGCATAGAGGTAAGGGGATAGAACAGGTGATAGTAATGTTAATGGGATATATGACTGTCCCTGCTCATTAACAGGCCTCACGTGGAGCCCATTAAGGGAAGCTTGCTTAGGGGAGGCTTGCTTGTAGAAAGGCTTTCATGCCTTTTGTTAATTTCTAATTGGGCACTGAGTCAGGAGGGTTGTGATGCCCTCTGGCTCTAAAAATGGTATATATATATATATATATACTCTGAGGTTAGCACTTTGCTTTGGGGTTCATTCACTGGAAGAGTGTTCTTGTGATCTGACCCGATCAGACCCGATCAGACTTTGCGTAGGTATTAAGGAGCCCCCCTGTCTTTGAAAAACCCAGATGTTGGTGCTTCTTTCTCTGGTAACTATATATGTATTGCCTTGGTCAGACACTTGGATCTATCTGTTGATCTATGCTAATTTTTCAGTTAGAAGCCCTGTCTGTTGGTATTTATTTCTCTGCTTGTATTTTCTCTGTATTTTCTCTGAGGTTCAGGGTTCTGACTTTTCCCCTGAACTAGTGAATATAATTAAAAAGATTATTAACCCCTTAAACAGCTATCTTTCCTAGTTAAAGCAGATCTAAGAAACTATGCTAGCAGTCGTCCTGGGTATGCCAGGGTAGTTGCTGCTACAGTGACCTGAGAAGAGAAGAAAATGGGGTCAGATACCAGGCCATGCATAAACAATGACACAGGTGAATTCCTGGCTGGAAATAAGTCCCGCCACATTGTTACCTTGCAGAAAGTCTGGTCATTTTTAAGAGATTCCTCAACATCCTTCAGGGAATTCTCCAGATCTCCCAACTTCAGATAGCACTTAGACCGAGCAACCAGGCAGTTCCGGTCGCCCGTTTGAAGGTAAAGAGCCTAGAAAAAGCAACACAGTCAGTTGGGATCATCCAGGGTAAGGAAGAGGCTATGCTGGTAGAGGACATGCCAAGGCTCTCCCTGCAAAGTGATTATCAGACTGAGTTGAAGCAGGGATGTCCTGACCCTAATAGTACCGAAAAATAGTAAGTAACTTCACCAGAGACACCAGAGACACGTAGGGGCCCTTAAGTCTCATCAGTCAAACACCTAGGATTGATTTTTGAACAGGAAATTCTTGATTATCTCTACATGGACTATTTTACTGAATTTGGAGTTATAGATCAGCAGTTGAATCTACATAATGATTTAAGCTTCATTAATATAATAACAACCTATGAGGTTCTCTCACTGTTCCATCTCAGATGTGCTACAGAACTATCTCTCCCTACTTTCTAGCTGGTGTATGTGCTTAGAAAACAGACTCATGCTATTTTTCTCCTAGATCAATTAGAACCAAGAAGTTAACTATTTTAAAAAATGACAGAATAAATTCCAAAATGGAATTTCAGGCAAAATGCTATTTGGATTAGCCATATCATCTCCATTTAAATAGACATTTGAGAATTTACTATACATTTCAGTGGTCTATTAAAAGAAGACCTTAGAGGTTGAAGTTATTCTTGCAGGTACAAAGTAATTACAAAATACATTACATAGATACACACCCCTCTTACCATTTCCTCTGCCTCTCTACCAGTCTCTTTTCTTCCTTAGTGACACCATGACCAAAAACTACAGCATGTTTTTTTTTCCTGGCCTTTGACGTCTCTCCTTAAAGCATTTCTAAGAAGTAGAAAAGAGGACTGTATTTCTCAGAAAGACGTCATTTCTCACTACAAGCCACCTCCCCTTTGAACATCCTTTATGCTCTATGTGGAATTCTTATTTGGGTCTTGGGGACCATTTTTACTCAAACTAGTTTCTACTTGGTGTGTGCCTGGAAGGTACAAGAAAGGATTTGAGTGTCAACGATTATTTGATTTACTAGAAGGGTTAAGAATATACTTGTTGATGATGTTTGGTCATGTCCCATTTGGTTTGTCATTTTCTTCTCCAGTTTGTTTTACAAATTTGGAAACTGAAGTGAAAAGGGTTAAGTAACTTGCCCAGGGTCACACAGATAGTGTATATATGAGGCAGGATTTGAATTAGGGTCTACCTGACTCCAGGTTGGGCACTCTTTCCACCGTGCCACCTAGTTGTTCCTAAGAATGTATTTTTTGTGGCAAATGATATTGTTAAAACACATCTAATCCCATGCTTCCTGTGTCCCCTGAAGAATCAGTCAATGAAGGGAAGCCACAATTTATGCTAAGGGTATTTTTGAACAGCAGAAGAAGGAGGATCCAAGGAGTCTAGTGGATAGTGAATTGATGATTAACTTCGGCAAGAGGTTAGAAGTCTTTTGGTGGTGTTGTTTAGTTGTTTCAGTTGTATCTAACTCCTAGTGACCCCATTTGAGTTTTTCTTGGCGAAGATACTGGAGTGGTTTGTCATTTCCTTCTCCAGTTCATTTGATAGATGAGGAAACTGAGGCAGAGTTAAGTGACTTGCCCCAGGGCCACAGTGTCTCAGGCCACATCTGAACTCAGGAAGATGAATCTTCCAGACTTTAAGCCCCTCACTCTACAATTCAACAAACTGCTTACCAAGTATTAAGTAAATACTAAGTCTAAAGTGGGCAGCTGAAGTGGACTGGAATCAGGAAGACCTGAGTTCAAATGTGGTCTCAGATAACTTATTAGCTATGTGACCCTGGGCAAGTCACTTCACCCTGTTTGCCTCAGTTTTCTCATCTGTAAAATGAGCTAGAAAAGGAAATGACAAACTACTTCAGTATCTCTGCCAAGAAAACCTTAAATGGGTTCATGAAAAGTTAGACAGGGCTGAACAACAACAACATCTAAAGTAGTGTGTCTGGGAAGTAGTGTGTCTGGTATACAAAGACCAAACAAGCCCTCAAGGAATTCGCATTCTAAAAGGTGGGAACTATGAATAGACTCCCAAGTAAACAGGTGCATAACCTTCAGGGAAGGCTTCAAAGAGGCAGCATTGAAACTGGGCCTGTAAGTATTCAGAGAGTAAATATTAAGCAAGTATTCTGCCTCGTGGCAGAGATTATTGGGAATTGAAGAAATTCACAGCGACATCACAAGGAGAGGATTAATGGAAAAGGAGTGCGGGTAGTTAATCTAGGGCTTGGATTGGGTTTGGATTGAGGGAGATGATGAACGCTCAATCCGGGGAACGAGGTATCTCTACCGTCATGGATTGGGGGTTATCATGGATGTGCCACCCGGAGCTGGGTATATCGATAATCGACTAAAAACTCGTGTTGCAAACAAAGGCTGATCCGCGATCGATGGAGAGGTCTGGAAGAGGGACTCACTTTGGTGAAGCACAGAGCCGCCTTCTGGTATTCCCCGCATAAGTACAGCCGCTCCCCCTCCGCCATGTAAGAGGGGAAGGTGCTCCGAAGGTCCTCAAGCTCAAAGTCCGACATGTCAGCCCGCTTTCAAGACCAAGCACCCTGTGGGAAAGGAAAAATGGAGTGTTCAGAAACCTTTAGGGAACCAGCCACCTTGTGTAATATTCATCTCCTAGCAACCGAGACGCGTGACGTCACTTCCGATCCCGCCCTTCCTGTTTCCTTCGTTGTGCGCATGCGAGGAGTTCCTGAGTGGTGCGCATGTGAGGAGTTGGACCTGGGGCGCACGCTTTTCGGTGCTGGGCTCTCCGTAAGAGACGCGTGTGAGCGAGGTGTGTTGTGTGCCTTCCTCCTACATGCTCCCTTACCGCGCTCCCTGGCGCGTTCGCGAAGAGATGTAAACTTAGGGGAGCTTTTTCCCTTCCATTCCACCAGTTTAGGATTTATTCTTCTCCCTCTCTGTTGTAGAATATGGAGATAGAAACCCAAAAAAAAAAAGCCCCCTGTCCACCCTTCTCCTGGGGGTGAAGAAAGATTTACCATACGTACATAGATATAAATGAATGAATGAATGAATGAAATATATTTGCAAAACACTGCTGACAGCTGAGGATACAAATAGAAAAAAACCCCCAACAACCCAGCCTTTTCCTTTAGGAGTTCACATTCTCAAGTGGGAGATGGGTAATGACCTGACTTCAGAGGATTAGGGAGGGTTTCCTGAGGGAGGTGGCCCTTGATCCAAAGCTGGAAGAAAGATAAACCTTCTAGGAGAGGGTGCCTTTTTTCCAGCTATAGGGTCAACATGCGCAAATTCTAGAAACCCCTGGATGGAATGTCATGTTCAGGAAATGGAGTTAATTGGGAGTATTTATACTGTATAGTATATACATTATATAGTATATATAATGATTTATAAAGAGGGAAGGGATCTTAGATACAGATCATGGATTTCCAACTCTCACATTTTTTTTTAAACAAATGAGGAAAAGCCCAAAGAGATTAAGTGATTTGCCTGGGGTCAGATTGTCTGAGAAGTTAAACTCAGATCTTCCTGACCTTAGGTCCGGCATATAGCCTCTCAGTTTGGCGACTGTAGTGGAGTGTTAATGATCGCTAAAAATGATAGCTGGCATATATAGTGTTGTAAGGTTTGCAAAGCGCCTTACAAATGCTGTCTTATTTTTATCCTTACAGCAACCCTGGAGGCAGTGGCTACTGTCATCCCCACTTCAGAGGAAGCTTAGACAGCTAGAGGTTAAATGTCTTGTCCTGGGTGGAACAGATAGTCTGGTGGCTTAGGTGGCATCACTGGTGCCTGGGACCTGGAATCCGACAATTTGAATTCTGCTTCAGGTATTTACTAGGTAGGTATGTGGCTGCTGATAAATTACTTAATGTCTCTATCTCTCAGTTAAGTCATCTCTCCATCTCTGGGGGAATCTATCCATAAATTTCCCCTCCCACAATTTTCTGCTTTCCTTCTGACCTTGGCTACATTTGTTTTGTTGGCATAATTTGTTAAAAAAAAAAATGGAATCTAAATTGTCCATTTTATACCTCACGTTGTTCTCTCTCTCTTTGTTTATTCCTAAGTGTTCACTTATCCATAAGTCTGACAAGTGATATGTTCCATTGTTCTTCAGATTTTCTTGTAATATCTTTCTGTACATCTAGGTCAAGTATCCATTTTTATCTTATCTTGGTAAATGGTGTAAGATACTGATCCCAATTTCTCCCAGATTGCTTTCCAGTTTACCCAACAATTTTTCCCAAATAATGAATTCTTATTTGCAAAACTTAAGTCTTTACACTTGTCAAATGCAGAGTTACTATATTTATTTGTTGCTGCAAATTGTATATCTACTCTGTTCCACTGATATACCTTTCTATTTCTTAGCCAGTACCAGATAGTTTTGATAATTACTGCCATATGGTCTAGTTTAAGATCTGGTACTGCTACTTTTTTCTCACTAGTTCCCTTGATATTCTTGACTTTTTGTTCCTTTAAATAAATTTTGTTATTGTTTTTTCTAATTCAGTTAAATATTTTTTTTTGCCAATTTAGTTGGGATGGTATTAAATATATAAATTAGTTTAGGTACAATTGTCATTTTTATTATATTGGCCCTGCCTACCCATGAACAATTAATATTTCTCCAGTTATTTAAACCTGATTTTATTTGCATTAAGAAGTTTTTTTTAATATAATTTTGTTCATATAGTTGCTGAACTACTGAAGGTTTTATAATTTGGCCATGAGGGAGTTTTAGTGAATATCGAGGTAAGGGAGAAGGATAATTCAAAGATGATTACTGAAGTTACTAAATAGTGTGATTAGGTGAATGGTGGCATACTCAAAAGAAAGAGGAAATTTGGGGAAAGTAATAAGTTCAGGGAGTCAGATGATGAATCCTGTTTGAACATGGTTAATTTGAGATGCCAGTGAGATATCCTTGTGCTTGTAGAGATGTCTCATAGGGCAGTGGACTATACCAGAATTTTTTATATCGATTAGGACTGGATATAGATTTGGGAGCCATCTGTTTAAAGACAGGAATTGAGTTCGTGGGACCCAATGAGGTCACGAAAGGGTAAAGAGAAGTCTCAAACTGAGCCTGGAGATAGACCAGTGCTTAGGGTCAGGAGAACCAGCAAAGGAAATAAAAAAAGGAACCATTCATTATACATGTAAGAAGAGAACCAGGAGCTATTTTCTTGCTTCCTTCACCATCTCCACTTTTCTACCCTTACAATCAAGCTCATGACTGAAGCACTCTATGAAAATTACCTTCTCCGAGGTCCTCAACATCTTCTAATTGCCAACTCCAAAGGGATCTATTTAGGCTTCATCTTCCTTGACCTCTCTGCACCTTGTGACACTCCTGATTATACCCTTCTCCTGGATACCTACATTTGGCTTCTGTGACACTTTCTCCTGGTTCTTCTTTTATGTGTATAATGATTCCTTTTTCATTTCCTTTGCTGGTTCTCCTGACCCTAAGCACCTGCCCTGTATGTTCCAGGACCCAGAGATACAACAGAAAATGAAACATTCAGTGCCTACAAAGAACTTACAATCTATTGGAAGAGACAATCTACACATTTCTAAGAATTGTCAATAGGCAATCACAATGTCTCGAGATGTGTATGAAAACTAGGTTTATTACAAGAGAAATGAACATGCATGCGGAACCCAAAGGGTTCCTAGTCTTCATAGAAGTTTACATTTATATAATAGCAGGACAAAGGAAAGAGGGGATACCAGGAAGGAGTATGACAAGGGAGGGGAAACAGTGCAACAAAGGTGGGGAAAATGATGGCAAAAGCCTCATTCTTTTTCCTTGGGAACTGCTAGACTGTGAAGATAGCAGGATCAGCTTATCTGCAAAGGGCCTCAGCTGCACAAACATTATCTCAGCCTAGCACAGATTGGCTGGTACCTGTCTTGCCTCCCAAGGACACACAGGGAGTCCAGCTTGGGGTGCAACAACAACTTATGTAGGGGCAGCTAGGTGGCACAGTGAATAAAGCATCAGCCCTGGAGTTAGGAGGACTTGAGTTCAAATGCAGCCTCACACTAGACATACTTACTAGCTGTGTGCCTTGGGCAAGTCACTTATCCCCAATTGCCCTCCAAAAAACAAAACAAAACAAAATAAATTATGTCAGCTCAGGGGAAGCTTCATCCTTGACACATTTAGAGCCTCCTGCAAACTCTAGGACCAGTGTTTCTGGAAAATATAGCAACTCAAAAAGACAAGTTCAGAGGACCCCTAAACAGCCCTTATTAAGATCCCCCACCGTTGGTCAAAGGTGACCCCTGGGTATGCTGATGACCACAGAGAGCACACTGGGTAAAATAGTACTGTGGATAGTATCTGGGACAGCCCCAAGTACAGAGTGAGACCAGAACCAGTAACCAAGCACAGTACAATCCATAATAAGAATGACTAAAATCAGAGGCTAATTAGAAGGGAAAAATCAAATAACATCAAGATAATTAAGAGAACACAGTATACAGATACAGAAAACAAAAGCCAAAGCGCTATAATAATGGACAGCAATAACAACAAACATTAAGTCTCCCTGCAACTCAGTACTCCAATATCCATTCAATCAACACAATTCCTCCAGGATCTCAGATGTCCCGTGTAGTTGACAGGTCCCTGTCAACTCTTTCCTTAGGGCAGTCTGGAAAATGCTGTGTCCTCAAGGGCACTCCTTCATTAGATTTTTCTATTCTGCCTCCAGTTTACTTGCAGAGGCTCCTCATTTGTTCCTGCTAGAACCCCTGAAAAAACAGACCTCAATATAAGTTGGTACAAACTCTCAAAATGTACTCCTCCAATAATAAACTAGTTCACTTACAAAAACCAACTCAAATGTCACAGTTCTAATCTAATCAATAACAGAGCTAAAAGGGGGAACACCAAATAGGAACTCAGAGTTTACCTGAAACTTTAGGGAATTCACATTATAAATACCCTATGGTATTTCTATCCTACTCTAAGTTCTATACCTGACACAAACATGTATATGTGTGTATGTTCATGTAATCTTGTTGGTTCCTCAAAATTTTTACTCAAATCTTTTTTTAACTGCACATTATTTACCAATTAATTATTTTAGAACTCCAAATTTAAATGCCATTCAATTTAAATTAATTCCAATTCAATTCAGTTATCTAATATTCCCCCTTTAGGAGGAGCAGAGACAGACAAGGATTTCAACTCTCACACAAAAACATAGGGTATAAAACACATTTTACAAGAAGATGACCCAGTGATAATACACAAATGAAGTCACATAAAAGTCACCAAGTTAACTTCAATTATAGCAAAAGACTTTTGATGACACTCAAATAACCAAGTTCAAAACAGTGTATATGAAATAAGTTGTTGATAAGAAAACATATTTGTACCACAGGATGCACAGCACAAATACATTATTTCCACATTAGTAATAAACTTAACTTTTCCATTGATGTAACACAAAACATTCCATAAGTTACATCCCTCTAAGAGAATTGATTGAACTAAAATTATCTTCTTTAAACCAAACTGAAGATGTTTCTATTTTATTATTCTATTCAAAATTCTATTCTTTGAATTGAATTGTTATTCTATTAACAGAATAACAGCTAGGTCTCACAAACAGTTGTAGCAATACCAATTATTCTTACATTGCTGTGAAACATTTAAGGACCTTATTTCATACAGACAAATATATCTGGTAACAGGCAGATGACTGGGCCAAATAGGCATTTATTAAATTGTTTAGAATATAGAAAGGACTATAATCCTAGGCTGAATAGTTCAGATCTTACATACCTGCATTTTATTGTAGTAGCTGATATATCCCAGCCTTAGTCCATGGAATAATGATATAACACTGTTTGCATCTTTGTTTCATAAACTTTTAAAAAAAAAATCTTTGCCTAATTATTCCCATATTATTCAAAAAGGATGAGTTATTTCAGAGATTTAATCTTATACATGACCAGACAGGCAGGCAGATGACAAGCCCGAGTATGAATTTACCTAGTTGTTTGGGATATGGAATGACTCATATTTAGATTGAAAACAGTAAGATCTCACATATTTGTATTGTGCCCATGTCTTCTACTGACCACTCGCTCAGATGATAGAAATTTTCTATAAAAGGAAAAAGCAGGGTAATGATTATAACAGTATCAAACTGGTCCTTGATGACTCAACACATATTTGGCAGGATAAAGCATCCTTAGCTCTGTTTGACTTCAGGTAAGAGTCAAGATTGACAACTAACCATGAAGTAACAATTCCTCCCCATAACCAAACTCAGAAAAAACAGGTGAGAAACATTCCTGTTCAAAAGGAACATAATAGGGAAACTGAGCCAGAAGGATACTACCTTAGGCTAGGCTAAAGTCAGCTGTCCTCTATCTAGGCTTTCTCCCAGATACAGACCTCTACCTGTAATAGTTCAGGATCACATTCCCTCTGAATAGTTTGTGGCATTTCTTTTGACTGGCCCAGTCATCTGCCTGTTACCAGATATATTTGTCTGTATGAAATAAGGCCCTTAAATGTTTCACAGCAATGTAAGAATAATTGGTATTGCTACAACTGTTTGTGAGACCTAGCTGTTATTCTGTTAATAAGAATAGAATTTTGATTCAATTCAAAGAATTCAATTCAAAGAATAGAATTTTGAATAGAATAATAAATTAGAAACATCTTCAGTTTGGCTTCAAGAAGATAATTTTAGTGCAACCAATTTTCTTAGAGGGATATAACTTATGGAATGTTTTGTATTACATCAATGGAAAAGTTAAGTTTATTAAAAATGTGGAAATAACATCTGTTTGTGCTGTGTGTCCTGTGGTACAAACATTTCTTTTGAATGGATTACTGACTTAATAATCCATCAGATAATTATACCTGAATTCAAATCTCAAAACAAAATCAATTACAGTCCCAAAAGCTTTTACCTCAAATGGCAAGTTTCACCAGTCACAGTTTAGGGTTGGATATAGTTATTTTTCCTCTCATGAAGTTGCAATGAGCAATAAAAGTTTACCAGGTCTCAAACATAGAAAAGAGATTTCACTTAACATTCTTCACTTGTTTTTCTTTTCTTTTCCAGTATAAATTTGTCCTGGTAGTGAAGTCTAATAGTTAGAAATAATTTCTATATTATACATAAATTTGCAAATCCTCAGCAAGCCAAGTTCATTGTTTAGGAACTCCATAATCCAAACTAGCTCATTTACCTGAGCTGATGACCTTGCCCACACAGATGGTTTCCAGGAACCTGGCAAGTTTATAAAATAAGGGGAATTGATAGGGACCCTGGAGAAGTAGCTGAGCCTGTTGCCCTTGCCTGCCCACACCATCTACCCTTTGAGCTGCTATGAGCTGTGCTCTTTGACACCCTCCTCCATATGCAAGGGGGAACAGACTAACCCTGCTGTGTACCCTCATACCACAAGGCAGACTGCTTTGAATAAACAGAACCAATCCAGATAAGGCTTTCTCCTCATCCTGTCCTTTCCACATGTGTTACGGGAATCTGAAGATCTTCCCTGCACCTAGGTCCTTTGATAGGCTTAAGTGGCTCTGAGAACCTTCCCAGATTTGAAAGTATACTCTGCCCCCTAATAGGCTGAATGTGGTCTGTGGCAGGAGGCTTGTTCTTCAGGAATGCCCGCGCCTTATTACTTTGTGATTGGACAGTGGGTCAAGAGGGCTGTGACATTCTCCAGTCCAGGAGAAGGCTATATACACTGATGTGAGTTTTTGCTTTGGGGCTCACTTTGAGAAGAGTTGTGTGATTTGGCCAGATGAGACTCTGGGAAGCCATTGAGCCCCCTGGCTTTGAAAAACCCAGATGTTGGTGCTTCCCTGTCTGGTAACTGACTAGGTATGGATGTAATGGTCAGATGGTTGGAAGACTGTCTGCTGATCTGTTTCTTTGTCTGCTTGTAACTTGTTTGTATTCCGTTTGCATTCTCTGAAGTTCAGGGTGCTGACTTTTCCCCCTGAACTAGGTAAATGATATATGTTTAATTAAAGTAAGATTGATAACCTATTTTGAGTTACTTTCCTTTAGAAAAGTAGATCTAAGAATCTGTGCTAGCAGCCACTCTGGGTATGCTAGGGTGCTTGCTGCTACAACATGCAGTAATCAATTACCAATTTTAGGTTTCAATATTATGACAATATCCCAAAATAACTTAGTTAACACTCTTACACTTTCGTAAGTGATAGCCAAATAGTTGTAGATGTAACTTCCTCTTAAGTACAGACAAAGGTGGAAATATCCAGTTCCCTAAATGGTAGTTACAAAACACTATAAAACAGGGTTGGCAGGACTGATAAAATAACACAATTGGTTTTACACAATTTTCCCATTGTCTTTTAGTTTCTTTCAGTTTATATTCTAATAACACCCAAGTTACAAAAAGTTACTTGACATAACTGGTACAAAAGTTTACTAATTTGTACAATATAAAAAACTTAGGAGCATAACAACCATAAACAATATTATGTATTTGAAACTTTACCAATCAGGTCACTACAATCCAGCTGAATGCATTTCCAAATGACTGTACCCAGAAAATCAGGGGTCTCATCACTGACCATATCTAAATCCCCATGTATCAAGTATGAGACAATTATACCTAATTAAGGAACTAATAACAATAGTTAACATTATTAACATATTATTAATTATAACATAATTGAGGAAGTAATAACAATAGTTAATGTTTGCCCTATGCCAGGCATTGTATTAGGCAGTTTACAATCATGTGAAGTAAATTCAGGTAATGGAGGTAAGGTGACTTGTTCAAGGTCACCCAGTTAATAAATTTCAGATCCATGCATTTTCCCAATTTGTCTTAATGCCAAATAGTATAATAAATTCTGAGTCATCTTAAACATTAAATTAGGAGAGACACATTTCACTTAGAATGTGACCAGCACGAATGGAATTACACCGGGATCTGTGTTCCAAATAGTATTAGACAGAATCTTGAGTTATGGTTTTAATACCATAGTATTATATTTTATACAAATGCTATTTATTCCAAACATTTCGTATTATGAGATCTACTGTTTCCACCGAATCCACTGCAAAAGATTGCAAAGCTGGCAATTTGATATTATGATTTAATCTACACTGATTAAGAGCACATTTTGATTTAGTTCAAATCTGGGTTCCACAATCTTAGAAGAAACCCATAGCTTAGCAATTTACTCATAGCTCCCTATGATTTCTTCTTATATATTTCCAAATCAAGCAGCAATTTTTATTACTATAGTTCCCACTAAAATAAATACATGGCATTTCACACAGCCTTCCCTCTTAAACAAAGCCAAAACTTTCTCAACCCTTTCTGTCAACATACTTAACTGTCTTTCATAAGAAAAGACCTACGCCTTCAGATTCTTCCCTTATGCCGTCCATTACGTTGTTCACTCCTTAAATTTTCCTTAAAATTTTCCGTCTACAGTGATGTTAAACAAACATTTAAACGGTTGAATTATTAACATTTCTGTTTTTTCCTAAGAATCAAAAATCCTTTAATATGCTTTTAGCCTTTACAAAAATCTTTAAACTTGGTCTATTCGAGTAACAATCAAGTTCTGATATAGTATTCACAAAAGTAGCAACAAAGCATTTAAAAGTTACTCTCAGAAATAAGCTCCTCTTGTATGGGCAAGACATTTCTTGAGATTCAAATATAGAAATCCATGATAAAATGAATAGGAATCTCATATAATTTATAGCAAGAGTTCCAGTTTCACAGTACACATACCCATTTAAATAGTTACATTTACATTGATCAGCGCTTAATTTTAATTTGTATGATCCCTAAATACCAAACTAGATATTCTAATCAAACCTAATTACCTTTTGGTTGTGTCCTGGTTCACAAGACTTTCTCCTTTTTCATGAGCCAGGAAAGGGTTAAGTGCCAGTTCAGTTTTGAAGTGCAAGCCTTAAAACTTTCAGTGACACAGTCCCTAAACCTGTCTGTTTCTCTATAATCAGTGAAATGACCTTCTTCTCTTGCTGTAAAACAATAAACCAATCATTCCGGGGTGGGAAGGGAAGGAGTGACGAAAAGAACTTGACCACAGTTTCAGAAATAAAAAGGAGGAGAAAATCTTTCTAAAAACATAAATTAGGGGGCAGCGAGGTAGCACAGTGAATAGAGCACTGGCCCTGGAGTCAGGAGGACCTGAGTTCAAATTCAGCCTCGGACACATAACACTTACTAGCCATGTGACCTTGGGCAAGTCACTTAACCCCAATTGCCCTGCCCCCCTTAAATTAGCTAACAAGATACACAGAGACATATAAACACAGATAAAAGAAACACAGAGTAACAACTTCGCAATACTGAAAATTCCTTGCTAGCCTAGATTTTAGATCTACAAATCAAGTTAAAATGCACATTTTTGTCAATCACACAAATACCTGTAGGTTTCAGAACCATGTAGCTATAAAATTCAGCTTGTGGTGGTCCCCTTGGGGGAAAAAAACCATCTTTGGACATGTTAGTACCCATGAGGAACACACACACAAACAAAAATGATGACAAACAGCAACAATAAAAACAATTCTAAACTTTCTCTTTCCAATTCATACACATATGTTTATACATCTTATCTTCTGTATTTATTCCAGGAGAACAAGAGTTCTTACTTTTGATGTGCCCTCTTCACCTGCATCACTTGGCCCAGCACCCTGGAAACGAGGCCAAAAACCCAGCCAGCCCCTCTTTCAGCCACCCCAAAGGTTGCATTCCTTATAACAGGCTCTTCCCAAAGCCCTCACTGACAGAGTCTTCCAACTTGAACAACTAAACCAAAACCAAAAACCTTTATCCAGACATCCAGCCATTATACCCACTTATCCAAACTGGATTCTTAAATCCACATCAGCTGGGATATCCTTAACTAAACAGGGCCTGACCTTCCTTCCCTTACCACAGACAACCTATTTCTTCTTGTAATGAGGAACTCAACCCAAAAAGAGGGAAGTTAGAGATATGAGTGGGGGAGTAAAACTCCCCAAAACAGATACAGATGGGGGAAAAAAATCCATGCTGGTACCAAGCCCTGCATCTGAACCCTCTGATGAGTCTGTGTCCCTTTCTCTCTTCATATCTCATTACGCTGATGAGGTGCTTGGGTACTTGTACTTGGGTACTTGAACTTAGACTTGGACCCCCAATTCCAAGGTCACATTTCTCCCTAGCCTCAAAACACTATCTCTTACAGTTTTCTTTCCAGTCCAAGAACATTATGCCTAGCAATAACTCCTAGTAGGCCTCAGTAAGACAAACTATCTTTCCCCATTACAAGAACAAACTGACCTCTGAAGAAATCCCCTTGTAAAAACTGGACTGGCTTGTAACCATAGAATTATCATGTATTGATTCCCACAGTTATCATATATAATCCAGAGGTCAAGCTATAGACATCGACTCTCAAAGCTATCTTGCTACACATATAACAGACCAAAAACCACCCATCAGAAACCCCTTCCCCCTGGTTTCCTGTAGTGAATGATGCCTGTGAACGATGCTGTAAGTTATCACTTATTGAGCATATTTGTCAGATAATCCACTACTTTTCCTATATAAACTTTAGCATCATTCCTGTAAGGTAGCAAGTTACTTAAGGAGCTCTGCCTGCCACATGGCATTAAAATAAACCTTTGCCACCTTGACTTAAAGAAGGCTTGAGTCTGTGAATTCATTCCAGATGACCCTCTCCTGTGCTTCAGTCCTTGAGGGTTCCCTGAACCCCTCCAAACCATATCACTGCCACCAAAATGTCAACAGACAGTCACATCACAAGACTTATGTGAAAACCAGGCTTATTATAAGATAAATGAACATGCATGTGGAACCCAAAGGGTTACCACTCTTTATGGAAGTTTACATTTATATAATAGCAGGACAAAGGAAAGAGGGGATACCAGAAAGGGGCATAAGAGGGGGAGAAGTAAAGCAAAGGTGGGAAAAAAAAACAAGACCTAGTCCCCATGGGGAGAAGCAAGGTGATGGCAAAAACCTCATTCTTTTCCCCTGGGAACTGCTAGATTATGAAGATGGAAGGGTCTGCTTATCTGCAAAGGACTCCAGCTGCACAAACATTATCCCAGCCTGGCATAGACTGGCTGGTGCCTATCTTGACTCCCAAGGATACACAGGGAGTCCAGCTCGGGGTACAACAAATTGTATCAGCTCAGGGGGAGCTTCATCCGTGACACATTCAGAGCCTCCTGCAAAGTCTAATTTGCAATGTTTCTGGAAAATATGGCAATGGAAAAAGACAAGTTCAGGGGACCCCTTAACAGTATATACAAGATGGATTAAATGAGTCCTGACTTGTCTGTTGAACTCTGGACTCTCATTTCCAACTCTTACCAGATATCTCTATCTGGTTGTCCCACTGAAATCCAAGTACAGTATATATAATGCTAAACTCATCTTTTACCCAATCAGTGGCTCTGCTATTCTCCCAATCACCCAGGCTTAAAATCTCATAATCATCTTTAATCTCCCCTTTCTCTCATCCTAAAATCCCACTTAATCACTAAGTTCTGGGGACCACCATTTCTCACAAAAGCATTCTCTTCTTTCTTAGCTTCAGAGGTAACACACCTGTCTCTTTCTTCTCTTAACTGTCCCTTCTGTTTACCTCTCTGCTTCTTCATCTTCTTCCCCAAAAAGGTAAATATCTCCCAAGGTTCTGTCTTGTTCCTTCTAGGTCCTTCCCCTTATTCACTTCTACAGCTTTTAACTCTCCTGTCCTTGAACCTCTATCTAGATTCCCCAAATCTGTCTCTAGATCTGATTTCTAGACCCTTTAACTGCTTAGGTATACAGGTCTGAGAGTCAATTTGGAGGTCTCACTGCCATTTCAAACTCAGTATGTCCAAAGCCAAATTCATTATTTTCCTTATAAACCTGTCCCTCTTTCTTACCCTACTCTTTCTATCAGACACCTTTGGCCAGTCCCCCATGCTCAAAATTGGGATTATCTTTATGCTCCCTCCCTCCTCAGATTA
Organism: Pseudocheirus occidentalis; assembly: GCA_028646575.1. Classification (NCBI taxonomy): domain Eukaryota; kingdom Metazoa; phylum Chordata; class Mammalia; order Diprotodontia; family Pseudocheiridae; genus Pseudocheirus; species Pseudocheirus occidentalis. Next base: position 151,746,736 of record CM053593.1, read on the forward strand.
TGCTGTATTCATTCATTTTATACTAGTGTCACTCAGAAGAATGTAAGCTCCTTGAGGGCAGGAAATGGTTTTCATTTTTTAATTTTATCTAGCACAAAGTAAGGACTTGGTCAATGTCTTCTGAAGTTAAGAGACTCTTCTATCTGCCTTGATTCTCATTTGCAAACACCATTTCTGCTTCTGATCTTTCCCTTCTGTTTGTCCTCTCCTTTCTTCTCCTATTGCCACTACCAAGTACAGACCCTCATTACCTTCTACCTGGACTATTGCAATAGCTTCCCTATAGATCTTCCTGCCTGCCTTCTATCCCATTCAGCCTTCCTTTATACCATCTCAAGACTAATTTTCTATCCATCCAGACTATTCATCTGGGATAGAGCATTGGACCCTAGGTTAGGAAGACCTGACTTCAAATCCATGCCTTAGGTACTTACTACCTGGGCAACCCTCCTTAACCTTCTGTACCTTAGTTTTCTCATCAACAAACTGGCACCTGTCTTCCAGGGTTGTTGTGAGGATAAAATGAAATTAATATTTGCAAGGCACTACACAAATGCTAGCTTTTAGCTGTTATGTAAGGATTTGGTCATATTACTCCCCTACTCAAAAATTTTCAGTGGCTCCCTATTGCCTACTGAGTAAAGTCCAAGCTGCTTTGTGTAGCATTCAAAGCTTTCCACAAGTAAGCATCAACCTGTCTTTTGAGTCTCACTCCATATTATTCCCCTCCAGTCATTCTGTGTCCTACTCAAATACTATTATTACTCTGTCCCTGTAAGCAATAAGCATTCCCTATACTTTCCCATGTCCCTGCCTTTGCTTAAACAGTTTAAACAAGTTGAAATTCCAGCTATCTTATAGCCCAACTGAAATGACTTCTCTCTAACTGTCCCTTTCCTATTTTATTTATCTGATATCTTCCCTGATTCCTCTGTCTCCACTCAGTTCTCAAAGGGCTCCCTGTTTTATACGTTTCCAATACACTCATCACACTATTGGTACATAATAGTTAATTGTAGTTGTGTCCTGTACCTCCATTAGACTGTAAACACTATGAAAGCTGTGACCAAACTTTATCAGAACTTTGTGTCTCCCCCCAGTGCCTAGAATGGGGCTTGACCCACAGGGGATGCTTAATACAGGACTCTATCCTGCACCCCCTTCTCTTCTCTCTCTATACCTTCTCTCACTAGCTCCCATGAGTTCAACCTCTATGAAGTTGATCTCTAGATCTAGCCCAATCTCTCTCCTGAATTCCAGTCCCATATCACAAACTACTTATTGGACATCTCCAACTGGATGTCCAAAACAGAAATCCTTCCCCCAAACCCATCCCTCTTAGCAACTTCTTTGTTTTTGGTGAGGCCATCTAATCACCTTCATTTGCAACCTCACCCAGCCTCAGTTCTTCCCTCTCCTTCATCCCTTGTATCCAAACAGTTGCCGAGTCTTGTTGATTATTCCTCTAGAATATAACTTGTACCCATTTGCTTCTCTCCACCCACATGGCTGCCGCCCTCCTTAAGGACCTTGTCCCCTCCTACTTGTACTACATGGAGGACAACCCTCCTTAACTTTCTGTACCTCAGTTTTCTCAATAAATTGGCACGTGTCTTCCAGGGTTGTTGTGAGGATAAAATGAAATTAATACTTGCAAAGCACTATACAAGATTCTTCTCGCTTCTTATCTTTCCTCTCTCCAATTCATCCTCCACACAACTGCTGTTATTCATAGTTGCCAAATAAGAGAAGTAGTGCGGCACAGTGAGGCTGCCAGGCGCTGCAGTATGTGGTGTAGCACTTGGAGTCCCAAAGCCCTGCGTTGACATGGCTAACTGTGTGACCCTGGGTAAGTCACTTATGCTCTCTGTCTGTTTCCTCATCTGTAAAAGAAGGGTAAGAATAGCACCTACCTCCCTCATGAGGTTGTTGTAAGGATCAAACGAGATGACATACATAAAGTGTTTTGAGCGACTTTTAAAGTTTGCAATATAAATTCTGCTATATAAATGCTAATTATCATTATTAGTAGATAGAGAACTAGAGTCAGAAAGACCTGGATTCAAGTCCTTTCTCAGACACATGATGGCTGTATGACCCCGGGCAAATCACTTAACCTCTTAGTACCCTAGGCAGCTGAGATTGAGTTGCAGAGAAGGTGCCAGCCTATATTGGTAGAGGGAATTTCCTTTTCTGGGAGTTCTTCCTCCCATTGAAGTCATGGGTTTAGTCCCTATCCCTGTCCTTAAAGTGCAATTCTGATTATATCATTCCCCTGTTCTGTGAGTTCCAACAAATTCCTCATTTAGCCCTCCAAAGCTATCAAAATCTGGTTCCAGCTTGCCTTTCCAGGTTGATTACACAGCCCTTTGCTGTGTATGTACATATGTTCCTTATTCTGTCCAAACTGACCTGCTTGCTGTTCCTGGTACTTGATATTCCATTAACCACTTCTGTGCCTTTGTAGTGGCTGTCTCCACGCATAGAATGCCTTCCCTTCTTCCTTCTGTCCACTTCATGAAATCTTTAGGCGTCTTCACAAGCTTAGCTCAAATGCCACCTCTTCCAGGAAACCTGGAGGTCCTGACCATCCCAATGCTCTCTCCTGGAAACTGCTTTGTATATATTTTATATTTCATCTTCTAGGCACATTCTCTTCCTCCCCCAATAGAATGTAAGCTCTTTGAGGGTAGGGTCATAGCCCCATCTCCTAGCATGGTTCCTAACACACAGGAAGCATTTAATAAATGGCTGAATGAATTTACTAGACAAGGCCTGCCTCTGGAGAGGCAGTTGGGGGAGGCATGGATTGAGTAACACAATACACATTGGATCGTTAAGGAAAATAAGATGTAGAAGAGGCAATATATTTCAAATTCTTTTATTTCAAGGAGAATAAGACAATCTCTTGGTGTCACTGAGACAGAATATTAGGTGGCACGAACACTGGGTTTGACCCAGTCTGTCAGTCCTGTTCTTTGAATATGTTGAGAGTTGACAGGTAAGGTTAAGGCAGCAGATTAATAAGCATATCAACAGATAAACCTGAATATTTATGCTGCATGAAAGTCAAAGGTGAATGATTTATATGAGCAAGGGACTGTTGATTTGGACAGGGTAAAGTGGAGGGACTTTTTGGAGGAAAAAGGGGTTTCAAGAATTGCTTGAATAGTGAAAATCAGCTGTTTTCTTTCTTTTTTTTTTTCATTTCAATGTATTTCTTTATTTCGAAGGAAAATTATGCAACATCGTCTCGTTGATGAAAACTTTGCCAGCATTAAAATACACATGTACATGAATTCTTGTCTAGGTGCCCAAGGCTTCAAAACAAACTTTAAATCTCCCCTCTTTTGATTACTCAGTAATTATTACCCAGACTATTCAAAGTCAGATAGTAAGTGCTGCTACTGCTGTAGTCATTATACTTGGTGGTCAATCTGGGATTCTCCTCTGGCACTTTTCACTCCAGTTCCCCTGCACCCTCAACTGGCCCACATATTCAATTTTCTGCCAACAAAGAAGGAAGCAATTCATTCTGAATAAAATACTCCGCCTCTCTCTCTCACACACACATATATTTCCCCCTCTCTGTCTCTGTCTCTGTCTTTCTCTCTGTCGCTGTCTTCTGTCATATTTCAGCCAAAGGGGATTAGGGGCCCTGGTCATATTTCTTGGGCAGAGAAGAATACAATCAGCTGTTTTCTTAAAGATGGCAAGAGTAGAAGGGGACAGGACATGAGGGACCATGGTGTTAGCTGTGGGTAAGGTAAGAGCAGCTAGGTGGCAAAATGGATAGAGCTTAGAGCCTGGAGTCAAGAAGACCTGAATTCAAATCCAGCTTCAGACAGTACTAGCTGTGGGGCTCTGGCAAGTCACTTCACCCTGTTTGCCTCAGTTTCCTCATCTGTAAAAGGAGCTAGAGGAGGAAATGACAAACCACTGGAATATCTTTGCCAAGGAAAACCCGAGATGAGGTCACGAAGAGGTAAATATGATTGAAACAAAAGAATGACCAACAAAAAGAATTAAATGTAAAGGAGAAATGCTACTGGCCTTTTTAGTAAGTTCGATAGTAAAGTAAGGATGTCCATTATCACCATTATTATTTAATAGTTTTAGAAATCCTAGTAAGACAAGAAAAAGAAATTGAAGAAATAAGTATACTCAAAGAAAAAAATGAAATTATTGCTTCCTGCAGATAGCATGATAGTTTACTTAAGAAACTCTTAGTGAGTCAACTAAAAATTAATTAAAACAATTACAAACATCAATAAAGTAGCAGGATATAAAATAAGGCCTGGAGTCAAGAAGACTTGAGTTCAAATCTAGCCCCAGACACTTACTAGCTGTGTGGCCCTGGGCAAGTCATTTAACTCTATTTGCCTCAGTTTCCTCATCTGTAAAAAGAGCTGGAGAAGGAAATAGCAGACGACTCCTGTATTTTTGCCAAGAAAATTCCAAATGTGGTCACAAAGAGTCGGACAGGGCTGAACAGTAAAAGAACTTGTGTGGGAGGCATCTTATCTTTTTGGACACCAGTTTTGCCTCTGCAGAGTCAAACCAAACCAGTCTTTCTTCCTGCCTTTTCTGGGGCCAGCTTCTATGAGGAATAGGAGGTGGCTGGAAGGGAAGGCTTAGATGCTTAGACATTCTGAAAAGGCTTCTAGTTATTTGGCTCCAAACTTAGTAATAATAGCTCACATTTATATATAGCTCTTCATGGTTTGTAAAAACACTTTACAAACATCCTTTCTTTTGCTTCTTAAACAAGGCATGCGGTATGTTGTATTCATTTTACATATGGGGAAACTGAGGCTCAGAAAGGTAAAGTGATTCGCCCAAGGATACACAGCTAGGTTTTGAACCCAGGCTTCTTGACTTCAAGTCCAGTTCTTATTCCAGTATACTACATTCCCTCTCATCTCTATAATAATCCTTGAGTCTTAGAGGCCTTCTGTCCTTGTCTACTCAATCTGTTCTTTTCCTGATTCATTTTTACCCAGAGATTGGGGAAAAGATCAGAAGGTGCCCTTCTCTAGAGCTGTCTGGGCATGTACACAGCCTCCTCTGCTGATGCCAGGGCATTGGGCAGAGTCCTAAAGATCGAGCTGCTGCACCTCCCCCATCCCCTATTCCTATCCTAGAAAGACAGATAGTGCTGGCTTTTCCCCCTTCTTCTCTTAGCAATGACCCTCTCCGTTTCACTGGCTTCTTAAGTCGAACCAACCTGAGATCTAAGTCAGGAAGCCTGAGTGAACAGGAGCTAACAATGACTTCAAACTGGCAGGTGCCATCTACACTTCCTTTGTCTCCAAGCCAAGCACATCTCTTTGTCTCCCTCTATTCTGCGTCCAGGAACAATTTTCATTTCATTGCTAACTCTGCTTTTTAATTTTTCTACTTTAACTAGAGAACACAGGTTTGTACACTGCTAATCAATCATCTTAGTGATTAGTATTGATCCTAGGTTTACTGGAGTCTGGAGTCCTTTTACTCAAGAGAATTAACTAGCCTAGGATAGTGGACAGCAGAAGGTAGGCTGATTATAAAAGATCAAACTACTGAGAGATTTTTATTCAAAAAGCAAGAGGTATTTTAGGATCACCCAACTTGGTGGATCAAGGTGTGTGTGTGTGTGTGTGTGTGTGTGTGTGTGTGTGTGTGTGTGTGTGTGTGTGTGTGTGTGTGTGTCTGTCTGTCTGTCTGTCTGTCTCTCTCTCTTTCTTTCTTAGAGGTGTAGGAGGGCATCTCTTCCCCCTCTGCAGGTCTGCCCTTCCCTCTTTTATGAATGGTATCCTCTCTACCACTATCACTCTGCTGAGCAATGGTTTTCCCTTCCAAGTCTAAGACTGGAAAGAATGTTCCAAGTTTAACACATAGGAGTGCCCAGCAAGGATCCATGGACCTGCAAAGGGTCACTGGATAACCTTTAGAGGTTCTGTAAACTTGAATTGTGACCAAAAAAATCATATCTTTATTTCAATGACTGGGTTTTTTTGTAATCCTATGTTTTTATCTTATGCATATAAAAACGTTATTCTGAGAAGGGGTTCTATACTTTATACTTTACCAGACAGCCAATGGGGTCCATTACACAAAAAATATTAAAAACCCTTGACCTAGATAATCTTGCATAGCAGATCTCTGTTTTAGCTTCATAGACCTCTAGGCTATGGAGATGTCCTTAATGAATCACCTTGGTTGCAAATCCCAGGAATGCAGTAGGATTCATTCAACAAACTTTTATTAATCATAACCAACATGCCTCAAACATATTGATGAGTTAGGGGGATGTCTATGCCAGACATGTGAAGACCTCCCCTGGTGGAACTGGCGGATGAGAACAATTTGTTCCCATGGTCATGAAGGCAGCTGAAGAAGGCCCTGTGGATCATACACTGTATCTTTGGACATCACCTGTTGTCTTGACTTTTGTCCTGACACTGAACTTCAATGACTCTGGAAGAGAGAGTGAAGCTGACAATATTGTACAACTCTGCCTCACTTAAAAGTCAAGAAGTCCCTCATCACATTGTGATGCCATTGGTCCTCTTCAAAAATGGAAGGATGAACAATATTAAGTTCTTTTAATAATCATTGGAAAAGACCCAAAATTCTGTTGTTTTAAAATATAGTTCCTACCATACTATCTAGTAGAGAGATAAGACACAAACACAGATAATCAGAATATACATTAAATGATTAGGGATTAGAGAAACACAAAGAAAAGTGCAACTTGAAATGTGAGAAGGAAAGTCCATACCTACAAATTAGAAGTGGGGACTAGGGTTTTGTGAAAGTAGTGGCATTTGAGCTGGGCTTTAAAGGATGGTAAGAATTTAATAGGTAAAGAGTAGAGGAGTTTATTCCAGGTATCTGGAATAGCAAAAGCAGGGGCACAGCCAAGATGGCGGCATAGAAGCAGCAAAGTTTCGCAGCTTCCACATAGCCACCTTAAATATCCAGAAAATACAACTCTAAACAAATTTTAGGGCTCCAAAACTCACAAAAATACAGAAAACACATCTCTCACTGAAGGCACAAAGGGCTCATCACAGCAGGCTCATCACAGGGAGCCAAAACCAGCCCAGCCTGAAACTTTGGCCTGGCCCCAGGGAGGTCAGGAGGAGCCACAGCTAGAGATCAGGAGAGAGGATCAGTGGCAGCTGGGGCAGTTTGCAGACTTATCAAGCCAAAAGAAATAAGGCTAAGAGAAAGGTCAGTGGAATTGAGCTTAATTTGGGGGAGAAAAGCAGTCCAACCAAACTGTCCCTAGGGCAAGGAAGCAGCAGAAGCGGCAGTAACAGCAGAAACGAGGCAACTGCTTCCACAGGGCTGCTTCAGAGCTCCCGGCCTGCTGACTGCAGGGCTCTTGGGTTAAGCGGGCCTGGATCTTGATCATGGTCTTGGGTGGTGGGCCTGGGGTGCACTTTCAGCGAGCCAAAGCTGGTGGGGGCTGCAGCACCCCCCCAATAGCTCCAGCAGCTGTGAAAACCCCAGCGATTTGGGACAGAGCTTCCCCCCCAGAAGCAGAGTTCCACAGAGCTAAAAAATCAAGCAATTAATT
>CM053593.1:151754802-151793878 GCA_028646575.1 Pseudocheirus occidentalis
AAGAATCTCAAAAGCATTCTGAAGAGAGTAATTCCTTCAAAATTAGAGTGGAGCAAATGAAAGGAAATGAATGTATGAGAAACTAAGATACTATTAAACAGTTACAAACAAATGAAAAAATAGAAAGCAATGTGAAATATCTCCTGGGAATAGCGAAAGCATCTGCTTGGAAATAGGAGTAGAGATTAGAGCAGTGTGGCACAGAGTAAGTAAAAGGGTGTGACCATAAGATAAGGCTGTAAAGGGAGAATAGTACCCAGTTGTGCAGGGCTTTGAATGCCAGACAAAACAGTTTGAATACTACTCAGTATGTGACAGGGAACTACTAAAGTTTTGGGTTTTTCTGTTTTTAGCAGAGACATAGTTGGATATAGTTGGAAAGAAAAATTATTCCTACATCTGTATAAAAGACCATTTGGGGCCAAGGGAAAGAGAAGAATGAATATGAGATCTTTTAGGAGGCTCTTGAAATTGTCCAAAGAAGACGGTAATGAGGACCTATACTAAGATAATGGGAGAGGAGAAAGGACAGATAGGGGAATGGACATCATGGCTGGAAATATATTGTTTCAAAATGAGAGGAGCAGAGCATCTCTTTTTGGAGAGGAACTCCAAGGAGGAGATTATAGATGTATAGAGGCATAGTGGCCTTCCCACATTCCCTTTTAATTTCTGTAGTTGGTACTGGCAGGAAGAACAGGAGTATGGGAAGGAGCATATTCTAAAAGAATATGATTAAAGAAGATCTTTGGGAGACTGACAATGACATCATCAATAATTCAGCTGTCTAGGGTATGGGCAGGAGGGGTAAAGCAGGGCCTTGTCCACCTGCTTTCCGCCTGACTTGAAACTGGATAGAGGATGGGCCAGGGCAACTGTTTACTCTTGGGAACTGTTGCAAAACTTGTTGTCTGGGACCTTGGCATCTGAGGGGAGAGGGAAGATGGAAATGTGTCAATGCTTTGGAAGCCTGGACTGACCTCGCTTGAGCTGGCCATTGAATGTCATCAGTTCTGGGCTCCACAGCTTCCTGGGGTCATGGGATAGCTGGGGAGACACACAAGACTTGGGGAGGACAAGAGAGTCCTAGTGAAGTAGTTTTGGTAAAGTAGAAAGTACGTTGGTTTTGGAGGCCCAGGATGTGAGTTTGTGTGTTACTTTGGTCATTTATTACTACCTGTGATTTTAGGAAATTCGTTTAACCTCTTTGCTCCTCAATTCATATCTACAAAATGAAAGGGTTAGACCAGATGACCTTTAAAATTCTTTCCAGATCTAAACCTATGATCCTTTGATAATGGTATCTTCTCCTAAATGAGAGTCCTTCCTCTCATGGGCACATAAATCAGAGATTTGGATGAGATGATCCTAAGGCTCCCACTTGAATTTTATTCAACAAACGTTACATAAGAGGGACCTGATCAGTGGACTCCCCCAGGATCAATTTGATGAGTTTACCTCTCCTGCTACATAGCAGTAGTTTCCAGACTTTATATAGCAATGCCCACTTTTAAAAAACAAAAAAAACCCCAAAACCATCACTACACTGAGATATTTTACACAGTTTAAATGTAATTGTTCAAAATGTCAATAAATCACCTATAGCTGTTTTGGAGTTATTTCCATTTTTATAAATTGCAGTTTTTTAATTTTGAAAATTAGCTTATTACATTATTCTTAAAATCAGTGCTGCTGAGAAATATCACAGATTTTAGGATACTTTGTTTAACTTTGAGTTTGCACCCTTCATGTTCAAAATCGATAGGCTGCTTGCTCAAGTCTGGTCAGTCAGAAGTCAGTGCCAAGTGAGGTGATATTTGCAGATTATGCCCTATTCAACAGGGGTGACTCAAACTTGACCTTGTTTACCCAGTGTATATTAATGAATGGACATCTGCATTCAATGCCAGAACAAATCTGACACACTAGTCTTGCTTTTGGTGGCTTCAATTAGAAATATGTTTTTCCCAAAAAGGGGATGGATTTCTGTTATACCCAATAATTTCAGTCACTTTTTGTGATACCATAAACTTCTCCACCTTCAAGTTTTGAAATCTCTGGTATGAACATGCTTATTGGCACCTTGTTAGGAGAACAAAGACAACTCCTCTTATTAAAAGACTTATATACATACATATATCAACCCCTCCAGCACGGATGCAACCCCTCCCCCACTCCACCCTACGTGGAAAGGTCGGACCTTACTGCAGCTGTTGCTCTCAGCCTCACCCAATGGGGCTAACTATTTGCTAGGCAAGCCCAAGACCGGAGAACCTTAGAGCCAGCTGGACGCAGTGGTGGGAAGAGCGCTAAATCGCCAAAGCTGGACCATCCCCAATCAAGACCCCTTCGTCCCTTCTCCCCCCACCTACCTGCGGGTAGGATCACCATGGCTACTGGCCCCGCCCAGGGATCAGGCCACAGCCCACCGCCCCCACGCGTGGCATCCTATCCTCCAAGAGCCGGCTCTGCCCATCTCCCCACCAATGGCCCCGCCCCTGGGTAAGGGAGGGAAGAAGGGGGGGCGGAAGCGCAGGACTGTTCAGTAAAGCGCAGGGAAGGAGGGAGCGTCTGGAAGGTCAGGAAAGGCGAAGGCGGGACCGAATTTGGGAGGGGCGGAGCGAGGAGCCGAGGCTGCTCTACCCTGGCCAGAGGAGAAAATAGGACTACGAGTCCCAGCACCCCTCAGGCCTGCCTCCGGGGGCGGGGCCACAGCCGGACAGCAAATAAGAAGAGAGTCTCAGGAACAGGCTAGAAGACACGTGTGGCCAATCCCCGGGATCCCCCAGCCATGAGCAGATGGAAGGGGGTGGGGGGCGGGGAGGAGCCTGGCTAGGCCCCGGACAAAAGCCGGGGCTGGGGCAGCAGCTGCAGGCACAAGTTCCTAGGGGCGCGTAGGAGGACAACGGGCTGTGACTAGGCCTTCAGAGGGACTATTACCGACAGGCAGCCGCGGAGAGGTGAGTCGCGGGAGGCAGCGTGGGCCGTGGCAGGGATCCCTTCCCAGTCTGCCCGCTCCACCTCCCCCCCCCTTTCAGCCCTACGATGGTCGCATCGTATGGACTCGGGGCCCCATCGCGCTGGAAGTTAGCTTGTTCGGCGCTTAGGGATCGTCTTCCCTTGCTCATCTTTGCATGGTCCGCAGCCATGGTCAGCACGCTGTCCCCCTCCCCCAACAAGCCGTCCATCCACGCATACGCGCGCGCGCTCGCGTGTCTGGACTTTGCCAGGGTTTTCCCGGAGCTAATGTTTGTCCTTCTTCCCGCCTCTGTCCCCCACCCTCGCCTGGCTGGCACCTGTCGCTCCCCGGTTTTGTTCTCAGCCGGGGCTCCACCACCACCCCTCCCCCGCCTGCACACCCGGGGAGCCGGGCACACGGAACCGGCCCAAGCCTGGAAGAAAGGAAATAAGAAAAGCGCGGCTAGCTCGAGCAAGCCTGGAGAACCCACCCCCGGTGTTCTTTATCACCCTCTCCCTCCAGCGTGTGTTTAGGGGTTCGAACCTCACATAAGTCAGTAAGGAGTAGTAGGTCCTTGAGTGTGGGCACGGTTCTGTGACTCCCGCGTGGTGTTTCGGAGTTCGCCTAGGTCTTCGTTAGTTGGAAAGGACATTGAGAGGTGGGGTCTTCTTGGGCTGGAATGGGCGGAGCTGGGGGGGGGATTAGGTGTTAACATGATGCCATCTCGTCCGGGCTGCTCTATCCATCCAGATGGTCGGATTGACTGGAGGACCTCCCCCTACTCCCATTCCCTCCCCCTTCTTCCCCTAGTCTGGTTGGAGAAGGAGGAAAGGGAATCACTGGTGGGGATCCAGAGTCTTTCCTGAACTCACCCCCCCCTCCCCAAATGTTGGCTAGTACAATATACCTCTTAGGAGATATGGCCTTTTCACTCCACGTGAATTACTCTTTGGAAGGTGGTACGAATGACCCGCTTGAATCTGAGGGTGTGGATGTTAGGCTAGGGCCAAAAAAAAAAAAAAAGGCAAGCAGCTGGGACGGGGTTGAAGGTTCTTGTTTCTGACCACCTTGTAACGTGATTCCACACCCCTTCCTTTTAATTTAGGCTGGGCTTCAGCTCCCTTTCCCAGTCCCTTATGTATTGGTGAGTTAGAGAGGCACACCCACCTCCTGGTGAATCTCACACTATGTTGTCAGGGCTGGCACCTCTTCTAGAAGGCCCCAGTCATAGGATATCCCCAGTGACAGTGGGATAGGCTTTAAGAGCTCAGGAAAGGCCTTAGGGTCTTTGGGGTGATACTAGTTTAAGGGAGAAGAAGTAGAGGTAATAGCTTTTCGACTAATTTGGGCGTCTCACCACATAACACATACTTACATATAATGTTCCATGTATTAGAGACCCTCAAAAAGACCCTGAAATTGCTGTTAGTTCTGTTTGGGCTTGTGGTCAAAAACCCTGTTAAGACTCCTCTTGGGGGATAAAATGGAGGGTAAAATCCCTTTGTCTAGTCACACTCAAAGAAAATACCTTTTTTAAGGGCTTTCTCCTCATTTCTTACCCTGTTCCTTCTACTGGCTGTCCCATTTTTCTCTGTGACTGCTAAGCTTTGGAGAGCTGATACTTATCTAGAGGGGGAGCTAGGCTGTGGGGTACCTCCTTCTGTCTTAAAATAAGATGCATCTGAGCCTTAATTTGCTAGGATCCTTGGTGAGGAGTAGATTTTAATTCTCTTGTTATTCATCCTTTTACATAGAAATGAGCATAGCCCCTTTACCCTAAGTGGTCTATAAATGACCCTTTTGTTTATTAGCCAATGCCTTTTTTTTTCAGCAGTGATAGGTTCCTGGGGCTTTAGTGGTAAATCCTCTGAACCACCCCAACTTGAAATTGAAATTCAATTGAAATTGAGAATTCAGTTTCTGGAATAGTTGGCTGAAGCTCTCTGGTGGCTTCAGCTATGGTTGGTGAACTTCAGCCCTGGAAGGATACAAAGAGCCAGTTACTCTTCTTCTGACTCTTAAGATTCTGGGTTTTAAAAGACTTTGGGTTTGCCTTTGCTATGGACAGTGAGTGAATGAACATCATTAGATGCTCCTATACTATTCTAACCAGTATATTCCCTGTCTCTGGCTGCAAGTAGGACCTAGCCTTTGGGAAAAGTGCCTTGGGTGTGAATACAGTTTACCATGACACCATTTCCTTTCTGTTTCTCCTCCTAAGATGTCCCTTTAGTTAACCCATCTTAGATCTGGGATTTGTCTAGGAAGCCTGGAAAGCTCTTCTTGCCTGCAGTTCTTCCCTCAGGACATTATTTGAGGAGTAGAAATGCACGATTGGGTTTGGTGGAAGAATGGAGTGTGATCCCTAGGAGATGACTTAATTGGCCCCTCTCTTTTAGTTGTGTGAACACACCTTTCCTCATTTTCTGAAGGATTTCCTTAGTGACTGGTAATTTCTTCCTCTTGCCATCTGTTATTCAAAATATTTTTTTTTCTGTGAGTCCCAGTCACCAAAACCCATTAGTTTTTAGCAAACAGATCCTCTATGTCTTCTCTGCTACAATTTTGTTAATGGAAATTATTTGAGGGAGGGGGTTAGAATGCCAGACTTCTTAAGTATTTCCCAGATGATCCCATTTTGCTCTCTTCTATTCTACCCCTAGTTGGCACTTAGGTAGGTCTGAGATGTTGGGCGTCTGTGACACTGTTACAAGGACATATTATCCAGATTGATCTTGGATGGGGAGTGAGAAGGGATTGTAGAATGAACTTTTAGCCTCCATCCCCACCATGGAATTTGTCTGCCCCTGGCTTCATTTAAGGGGAAAAGGGGAGGTGTGTCCCATTCTACTTCAAGACCAGTTTTTCTGGTCCCAGAGTCAAGAAGGTTGGGAAATTGTCTTTGAGAACTGGGGTAGGTGGAGGTGGAGATGGGAGGTGGGGGGGTTGGTCTGGGAAGTCAGAAGAAGCAGTTAAGGTCTCCAATTGCTCTCACTGCCATACCTATTGGTTCTTTTCTGTAGCATTGAGAGTTCTATCTAATTACACCCATTTTATAGACTGGGTGATTAGCAAGATTAATAAAGCTATTTTAGGCCACATAGCAGGGTCCAGGTTAGAATTTTTAAAGGGACCAAGCTTCCCGAGTTGACAAAATGTACTTTCCTTCTTCTATAGCAGAGGTGAGGTTTTTTTTTGGGGGGGGGGGGTCTCTGGGTAACTTATAGGAAAGATGATTCTCTGGGTCAGGAAGGGATATAATATATTCAGATATGGGAGGTTAAAAAAAAGATTTCAATACAAATAAGATAAAATTAAGAATGGGGGCAGAAGGAAAGCTATTCATTCATTCTGTTATAAGTGGAGAAGGGAGACGACGAGAGGGTTGGTGCCAGGTTAGCTGATTTTCAGACAAGAGCCTCTCTCATTAACGTACTTCACTTCTGATTCCCTGGATGGGGACAAAATTCCAGACGTGGTCAGACCTGCAAAAACCCATACTAATACTGGCCAGAAGCCACTAACCTTGACATTTTCCCTGACAAACATAACATCACTTTTCCTGATTTTTGTGTGTCCAAGGGAAGAAAGCTGTGTTTTCTTTTGTGGCAGAAGTCCTGACTATATGTCCTGTCCAGTTCCCCCCCTTCATCTCTTTTTCTTTCTTTATTGGCCCCTCCCTCCCTTTCCCCAACCTATTACTCCTGCTGTCTTGTGGGAGGACAGGGCAGGATTGGACAAGGGAGGAAGGGTAGGTGGATGGAGAAATCCTCCTCAGGGTTTTGTTCATTACCTGAAGTGGCAGGAGGATGCTAAGATTTGGGGTTCCTAAAAATAAATTCACTTGTTTCTTCCAGTGTTAGGAGGTCCCCTTTGGTAGGGTCTCCACAAGCCCAGCTGAAATAATAGTTTCTTTAGAGCCTCAAGGAAGCTTTAGAGATCATCTGGTCCAACTCACTCTCATTTTACATCTGGGAAAAATTGAGGCCCACAGGGGTGGAGTGACTTGCTCATGGGTACATAGTTGGTAGTAGAATTAGCTAGTCTATTGCTCTAGGAGTGTCTGGTGTGTGTGGAATTCCTGAGATGCACAATGACTGCAGATGAGTGACCAATAGACTCACTGTTCTACCTGGCCCACCAGCTGCCTCTTCTGTATAACAGAAATATTCTGGAGGGAAGCTCTGATTTTGGAATATGTTTTAAGAAATCTCGAAGGGGATTGTGCAGTTCTTTTTTTTTTTTTGCTTTTTTTTGGAGGGCAGTTGGGGTTAAGTGACTTGCCCAAGGTCACACAGCTAGTTTTGTGTGTGTGTGTGTGTGTGTGTGTTAAGTGTCTGAGGCCAGATTTGAACTCAGGTACTCCCGACTCCAGTGCTCTATTCACTGTGCCACCTAGCTGCCCCGATTGTGCAGTTCTGATTGGGTACACTAGAAGTTGGGGAGCTGTGTGTGTATGATGAGTAAGTTGGGTTACAGTTTTCCCTGTGTTGTATCTGTACTGCACTCCCCCCCCTCATCCCCAGCTCAAGAGTTCTTAATCTGGGTTCTATGAACTTAGTTAATTAATATTTTGAGAACTATTATTTTAATATAAGTGAATTCCCTTGTAATTTTGTATATTTTAGGTTCTATATTTAAGAACACAAAAGTGTCCACAGGCTTCACCAGACCAGGACACACACAAAAAAGGGCTAGCTTCGCTTTCTCACACTCCCTCCCCATCACCTACAAAATGTAATGGGACCGTAAGGTTTCTTTGTCTTAAATATATTGCAAGCCTGGAGTAAAAGCAGAGCTGAAATTAGTTCCCCAGAGAAACAGCTATCCCTGACTTCCTCCATGGTTTCATTCTTCTATTTAGCATCTCTTACCCTTCCCTAGTATTAGGGAAAATTCCACTTTATCCCCCTTGGAGACTTTCTGCTCCTCTCTGAGAGATGCCCAGATCATCTGTTCTGGTATGTTTGGAGGGGGCAGGGGGTTGGAGCCATAATGGCAAATGGCTCTACCCAGCTGGAACTAAACAAGTGTCTTTATCTGGGAGTCCCAAGCCATGAGACTAGGGAGGTTTGGGGGTAAGGGAGAGATGAAGGTAGGTTTACTGCCTCTTCTCTGACCAGGGGCCTTCTCTTGGGCAGGTAGCATCTGTCCCTCTTACAGCCATGTCAGCCAAGGCAATATCGGAACAGACAGGGAAGGAGCTCCTCTACAAGTACATCTGTACCACGTCAGCCATCCAGAACCGATTCAAGTATGCTCGGGTCACCCCTGACACTGACTGGGCCCACCTGCTACAGGACCACCCCTGGCTCCTTAACCAGGTCAGATGCCTACTAGACCTCAACATTCAGGGAGGCGGGTGGCAGTGGGAGAGGAAAGCAGCCTTGTTAGGGAGACAAGAATAATATAAAATAATAATATAATATAATAAAGCTCAGTCTTTGCTGAGCTATGTCCACTGGTGCTTTGGTTAGAAAGAGTGAGGCTACTTTGGCCTGAGGAATTCACAAGCACTACTGCTGCAGGCCCTGTGCTTTGTGCAGCAGGCACAAATACAAACATGACAGTGTCTGCCCTCAGGGAGCCCAGGTTCTGTTGTGGGGGGGAGGGATGCACTGTGGTAACAGATGCCTACATGCAGAGCATGTCTGCATAAAATACCTCCACAGTGATGCTGGGAGGGAGTGGGAGAGGCTCAAGAGGAATAAATACTGAGGGGATAAGAGGCATATCTTGAAGGAGACAGATTTGAATCAAGTCTTGAAGGGAATTAAGGGTTGTGAGATATGGGGCTGGGGAGAAACGTGAACGAAGGGCCAGTGCAAAGGCTAAGGTAGGAAATGGAAGCAAGATGGCAGGCAAGCCAGGTGTTCCATTGGAATGAAGCAGTTGATCACATTCCTGGTAGGGCTGGAAATTAGAGCTCGGTCTTGAGAGATGCACAAGATAATTTGGAATAAGCAGAGGGGAGAATCTTTTGGGACCAAAGTGTCTATTCTCCCCCAGTGAGGCAGCTAGGTGGTGCAGGGGATGGAGCGCTGGATCTGGAGTCAGGAAGACCTGAGTTTAAATCCAGCCTCAGACACCTATTAGCTGTGTGATTCTGGACAAGTCACCTGACCTCTACCTGCCTCGTTTTCCTCGGTTGTGAAATGGAGATCATAATAGCACCTACCTCCCAGGGTAGTTCTGAGGATCAAATGAGATTCCATCTGTAAAGTGGTTGGCACAGGGTCCATCGAGTAGTAGGTGCTTAATAAATGCTTGTTTTCTTCCTCTCTCTCTGTCCCCTTCATCCAGCAATTGGTGGTCAAGCCAGATCAGCTGATCAAGCGTCGAGGCAAACTAGGCCTTGTTGGAGTCAACCTCAACTTAGATGGTGTCAAATCCTGGCTGAAGACCAGGCTTGGAAAAGAGATCACGGTGAGTCTTGAAGGAATGGGATGAACTCTTCAGGGGACCCAGGACTCAGATGTGGGACGTACATGCAAGCAGACTTACTTACTGAGCTTATTTAGGTCTGGGCTAGCTATGTGGAATGGTGCTTGGGCTTCCCTGGGTCCCCTACCACCCTCGTAGGATAGGCTCATGGAGTTCCAGCCCATCAGGTAATGTGGTAGAGGATGGCACAGAAGTAATTATCACATGCATCCCAACATCCTTCTGAGGTCCCAGCTATAGATCGCCTTCATTAACATGGCTATTAGAGGGTACAGTATTGATGAAGCTGAGCCACTACTGGTGACTGGCTATATGAAGAGTTCAGTTCTGACTGTAGATAAAAGTGAATATTAGCAAAGGTGAGAGTAAAGAAAGGGATAATCAGTGGTTTAAGCTCAAGAACAAGGGTTTCTCATTTTCTCTCCTAGGATTTGGAATAGCATCAAGTGATGGGTTTATTTTTCCTATACCTGATTTTACTGTGGCAGGACCACACAAAGCCCAGGTGTTTACAAATGGGAGTGGGTGGGGGAGGGGTAGACTCAGATTTTTTGCATCAGGTTCCCGGGTTAAGGAAGGAGAGACATGGTTCAGAGATAACTTTTGGGGATTTGAGGAGGGGAGGTGGAGGTAGAAATAAACTTCTTTCTTTTTTTTTTTTTTTTTAATGGGAACCCCCAGATTTCAGAATCCCTCAGAACAGTTTCCCAGGGTTTCAGATGGGGAACTAATAGAGAAAGTTATACATTTTTTCCTTCCCCGACCTCTGAATGTCCTTGCCTTTGGGGACTGAAGTGTGTGTGTGTGTGTGTGTGTGTGTGTGTGTGTGTGTGTGTGTGTGTGTGTGTGTGTGTGTGTGTGTGTGTGTGTGTGTGTGTGTGTGTGTGTGTGTGTTGGTGGAGGGGAAAAAGCACATCCCTGGGGATGCTATCATCTCCTTCCCCTCCTCACCCCTCCATCAGGGAGGGGAGCATCTGGGCAGCCGTCTGGCCAGGCAGGAGTTGTGATGGATCACTGTCTGGGTCCCTGACTCAGCGGTGACGCATGGTATTAAGTCAGGGGACAAGGGGATAAGCCATGTCTGATGGAGGGAACAGTCTCTGCCAGTGCCTCAATCAGACTGATTAGCTCTGTGTGATTCCCCCTAACTCCCCAGGAGGGTCTGTGTCAAAAAGCTCTTTAAGTGTCCTGATTTATCTCTTTTTCCTTCCTCCCTAGGGTATTACCTCACATGACTTCTGTGATGTCTTCATCTTGTCTTTTTCCTACCCTTGGGCAGCAAATTGGCTCCTTATTCTATCCAAATAGACTCTTTTATTCCTTTTCCCTACTGCCTATCCCTCCCCTGTTTTGGGGAGCAGATAGGGGAGGAGCTAGTTATTATTTGCTATTCTTCAGAGGTGGTGTGGAGAGGTCATGGAAGGCTCATATAGCTTCCCTCTCTGGAACCTTCCTCCCGTGTTTGCTAGGGGCAAGCTTGGCAGGTGTGGAGGCAGGGGAAGTATATGATGATCTAGGAAGAGCTCCTTAAGCTCAGATATCCCTCTCCTTCTTGTCCCTGTTGCCACAGATTAGAGTCCGGGGGTGGGTTCTATCTTAGTGGTCCTGACCTCCTACATAGGGAACAGTGAGAGATTGTTTACCTTAGCTCCCAAGAAATGATTTCCTCTATATTCAGCTTCTGCCTTTCTGTTTTTTTTAGATTGCCAAGGCCAAGGGCATCCTTAAGAACTTCCTCATCGAACCCTTTGTCCCCCACACTCAGGTGTGTATCATGCAGTACATCCACAAATATTTATTCATCAATCAATCAGTAAAGCATTTACTAATTGTGCTGCCAGAAACTGTGTTAGGCACAGATAAAGAGACAAAAGTGAAAATCCCTGCCTGCAAGGAATTTCTCTTAAAGGGGAAATAATTTCCACAGATAGAAACACCAGATCTTGTGCTTGTACAAAAACACTCCTAACATCATTTCTTCCCCCAATCCTCTTGTCCCCTTGTTTTTGTTGACTTGCTGATGTCTAAAAGAAGAATCAGACGGATAGAGAAAAGCAACTGGAGTTGGGAATTGGAGCCTGGAGAACTGGGTTAAGGGAGAGAAGATGGGTGATAGAATGATGGGGGGACAAAGGCTAGGTGACAAAGCAGACTTGGTGTTTTCCCGCATGTGGGTCCATGTCGGATCGGGTTAAGCTGTTTTAGTGTAACTTGAGGTAACGGGCATTTTCTCGTGTATGTTAAGCCAGCATTCTGTGGGTGAATATTCTCAGCCCCCTCTTTTAGAAGTGAGGCTCACATCTAGTGGCTGCTTGGACATCATGCAGAGACCAGGGCTGGCCCCTGCAATTCTTGCCTTTGCTGGTTCTTAGTTCGCTCCTATTTGTCTGCCCAACCTCCCAGGCCGAAGAGTTCTACGTCTGCATCTATGCCACTCGAGAAGGGGACTATGTCCTGTTCCATCATGAGGGTGGCATGGACGTCGGGGATGTTGACACCAATGCCCAGAAGCTGCTGGTTGGAGTCAATGAGAAACTGCACCCTACTGACATCAAGCAACATCTGCTGACTCATGTCCCTGAGAGCAAGAAAGAGTTGAGTGTGGGCAGAGGGGTGGGCCCTCCTGTTGGGTGGTGAGGGGACAGGCAGGGCGATCCCAGGGAGAAGGAGCTTGGGCGTTAAGGGAAGGAGCGGTCGAGAAGGACCCTGTTTTTGTCTGAGATACCCATAATCCCCAGTGACGTTAGTGTGACCCCAATGCCTAGATTTACTATGAGGCTGGAGTTAGGGAGGTAGGGGGCACATGGGATAAAGAGGGTGGTGGAAACAATGCAGACTCTGTATTCTTTTATCCTATGATCCTAAATTCTCTTTGAAAGGAGAAAAAAAGCAGGATTTTCTGTCCAGTTCCCCTTCCAAGCTCTTCCTGTGGGCCCTATAGCCTTTGGGGCAGGGAGAGATGACACTCACAGCCAGATCCAAGGCACACAGAAGCTGTCTTCCTGTCTGGGAGAGGATTAAATCAGAAAACTGTTCATCTCATTTGTTCCTCTCTGCCAGTTTTGCCCCCCCCCCTTGCCTGCTAACTCCTTTCTGCCTCAGTGCCTCAAGGACAGGTGCCAAGACAGACAGAGCCTCTGGGATGAATGATTCTGCCAAGGGAGCAGACAGGGTTGAACTGGGGCTAAGCATCAGGGAAATGAAGCTGAGAGTATATCTGTCTCCCTTGGTTCCCTCTCCTCCCTCTAAGCTGAGAAATCTTCCCTAATGAATGACTCTGTTTCTCTCAACTCAGGATCTTGGCCAGCTTTATTTCAGGACTCTTCAACCTCTATGAAGACCTGTACTTCACCTACCTTGAGATCAACCCCCTGGGTAACTTGGACCACCTACCCCATGGGAGGGAGGGAGAAATTGGGAGCTGTACCCTCGGCCTCCTTTTGGATTTTGCTAGAGTAGCTGCTCTTGGTTGTAGGTGTGTGTTAGGAGTAGATAGGGAGGAAAGGAAGGAAGGAGATTCTTCAGTCTCTAGGTAGGCCAGCCAAAGTCTAAGAGCAGGGTTGGAGGAGAGGGGAGTGTTACTTACTCAGAACCCCTGAATTTGCTTCTAAAATATGTTAATAACTGTATTTCAGTATTATTGGCTTCCTTTGTACTCCTGTGTTTTGTGCTATGCATTTAAAAACATTGTTCTTAGCAGGGGCTCTTTAGGCTTCACTAGCTAGCCGAAGGGGTCCTGGATTCTTGCCCCTTTCCCCCCACCCAAAAGATTGGTTAAGAACCCCTGGTCTGAGCTCTCTCAAGTTGCCATTGGGTCTTTGAGGACTGGTAATCTCTCTAGCCCAGTGGTTCTCAACCTTCCTAATGCTGCGACCCTTTAATACTCTCATGTGGGTGGACCTGCCTGGAGACAGTAGAGGAGTGGTGTCTCAGTTCCTAAGACCATCAGAAATGTGTGTCTTCTGATGGTCTTAGGTGACCCCTGTGAAAGGGTCGTTCAACCCTCAAAGGGGTCACGACCCACAGGTTGAAGGGCTAGAGTTTAGTCCTTTCCACATTTTGAATTGGCCTTGCTTTGGGAGAAGTTGTCATTGACATCTAAATGAGTCTTTCTTGTTGCCCTTCATGTCACTGTCCTCCTGCCAAGACTTGCTCCTACTTTTTTATCTTAGCCCTTCAGAAGCACCTTCCTTCTCTTAGTTCTGTGTCCTCAGACACGTTCTTTCCCTTCCCTTCCCAGAACACACACCCCAGCACTTTTCCCTGATGAGTTAGTCAGTCATTGACACACTTCAGGATGAGCAAGTGAGTCAGGCTGTGAAAAGGCCCTTTGGTTTGGCAGCCGGGAGTGGGGGGAGGAAGGAGACTCAGGCGCATTTGGCTGCTCCTTCTTGATATAAAGTCCAGAAATCCAGGAAGTAAAATCATTTGCTCTTAGCATGGCTGATTTGGCATTCTTCTTAATGGGTGGAAGGGGGAATCTTGAGCCAACTTAATTATCTAAATGGACCTTGGGGGGTGGGGGTGGGAGAGGAAAAAAAGAGGTGGATATGTACTGAGCCATAGTTAAATTAATCATGACATTTGGGGGAAAGGGAGGGGGGAGCTTGGTTCTGTCCTCCAGCATGAAAACAATCTACTCCCTCAGCCTAGAGCTGGCTTCTCACTGTTGGGAGACCCTAGACTATGGGGGACACTGGAAAGTGAGCTTGATTAAAAGTCAGAAGTTGCATTTAAATCCTGGCTCCACTAGTTACTTCTCTGTGTGGCCTTTGATAAGTTACTTAAACTCTGTGCCTCAGTTTTCTCACATGAAAAACGTTGGAGTTGGATTAAATGATGTATCTAGCTCCAAGTTAGGGGTTTTTACATTGGGGGGGGGTGACCTAGATTCCTGTGATAGTTTAATGAAACCTTTGGACCCCATCTCAGAATATTATTTTTCAATTCATCCACCAAAATACATAGAATTACAAAGGAAACCAACCATACTGAAATACAGCCATTGGAACATATATGTGTCTTTTTAAAGAAGTAAATTCTCTAATCCCAGGTAAAATATACCTATGTTCAGGGATGCTAATGAGATGAGTGTACATGCAGAAATGTGTAGCTGTGACACAAGTACCTTTCCTTTAGGGAGGGGTGGGGAAAATAAGGGATAGAACAAATTGTAATTTATAGTAAAGCAGGAAAAAGAACATTGCCTTGAAAGCCCATGATATAGAGAGAATCATTGATTCTCAAGAGGGTAAACCAGCCTTCCAGGCCAATTAAAAATGAATCAACAGCTCATTTTCCTGAAGCATGCTTTCCTTGGAATATAGCCTGTTTTCTTTTGGGGTCTAGGGAATCATCATATTAAGTCCCATGGAAATGGGGGTGGCTGTGAGGAAGAACTTCAGGGAACAAGAGAAGGAGGAGGGCAGGTGGGTCTCCCAATGGCCCTGGGTCTTCTGCCTGATTCTGCTCTTCTTTCCCCAGTTGTGACAAAGGATGGCGTCTATATCCTTGACCTAGCTGCCAAGATTGATGCCACAGCAGACTATATTTGCAAAGTGAAATGGGGAGACCTGGAATTTCCTCCTCCCTTTGGACGGGAAGCTTATCCAGAGGTAAAACCCCATTCTCCCTCCCTTTCCCCCATCCTCTCCTCATATCCCCTATAGAGCTCTTGCTCAGTAACAGGGTAGGGGCTTGGTTATTTGGTTATCAAGGGAATCTTCTAGATAATGGAGACTTAGAGGGAGGGTAATGGTGTGTGTTGGAATGCTGTTTGGGAGTGGGGTAGGGAGCAGATCTGGGAATAGAACCTAGGGGAGTCTATCATTCTCTGCTCTTCATCAAGGGAGATAGATAACTGGAGCTCAGGCTCCCTTGGTAATCTCAGCCAAGAAAAGAATGATGAGTTTGATTTAATTTTCTTAAAACCCCCTCAGAGTTGGGGGTAGGAGATAGATGTCTGCAAAGTCTTTGTATCCTGGCCAGAAATCCTTTTAAATGTTCTTCTCAATCTACCTCCCTAGGTTCAGGCTCTTAATTTGATTGAATGGCTTCTGTTCATTGCTGCCTCCCAAACATTTCCCCCTGAGCTGAATCAGAAGGAGCCCAGTCTGGCTATTCTTTCAGAATGTTAATTGACCTCTCACCAACCACTCCTCTACCCCCCCCACCTTTCAAAGTCTTTACCTTGAGATTAGGCATTATTAGGTCATCTAAGCTGAGAGAAGAGTCTAGGGTTGAGAAAGGAGATTTCTGGAGTTGGGGGGTAGGAAAGAACAAGGACCAGGGGAGTGAGTAGGAGATAAGAACCAGGGCAAGGACTGAGAGGAAAGGGAAGAGACCCATCCTAGATGTGTGGGCCGAAGGAGATCTGGCAGGTGTGGCCCAGAGAGGTGCCTGATGCAGAGGATGGTAATACTGAGGGTATAACGTTCTTTTCTAACAACTTGTCTCTCAGAAATGGGGAACCCCACCCAATTTCCCCTGCCAAAGTCAGTCATACCAAGTGTCTCTTGAGAGAGGGAGGAATCTGGATTCTCTTCCAGTTTGGGGAGAAAGATTGGCTGGGGCTAGGGGAGTAAAGTCATCTGTGGACAGATTGCCTAGGCCATTCGCTCTGTGATTTCCCCCCAGGAAGCCTACATTGCTGACTTAGATGCCAAAAGTGGGGCGAGCTTGAAGCTGACCTTGCTTAACCCCAAGGGGAGGATTTGGACTATGGTGGCTGGAGGTGGTGCTTCTGTTGTATACAGGTGAATTGGGGGGGGAGGGGAATGGGTGGAGGTGGAAGGGAAGGTATTTTTCCACATGATCCATCACCTTCACCCTCCAGACACTTTACAATAGGTAGGGGCTAGAACCTCAAGCAGTGAATGAGAACACTTGTTCTAGATTCTGAGTTCATTTCAGTCTTGTTGTGCCCTAAGACACAGTGTCATAGAACCTCAGGCAATGAATGAAAACACTTTCTAGATTCTGAATTCTTTTCAGTCCTGTTGTCACTTAAGACACATCTTAGAGCCTACTTATGTCTACCTGCTGCAAGGAGAGGGCCTCTCCAAAGTGCTTTGGGAAAGGGGGCCCATGGCATAGACTATACATTGTTTTTAAAGCCAGAAGCAAGGAAAATCTGGGTGTTTTCTAGAACTGTTTGCTGAGGCACATTTTAATCTGTTGCTTTAGTTACTTGTCTATTGAAATATGCCATGACGGGTGACTGGCTCAGAAAGAGAACATCATGTAGAGTCTTTATCAGATTGCACGCCCTCTTGGGAAGCAGAGAGGGAAAGAATATAGAACTCAAAATCTTATGAAAGTGAATGTTGGAAACTATGAATAAATAGATAAAAGAGAACATCAGTCTGTGAAAGTCTGAACTAACACAACCATTCATCCATATGCTAGTCCCCCTTCCTCTCCTGCCAGTGTTCTGTACGAATGGTGCCGTGTTAAGATGTTGTGGTACTATACTGGCCATGGAATTAGGAAGTCCTGAGTTCAGGTGTTGCCTTTGATAGGGGCTAGCTGTGTGGCTGTAGGTAAGTCACCTCATTGCTCTGAATCTGTTTTCTTCACTGTAAAATGGAGATCATACCTTTAGCACCTACCACACAGAGTTTTGAGGCTCAAATGAAATGGTCTTTAAAGCGACTCACATACTTTAAGGCCCTACACAAGTGTTCGTTCTTATTACTTCTACTGATCTAAATCGCATCAACTGAGCATCAGATCATAGATTTCAAGCTGGAGGGGACCCTGGAGATCATTGAGACCAGCTTCCTCACTTTACAGAGAAGGAAAGTAGGCAGAGAGGAGGTCAGGTAGCTGGGATGTGTCTCAGGAGGATTTTGAGGTCATGTCTTGCCGACTCTGGCCCTCTGTCCACTGTACCATGCCATTGTCTATAGTAAGATTACCCACACTTAATGTTTAACCCTTGCTTGCAGGATTTCCTGTCCAATCCCCATGTCCCCTGAGAGTAAGGCCTGTCTCTGGAGCTGCATTGTAGAGGTCCCTTGGTAGACACATGTTGATCCATTGGTGGATGGGGACAAAACTAAGAGTGAATTATAATCTCTTTTTCTCTTGCCCCAATCATTTTTTTTCACAGTGACACAATCTGTGATTTGGGGGGTGTAGAGGAACTGGCTAATTATGGGGAGTACTCAGGAGCTCCCAGTGAGCAGCAAACCTATGACTATGCCAAGACCATCCTCTCTCTCATGACCCGTGAGAAGCACCCACAAGGTGAGACAGTTTGCCCTACCCTTTTCCAAAAGAAAGCCTCCATCCCCTCCTGTACCCAGGGCCTGATAACGACTGCCCCATTCTTGGTTTTCCGTATTGCAGGTTATCTGCATGTTACCCATGGCCTACTTTTTAATCACCAGCTAACTTTCCTTGCCCACTGTAGTTGGTGTGTGCTCAGGAAAGGAATATAGGCTAGTTCCATCATTCTCATACACCAGACCTGTTAAAAAGAGTTCATTTTCTGCCTCAGAAATAATAGTTGAGGAATAGTCTGCAGTTGGGAATCACTTGTTTCATGGTGTGTGTGACTTACAGCTCTGGGCCCAGAAGGTCCGGGAGGGGTTGTCTTTTCCATCTTATGTATTCTCTGATGGTTCTGAGGTCAGTTACAGAAGAGCTGGTCAATGGGTGAAAGGGATGGCCTGAGTCCAGGCTTATAAAGAGCCTGGGCTATTTCTGCTCCCCTCCTAGAAAAGTAAATAGTGGTTAATGTAGGTTGTTAATGTGCTCTGTGGTTTAAGAACAAAACACCACCTGGGGAAAAGGACCATAATCAATAGCTGGCTGGCCTTTCATTCAGCGAATATGTACCCAACACACAAGCATTGGAGAGTGGTACATACCAGGGAGCCCCTCCCCACCCCCAGAGGACAGACAGATTTTATCTTTTCTTCTTTTGCTGGGGTTGGCTTGAGACATGCTAGTCATTGTCCCAAAACTCATCTTTTCTGTCCTCACCCCAAACTTAGGCAAAATACTCATCATTGGAGGCAGCATTGCAAACTTCACGAATGTTGCTGCCACCTTCAAGGTAAGGAGCTCTTGAGGGTAGTAAAAACTTCTGGGGAGGAGGGGTGGCTGGAAGGAAAGAAGTCTGTGTGCTTCCCAGGAATTGAGGCCCAGGCCAGGGCTATTAACTGTAGGCTAGACAGGTAGAAGGTAGTTCAAGTGGGTTCTGTGGTCAAACGAAATACGGGACATGTGGTCAAGGAATCTTCATTGGAAGATGGACTCCCAAGGACCCACCTGAGAAAGTTGCTGATTAACTGGGTTTCAGTTTTCCCATTGGTCACCTGGAGGGTCATTCGTCTAGCCCTTTCTACCTGGATTGATCTAAAGTCCTTGATAACTGGTTGTGCATTGTCTTCAATTATCTTAAAGTGGTTGTTGTGGCTTTTTATTAGATGCTTTATATTCTGATATCATTTCAGATGATGGAAATGTGCTTAGTAGCTGTTCAAATTTAAATTAAATTAATTTCAGGGCATAAAATACCATAACGTATTTTAGCCACCACCCCCCTCTAAGTCCCCATTAGGATTCTTTGTTCATTAATTTTCATTTGATTTTTCCTCATAAAAAGTAATTGGGCTTGTATCCAGTTCTGCTTTTTTCCCTCCTATTTTTTATTATTTCATTAAGTGTTTTTGCAGATTCCTTTGATATTCCCATAATTGTCTGTCTTAATTGCATTATGGTATACTCCAACACATTAGCACACCACCATTTCACCAGTTAAATACTTAGGTTGTTTCTAGCTCTTTTTGTTTGGTTGACTAAAAAAAAATACAGTCACCTATAATGCTGCTGCAAAAACCTTTGAACATATAGGTTTTTTCTTTAATAACATTTCTCCACAGTTATTTTTGTAATTTTTACTACTTACTGCCGAATTACTTTCCAAAAAGATTCTTGAAGCTTGCAGTTTCACCATTGCTCAGTGAGTGTAATTGACTTTCTGCCATCTTGCCAGCATTGAATTTGTTGGCTTTTAATTATTTTTCTAAGGTTCTTTTACAGTTTAATGTATGGATTATCTAGGCTGTTCTTCAGCATCCCTTCCTCATCCGTCTTCTCCTTTCCCATTTTTGTTTGCTTTTTGGTCAAAAACAAAGGTAGACTATAAAGTAATGAGCCTGGTTTTGCCTTTTGGTTTGTATGAGACAAGTTCTGAAGATCATTTCAAATGAAGTCTTTCCCTCTGTGTTTCATCCAACCCCCAAATTCCACCTTAAGCAGTGATAGGCAGCATTGTCATTAGAACAAATGTCCAGCCTCCTAAGGACATTTGTTTGGAGGCTATAAAAAAACAGTTCTCATGCCATTGTTTCAAACCCAGTTGTACATACAGAGTCAGACCTTGTGCTGTCCTTTGTTGGTCTCCAGGGCATCGTTCGGGCAATTCGAGATTACCAGGGTCCCCTGAAGGAGCATGAGGTCACCATCTTTGTTCGAAGGGGAGGTCCAAACTATCAGGAGGGCTTACGGGTGATGGGAGAAGTGGGTAAGGTTGGCTCTGGCCCTTCTTCACTCTTATTCTTCTCTTAACACTCACTGTGCAGTTTCACTAAGAATTCTGAAACCTTCAGTTTCATACATTGGGTTTCCCCTTCCTTTTCCAATATCACCCTGTCTAGATGTGAAATTCTGTGGCTGCTCTCCTGTTGTTTCTTTTCCTCCTCTTTTCCTCCCTTCTATTTTGTGCTATTTTTTTGCCCTCTTGTCCTCTCCTCCCTCAAAATGCCCATTTTTCCCTGATATATTCATCCATTTGTGACTGGATTTATTTGCTTTGTATGAACTGAGCCCTACTAAGAACACATGTTGTAGATGGTGTGCCCTCAGAGGGGAGGGAGAGGTCCTGCCTAAAATAGGACCCTCCCAATGGGAAACACAGCTTTATAGCAAATAACATTATTCGGTCCTAAGCAAACCTACATTAAAAATAAAACACTTTAAAAAAAAATCCTGTTGAAAAAAAGAAATTAATGGCCCCCTTTCATTCAGCCAGTGTGACCTGAGCACTTACTGAGTGTAGGAGCATCTGAGAAGTACCTTAAGGGGTTGTTGCAACAGAAATAAGCAGGGACCCTGCCAGCATTGAGTTGATTGCTGTTGATTGGAGAAAGAAAATATTGGGCAGCAAAATAATTAGGGAAAACTAAAACTGACTTTTCACATTGTTCTATCCCATTCAGCCTTTTTCCTTCTCCCTACAACGGAAAGAAACCCAAGAACTGGTAACAGCTGGTTTTAATGTTGGCTTTTATTTGAATGACTTACCAACTGAGAAAAGTGGTAGGTGATCTCAGATAAAACTTGTTTAAAAGTGAACTAAGTGCAGGGCATTCCAGTACAGTGGAAAGAGTGAAGATGACCATTTATTAGATATATCATCCTGTCACTTCCCCCTGAGCCTCAGTTGCCTTTCCTGTAAGGTGGTGACAAGAGTACCTGTTGCAGTACCAACAACCCCTTCCCTGCAGGGTTCCTATGAAGGCTAGCTTGCTGTAAAGAGAGCATCTTGCAACCCTTAAAAGGACCATGTGAATGTCATCTATTATTAATAAGACTGCCAATTATGATCTCAGTTACGGATAAGTTGTGGTCAGTGTGGGAAGAAAGATCCCCGTGAAATTAGACGTGGCTCTAATTTTTCCCCCCCTTCTATCTCTGTTCCCTCACTCCAGGGAAAACCACTGGGATCCCCATCCATGTCTTTGGCACTGAGACTCACATGACTGCCATCGTGGGCATGGCCCTAGGATACCGGCCCATTCCAAACCAGCCTCCCACTGCTGCCCACACTGCCAACTTCCTCCTCAATGCCAGTGGCAGCTCCTCGGTAGATACCATTTTTCTTCCTTCTTTTACCCTGTGTTTGTTTTCCTCCTAACTCTTTTAACAGGCAAGGAAGAATAAAAAGGAAGGTGGAATGCATTCTGATTTTCTTAGGGCTGGGGCCTAATTGTTTGGTTTTTTTCCCAGATAGTCTTCACTTCCTGACTTTTTTTCCAGGGGCACTTCATGGGACAGCAGTGACTTTAAGGTAACCCAAATTTCTTCTCTCACCAGACCCCAGCCCCGAGCAGGACAGCATCTTTTTCCGAATCCAAGGCTGATGATGTGGCACCTGCAAAGAAGGCCAAACCAGCTGCCACTCAAGGTAAAATATCTGAGGGGTAAGGAGCCTCTGAGGCCTTCCCTGTTCCCTGCCCTGGTTTGTTATCTGAGTAGAAAGGGGGGGGAAAAATCATATGGGCATTGAAAAGCATGAAATTTGCTGTGGATAAAGGATGACTGTGGCCTTTGAAACTGGTTTTGCTGAAGGTTTAAGGTCCAGAGCTGTCTCTAGGATAGTTCTTTTTCACTCATCATACCCTTTACTATCCCCCCTCTTTTTTGTTCTGTGCTGAAGGGAGGAACAGATAAAAGGTGATGACAGAGGAGGAGACAAGATTGCAGAAATGCCAAAATGAGTTGAAAACAGAAATAAGATTTCCTCTTTGACTCTCTTCTCTTTTTTAAGTGGAAAACAGAGGCTGGCTCCCTGATTTGGATTCTTGTCAGTTGTGTGGGACCACCATCTCAGACTTGCCCCAGTTTCAATAATTTTGTTGTTGGGTGCGAGGTGGGACGTCCTAGATTTCTGATGGGACTGGCTCTGAGAATGGGTCTGGATAAGGTGGCAGCCTCCAATGAGGTCAGTCACAGCCTTGCTCATCCTTCATAAATGATTTGTTCTCTGACCATCTTTGTCCAGGTAGTAGAGAGGGATGAAGGGAGGAAGGAACCACCAGTGTTCTGCTCACACCTGAGTGAGTCCTTTTTAAAGCCCAGCTTGTACCGTCCTCTTCCCTCCCATTTTTTATTCTTAGTTGAATTTGGAGAGGTTTTTGCCTCTCCTTAGTCCCTTTTCCGTGTATTTCCTACCATCCAGCTGTAATCCGAGTGGACAAGATGGCATAATGGTATAATTGGAAGCCTTTTTTTTCCTTGACCCTTTGGTACTATGCACTCACTTTGGAGTCTTCAGTGGGTCACTCAGTTGCCTTGGTAATTTTCTTTGACAGATTCAGTCCCAAGTCCAAGATCTCTGAAAGGTAGGATGTCCATTGCTAGCTCAATGTGTCTCCTTGTTAGTGGTTGATCATTTTGCTGTGTGCTTTTTTTCCCTCTCCTTCTCTGGGGGGTTTGTAGTGTTGTCTGGAATCTCTTCTGTCCTTCACTCTCCTCCTTGAGTCCTGTTATTCTTCTTCCTCACTCAGCATGTTAACGTCCTACTATTCTAACTGGGTAACTGGCCAGAGCCAAGCCTGGTTGGGGTGGAGTTGGGTGAGCAGCAGAACAGGAGGAGGAGAGGGTTTGGAGGTTGGAGAGTAATCATCAGGGAGATGAAAGTTTTTGCTAAAGGGAGAAGGGAGCCTAAGAGTGTTGGTTTTGTGTCTGTCCTTCCTGCATATACAGGAAAGGATTGGGAAGTAGAGAAATAAGGTCATGGTAGCTGGGAAATTCATCCGGTTCTTTCTTAGCCTGGGTTCTTTGGAGGAAGGAGGGAACCTGGTTTAAGTGAACACCTTAGAAGATAATGATCTCAGATGCTCATTTATATCCAAAGTGACCACTCTTCCTCTTGTCTCTACCTTCCCCCATCCCCCAACATGGCTTTTAACAAAATATCCCAAATAGCAACAGGGATGTGCTTGGATTTTTCTCCCTTTCCCTATCCTTTGGAATAGGAACCGAGAAGGGAGACTGTTCAAGAGGCAAATAAAGTCTTGAGCTCTTGGTTGGAAAATTGAGAATTGTCTATAAATTTTTTTTGCGTGTTCATGTCATCAAGGACACCCTAGATAGGACCACCTTAGATAGATAGGATAGTTGGGGTAATAAAGAGACCAAGTTTGACTCTTGGGTTACTTCATTTTAAGGTGGAAAGGAAGTAATTAGGAAGATGCTATTTATGGGATACCTGAGAAACCCCCAGATAATAGTGACCAGTAAGGTTTCCCCGGAGGAAAAAAAAAAGTGGATATATTATTGAATTCAGATCATAATATACATAGGTTGTAGGCCTGGATCTGTATTCAAGCATATGAGGCTTCTACCTGTTTCTCAGGAAGCTGATAGAACCAGAAAAAAAAGTCATTAACTGGTTCCTTGTACCTTTGCTAAAATAGAATCATTTAAAATTAAAAGAAGCCATTCTTCTTTCCCACCTCCACCTTCCTTTCTGTTCTGTCCCCTTTATTGAGTTCTAAGCCTGGCAGGTAGGGAGTAAGGGCTGGAGCAGAGCAGAGCTTGGTCTTTGGGGCAGGAGCATCTTCTCCTTGGTTTGTCTGCTTACACTCAGGCTGCGTAGTCACGGCTTCATCCCTCTGGCCACCTTTTGTTCCCTCTCTGATCCCAGTGCTGATGCTTGAACTTTCCGTGAACCCCTCTCTCCCCATCTCCAATTTTTCGTTTTTGTTTTTGTTTTTGTTTTTGTTTTTTTGGAAGGGCAGTTGGGGTTAAGTGACTTGCCCAAGGTCACACGGCTAGTATTTTTTGTGTGTGAAGTGTCTGAGGCCGGATTTGAACTCAGGTACTCCTGACTCCAGGGACGGTGCTCTGTTTCACTGCACCACCTAGCCGCCCCCCTTCTCCAATTTTTCCATAAAAATCCATGTGACCCTTAGTTTATGCTGTCCACACTAACTTCCAAGGCCACTGGGTCAGGGATTGTTTTTAGCCAACAAATAGACTCTGGAAATGGGGCATGATTAAGGAGCATTTTCTGGAGCTTCTGTTTCCCTTTAACTAAAACCCATAGGAGACCAAGTGCTAATCTCCAGCTTCCTAGGGCCTGAAAGTTCCACTGAGTTTGAGCCAAGTGTGACTGGTGACAGAGGTATTTTTTCTCACTTGTGTGCCTAATATTTTGTAAGTTAGTATAGTTTAGGCTTATCCCCTTGGTGCTCTCTCACTTCCCCACGTGGGCCTTAGTCTCCTCATCTCTAAAATGAGCAGAGGTTGGCCCAGATGATTTCCCTTCTGACTCTAAAGTTTATGTAGCTGATCTGGCTGTGGTCCCACATGTCAGTTCCTACTGTTGTTAACTAGGACAAATTAATGAATTTGTTTCCTGAAGAAATATTTGGGAGCTAGAACTAGGATTTAGGGGTCCAGGGAATCTCCTTTCTTTGCGTGCAGATTAGTATCTACTCTTCAGCCTCATCTCAGAGTATTGCCCATGGTACTGAGAGTTGAAATGACTTGTCCAGGGTCACACAGGCCAGTACATGTCAGAATTGGGGCTTGACAGTGTTGGACTGAGACTGACTCAGGATGCCTCTAACCTAGATATTTCTCTCAAGAGAGTTACAGTGTATGAAGTATGATTATAAAGATAATAAATCCTGGGGTGGATAGATAGCGCAGTGAATAGAGCACCGGCCCTGGACTCAGGAGGACCAGAGTTTGAATCTGGCCTCAGACACTTAACACTTACTAGCTGCATGACCTTGGGCAAGTCACTTAACCTCAATTCCCTTGCCTCCCCCCTCTAAAAAGTCCCCCCCAAAAAAGAGAAAATAAAATATATCCAGGGGCAGCTAGGTGGTAGAGTGGATAGAGTACAGACTCTGGATTCAGGAGGATGTGAGTTCAAATGCGGCCTCAGATATCTGCTAGCCGTGTGACCCTGAGCTAGTTACTTAACCCCATTCGCCTCAAAAAAAAAAAAAGGAAGAAAGAAAAGAAATATTTCCTGTTGCTGGCTGGTTGCCTGATCCCTTTATCTCGAGGGAAACAGGTTAACATGCTACCTCTCCAAGGCAAGGTTGCAGAGATGTCAGGAGGTGAGGCTGGTGCTGCCTTTTGTAGCTCATTTATCACCATCACAGATCTTGCCATCATTTTTTAGATGAGGAATCTGAAGCCCATAGAAGTTAAGTATCTTGCACCAAGCCACACAGGTGAGATTAAAGGTCTGTCTGGTGGCCTGCAACCTGACCACTGCACCCATATTGCTTGGGTCCTTTTTATTGCAGTAGATTAAGATCAGATGCATCTAAACAGTAGCCATCCTTTTCTCTCCCCCCTGCCACCTCCCCCATGAAGAGCGACTCTCCTGGGAGGTGTATGTATGTAACGTCCACATACCCCTACTCCATCACCATATCTCCGGGAGATGAGGAGACAGCCAGCTTCCCCTCTGCTGGTCCTGTTGTTAGAGAAGACATGACTAGGCTTCTCAACCAGAACAAAAAGAATGTTTTGCTCTCTAAGGCTCATGTTCCCTCCCTTCTCTTCCTGCCTACCTGCTGAGGACTCCCCAGGGAGCATGTGGTGGTGGCCCAGTCAGCCCTCCAGAGAGTGGTGGAAAGAAGGGGGTGGGAGCAGGTAGAGACACACCCCAGGGATTAGTTTCCCTGGTAACAGATGGCTTCCCCCTTCCTTTTGACAGATTCCTTAGGAGCTCAGTAGTGATGATCTAGTATAGTAATGGCCATTACCTTGAATTCTGACTCATCTGGAAGACATGATCACTTTAAACTACATGGAAGTAGTTTTAGTTTTAGGTTTTTGCCCCACATTAAGAAGAAGGGCAAGGTTTGCTTTGCCAATTCTGTAAACAAAGTAGGGAGGAGCAGTGTTTAACCAAAGAAAGCAAACTTTCAGAACCATCATCCCATTGGCAAATAAATGCACATAATTCAGCAATTACAAATGATTCTTATCACTTCAGTCAAGCAGGTCCAACAGGATTTAGCAATACTTTCCCACTGTTGCAGTTACTGGTTGTGCTTGAAAGTAATAACCCTTTGTTTTTAGAAGATTATTTATATTGAGACCATTCAGGAATTCAGGCTGGTTTCAGGTTAATGAGACTTTAGTAGAATATTAGTCAAGTTCAGCTATTACTGTATTATGTCAGCCTCTAGGTGAGATATGGATCGCTCTCCCTTCTCCCTCCTACAGAACCCACTTGGGTTTGGGGCCCAGAGGTGGAGGGTGGGAGCTCTAGGGATCCAGGCCCTTGTACTCCGTCTTTCCTGTTCTCCTCTCTGCCAATGTAGGAAAGGCCACAACCCTTTTCAGCCGACACACTAAGGCGATCGTTTGGGGCATGCAGACACGCGCCGTGCAAGGCATGCTTGACTTCGACTACATCTGTTCCCGTGACGAGCCCTCAGTGGCTGCCATGGTGTATCCTTTCACGTGAGTCACCCCGTTAGGAAGGACTAAAGCAGATATTCTGTGTGTGGGTGTGTAAGTACATAGATATATACCGGGCAAAAAGAATTGAAAGGTCCAGGATGCTGAACCAACATTTCATCTACCTGAGCCTCAATTGCCACATCCACATAATGGGGATAACAATACATATATCATCGACTGAAATCTTTGTACAAGAGAGGTCTCTGTGGGGAGCTATTCTGGGAAAGGATCTATCCTGCCCACAGGCAAGGGAAATGCTTTCCTCCTTGTAGCCTGTCTCCTCATCTGTGAAATGGGGATATCAATAGCACCTCCTTCTCAGGGTGGTCATGAGGGTCCAAGGAGATAACAAAAATTAAAACATTTTTCTAATCTTTTTAAAGCCCTTGGGTGAGGACCAGCTGTTATTACTCCATTGGACTGGGAGGTCATGAGTTCAGAAATTTATGCTAGAAGGGACCTTGAGGTTATCTAGTCCAACCTCCTAATTTTGCAAATCAGGCAACAGTCTTTTTAAAATTTAATTTAATTTTCAAAATTGTTTATTCATTTATTTTTGTTTGGTTTTTGCTTTTTGGAGGGGGAAAAGTAGGACAGTTGGGTTTAAGTGACTTGCCCAAGGTCACACAGTTTCTTGTGCTAAGTGTCTGAGGCTGGATTTGAACTCAGGTCATCCTGACTCCAGGGCCATGCTCTATTCACTGCACCACCTAGCTGCCACTAAAATTATTTCTTTTTAGTTTTCACCATTTACTTCCATAAAATTCTGACTTCCAAATTTCTTCCCCATCCCTTCCTTCCCCCCACCCGAAAACAACATGCAGTCTGATGCAGGAGGTCTTAAAGAAGGGAAGAGACTTGCCTAAGGCCCCTCGGGTCATAAGTGACAAGACCAAGAAGTTGCTCCCATTCCTGAAAACAATTTTAGTGTCCTCCTTTCTGGGCTGTGGCCCCACCCTCCACCCCCTGCCCTAGGCTGGGAGGTCATGGCCCTGGTCTCATCTGTGTTGGTTCCCAGCTCCCTTTGGGGACTCTGTGCTGTGAGGTCAGCCTCACCCTGACCCCGTCTCTGTCCTGCTCCATCCCTCACCACTTCATTTCTCTCATAGTGGAGATCACAAGCAGAAGTTCTACTGGGGCCACAAGGAAATCCTGATCCCTGTTTTCAAGAATATGGCAGATGCCATGAAGAAGCACCCTGAGGTCGATGTGCTCATTAACTTTGCCTCTCTCCGCTCTGCCTACGACAGCACCATTGAGACCATGAATTATGCACAGGTAAGTGGTCTGGGCAGTACTCTCCAGGAAAATATTGACATGTTGTAGGGTGGAGGCCCAGGTTCAGTAGGTTAGAGAAACCCCCAACTCCTGCATTCAGAGCACACACCCAGAGCTGCTTGAAGCTTCTGCTGCTGCACCCCTGACTCCCAGCTATCTACACAGGATTATCTGTTCTCATCTGTACCTGTTTATATCCCCTCTTGGCAGCCTTCTGATGCCTCGTTTGCTGCCAGCTTGATGTCTGTCCAAGGAATGAAAGCCTTTTAAGATTGGACAGACCAAAAGAGAATTGAAAGATGACTGTAAAGATGGTGTCCAAATGCCAAGCACTTTGCATTTGTTAAATGGATGATGTGTTCTTTAGTCATCCCATCCCTGTGCACTGTCCATTGGCATCAGTGATAGCTAACCATGCTAAACTCTCCAGGCTGTCTTCCCCTGCCCCTTCCAAAGCCCTCTGGGGTGAGTGTGGCAGAGCAAATAGTCTAGACGGTCATTGAACTTTGTATTGGCTTCAACCAAGCTGGAGTGATTTGGACATAGATGGGGGTGGGGGGGTGGATATGAAGAGGTAAAAGGTGTTTGCATTATGTTCAGACTAATGGACCAATGTTTTGGGAAAAGAAGATGGGCCTTGGTCTTATTTATTTTTAGTTTACAGCATTCACTTTTTTCCCCACTCACTAGTAATTTATTTTTTCAAATTACACGTAAACAGAATTTTAAAAAAATTTACACGTAAAGATAGTTTTCAGTGTTTACTTTTTGAAGATTTTGAGTTCCAATTTTTTTTCTCCCTCCCTTCACCCCTCCCCATGGCAGCAAGCAATCTGATCTAGGCTATACATATACAGTCATATTAAACATATCTCCACATTAGTCATGCCACAAAAGAAGAACCAGAACAAAAGGAAAAAACTACAAGAAAGAAAAAAAAAGTGACAATAGTCTGTTTTGATCTGCATTCAGACTCTGTAGTTCTCTCTCTGGATGTGGGTGATGATTACTTTTTTCTGCATCTGGTGCAGTCCAGCTAAAGGGGATAGCCTTGGCCTTGGAGAAAAGGCAGTAGAGAATTCTATAGGAATTGGGGGGGCAGAGAGGAGAGAGAGGTCAGTGCTTAGAATTTGGATGATAATCCTTAGCATTTCAGAGAGGTCAGACCGAACTGCTCCAGTCTCTGTTACCCTGGACTGGAACACTTGAATGAAATAGGTCCTTAACAGCCTCTCTTTTTCTCTCCTTCCATTTATAGATCCGTACAATCGCCATCATTGCTGAAGGCATTCCTGAAGCTCTCACCAGGAAACTGATCAAAAAGGCAGATCAGAAGGGAG
The DNA here is from genome assembly GCA_028646575.1 of Pseudocheirus occidentalis. NCBI lineage: Eukaryota > Metazoa > Chordata > Mammalia > Diprotodontia > Pseudocheiridae > Pseudocheirus > Pseudocheirus occidentalis. The sequence continues at coordinate 151,784,059 of CM053593.1, forward strand.
TGACCATCATAGGACCTGCTACCGTAAGTCTTTCTACTTCTACATTTGTTCTTTACATTACATTTGTAATGCTGGTTCCGGCACTAAACCAAAAGATGTGGTAGAAAGATTTTCTGTCTCCTTATTTCTGGGAAGTCCTTCCCACAAATTTCCTTGTAGATTGCCATAGTGCTTCTCGAAGGGCATTTTCCACTTAGTTGCCAAAGTCCTCTTCCTAAAGCCCAAGTCTCACCGTGTCACTCCTTATTCAAGAAACTACAGGCATTCCCTTTAACCTCTCATATCAGGTAGAAACTCTTCTGTTTGGCTTTTATAGCCCTTCACAATCTGGCTCCTTGTTTTATTCCACTCCTGATCCTTTACGATTCAGTGACGCTGGCTTCTTTCCATCTCCTGACTCCCTCTGAACATTTCCCTGGCTTGCTCTTCCCCCCTGTTTGGAATGCTCTTCCTCCTCACCTCTACCTCCCAGCTTCCTGGCTTCTTTCAAGCCTTATCTCAGATCCCACTTTCTACAAGAGGCCTTTCCTGGTCCCCCTTAGTGCCAGTGTCTTCCTTAGATTCCCTCTAGAATAACCTGTATATATCATGTATGTACTTGGTTGTTTGTATGTTTTCTTCTCTGTTAGAATGTGAACTCCTTGAGGGCAGGGACTTTTGTATTCCCTGGTTAGCACAGTGTCTGATACCTGGTAAGCACTTAATGCTTGTCAGTGTGACTAAAAAAAATGTACAGTCAGTTCTTTTCCCTTCTGGTCTCTCTCCTTTCTTCCCAATCCAGAGGAAGTATTTCTGACCTTTTCAATGTTTGGTCTCTTTACTATAAACAAAGGAGGCCTTGGTTTTTGCCCCAGGGATTACCAAGACAAAACAAACTGGCCAGAGCCAAGATTTTAAACTGAGAGAAGGACCTTAATATATCAGAAAGAGATGGTTTTGGTAACATTTGTGTTGGGAGACAGAATTAGCATTTGGAGGTTAAACTAACCATCTAGGAGGTATGGTATGTCTGTTAATGGGCTTGTTTTTACTGAAGGTATACTGTCTTTTACGGTAATTCCATATGTGGTCAAATTAAGCTAAAAAATATTTTGTACTTACCCATGTTGTCATGGGATTTTCCACTACTTCTATATTCTCCCTCTTAAATATTACCTAAGGAACTAGGATTCCATTTAACTTAGCCAGACCATTCTTGCTGTCAAATCCATTCCCCTCTTGATAAGACCCTGCTGGAGCAAGATGGATGATGTAGCAGCTGTTGGAATTTCCCAGGTGCTCCCTCCACTCCTTCTTCTGACATCTGTCTTTTTTGCCGTTTAGGTTGGCGGAATTAAGCCTGGGTGCTTTAAAATTGGAAACACCGGTGGGATGCTGGACAACATTCTGGCATCTAAACTGTACCGGCCTGGCAGTGTGGCCTATGTTTCCCGCTCTGGGGGCATGTCCAATGAGCTCAACAATATCATCTCCAGGACCACAGATGGTGTCTATGAAGGTGTAGCCATTGGTGGGGACAGGTAACTGTCGGCTGGACCAGAGAAATGGGATTGCCTAAGGCATCCAGGAGCTTTTAAATTTAGTGGGGAAGTGAATTGTAGGCTGAGGGGCAGGACACCTGAGTTCTGTAGTTTCAGCACTCTCTCTGGTTCTTGCACAAATCACTTAATCCCTTTAGACCTCAGTTTGACAGTCTGGAAAATGGTTTCCCTGCTTTTCCTCACAGGACTATTAGAAACATAGGATCAGATATTTCAAAAGATGGGTGATTTCATCACTGTGGGTATTTCCACCACTGTTTAGATCAGAGTCTCATTCGTAGCTTAGTTATGTGGCCTTAATGAGTGGTTTAAACCCCCCCAAAATTGTCATTAGTCGTTACCTGGCAGTGGCCAGCAACCAATGATGGACCTCCATAGCTAAGTGAGGCTAAGCCTTGGACAGTCAGCACACAGTCTGAATGGAGCCTGAGCTAGTGATCACCTGAAATAGGTGTCTAACCTTCAGACTCATCCTCCCATCATTGTGACACATCTGAGAATAAAATACTAGACAGAGAAAGTGTTTTGTGAAATGTAAATGTTCTGTCAAGGTAAGAAATGGTTGCCTAAAGTAAATGTTGTTAGGGGGCCTAAAGAAGCCCCTTCCTCCAGAATGCCCCATTTCTTTGCTGACCCTGATAATAACAATAGCCCATGTTTATGTGGTGCTTATTATGTACCAGGCACTATAAGCACTTTGCAGTTCTTATCTCATTTGAGAAATGGTTTGTTAAATGAGGAGGTTCTGAATTAGGTTTTTTTTTATATACATAGTTTATAGTGGGATCTCTCAAGAAAGTAATAGCTTAAACTGTCATTGAGGGTTTTTTAGTTGTTGTTTTTTGGGGGAAAGGCAGTCAGGATTAGATGACTTGCCCACAATCAACACAGCTCCTAAGTGTCTGAGACTAGATTTGAACTCAGGTCCTCCTGACTCCAGGCCTGGTGCTCTTATCCAGTATGCCACCTAGCTACTCCTAAACTGTTATTGTTAACATTTTTCATTAGGACGATATTTAGACTCTAGCGTGGTTTATAAGTTTATTAGTACCTGTAGTGTGGTGTATAAAATTTCATTTCCATTCATTATAAACTTAGTAGCAGTCAACAAAAATAAACATTTCAATGTGTGTACTTTTAAAAAGAAACAAAAAACTTTCTTCTGACCCCTTTTATCATCTCTTACCTTCAGATACCCAGGTTCAACATTCATGGACCATGTTTTGCGTTATCAAGACACTCCAGGCGTGAAGATGATTGTCGTGCTTGGGGAGGTGAGTTCTTAGTTCTGACCCTGATCCGCAGCCCTAGGAACTTGGGGATTCAGAAATTTCAGCAGATTGAGAGGCAGTAGAGAGTAATAGAGATTGCCATCTAGAACTCAGGAAGATGACTTGGATTCAAGTCTTCCTTCTAGGTGACCGTGAGCAAATCACCTCTCAGTGCTTGGGGCAAGTTTTTAAGACTTTGTTTTACAAATAACTTGCCAGTCTGCCTTGGTAGAAGTTTCTACATGGGATGTCTTTTGTCCCCTTGCCCCAGTACTAATGAAGAATCCAGATCCCCAAAAGAAGAAAATTATAGCAAGGTTGTGGTTGTGGTTTGTCCTTCGTTTTGAAGAGGACCATGACATCAGGGAAATGATGACATGACTTGCAGTTGACTTTGAGTGAGGGAAGGCTGTGCAGAGTCACCAGCCTTTCTTTGTACTCCAGAGCCATTTGGGTCTAGTGGCTTGGTAATGATCTGGATGGCTGGGGGAAGGCCCTGGCTTTGGTGGTAGTCCTTGGCCCATTTAAGATCTTTTCAGGTTCTCTCTTTGAGTGAGGCAATACTCATTCAGTGAATAGGCCTTTTTAAGAAGCGAGTCTAGAGAAAATTTGAAACCCAAGGTATTGTGGAAGTAAATCTTGTAAGTTAAAAGTAAATAAATCGCTTTAAAAAAAAAGAAGTGAGTCTAGGGATGGTCCCTTTTAATTTAAAAAAGGAAATATGAACTGGGAGGGAAAGATCCTCTGAGTTGCTGGCCAAAAGAGAAACAGTTACTATTTTATATTAACTGGGGGGTGCAGCACCAAAAAATGACCATTAATAGGCCAGGTCCTATTTTTCAGTTGATGAGATTCAGAATGATTTGGGTTTAAGGCTTGGTCTTTGAGAAGGAAACCTAGCCAATAAACCCCAAGTTAACTAGATAGCTTTTGGCCATCAAAATTTGCCTTCCTTTGGGCAGAACACCCCCAGGTTAGAGGAGAGGGAGAGGTCGATCCCAGTTGCCCAACTGGGTCCCCATTCAGGCAGCTCGGACTACTCACAGGTTGTGGTTTGTCCTTCATTCTCAAAAAGGACCATGACATCAGGGAGATGATGACATGACTTGCAATTGACTTTTCTCCAGCAACATTACTCAGAAAAGGAAGGACAATCCCGCTTAGCCGTGGCCAGGTGACACAATTCTAACTGGCCAATGTCTCTTCCTAGTTGGGAGTGTTGGAAAAGTCATTCAATTTGGCTTCATGCCTCCAGGTAGTGCATCTATTTCTAAGTCATCCTGATTTTTTTTTTCTTTTAAAATTTGTCAATTTAGCAAAAATCTATTTTTCTCTCCCTTAAAAAAGGGAGGAGAGGGAAACACTTGGGACAAGTATACAGTCAAGCAAAAGAGATTCCTGCACTAGTTTAAATCATCTCTTTTATTCAAAATGAGAGCAAGGAATCTTCTCTCTTACTTTGAAACCTCTCTTAGTACCTTCCTTAGCTTGCTTTTCCCATTACCCTAACTTTCAGTAGGTTTTCTGTTATGTCTAATCTGTATCCTCCATCATGAAAATTAAGGTCCCTTTCTTCTCTGACTCAGTAGAGACTAACAGCATTAGGGCCATAGAGATGCTTAAGACAAGGTTGTCATCTGTTTCTGTATTGGCTGCCTGGTATCCAGATCCATTTGTTGGGGAGGGAAGATGGGGGGTGTCAGGGTTGGCTTGTAGGAGAGTGGTTCCATCGAGTGAGTCCCTGCATTATGTAAGAGGATTTTGGAGCCAAATTTCCCCTCTGCTTCTGAAATGATGGGTGTGATTGTTTCTTTTTAGCACACAAGCATTTCATGTCCTACTTCTTTCCATCCTATCTGTAGATAGGGGGCACCGAGGAGTACAAGATCTGTCAGAGTGTCAAGGAAGGTCGGATCACAAAGCCTGTTGTCTGTTGGTGTATCGGAACCTGTGCCACCATGTTTTCTTCTGAGGTGTGTGTTAGTGCATCTTTCTTCTCTGGCTCCTTCCGTCTTCATTTAGCTCATAATATATCCTCAGAAGCATCAGCAAGCATTTATTAAGCACTTGATGTATGACAGACACCATTGTAGGCACCAGGCATACAAAGACAAAAAGGAAGCAATCTCTGTCTTCAGAGAGCTTACTCTCTAACAGGAGACACAGGTACGTGTATAAGTATATACAGAACAAATATAGAACCAGATGCAAGGGACTTAGGGCAGACAGCAGATTGGGCAGGAGAGTAGTCAGGAAAGCATTGTGTGGAAGATGGTGCTTGAGTTACATCCTGAAGATTGCAAGCAAGAGCTTGTGTAAAAAGGGAGTGCGTTCAAAGCAAAGGACAGTTAGGTGGGCCAGTGGACAGTGCCCAGAATAGAATCAGGAAGACTCATCTTCCTAAGTTCAAATCTTGTTCCCAGTCACTTACTAACTGTGTGACCCTGGGCAGGTCACTTAACCCTGTTTGCCTCAGACTTCTCATCTGTAAAATGAACTGGAGAAGGAAATGGCAAATCACTCCGTTGTCTTTGCTAAGAAAACCCCAAATGGGCTCACAAAGAGTCAAACATGACTAAAAAATGACTGAACAGCAACATTTAAGACATGGGAAAAGGCCAGTGCAAAGGCCTGGAGATGGGAAATGGAGGACCATTCATTAGTTTGTCCAGACTGAAGGGTGAGGGATAAAAGTATAATGAAGCTGGAAAGAGGTTATGGCCAAGTCATTTAGGTCTTCAGAAACCTAACGAGCAATTTGTATTTGAACCTAGAAGCAATAGGAAGCCTTTGGTGTTTATGGAGTTGAGTGACATGATCATGTCTGCCCTTAAGGAAAATCACTTTGGAAGCTGGAGGATGGACTGGAGTGAGGAGAGACTTGAGGCAAGAAGTAATAATCCATGGCAACAGTATAGATGACTGTGGGCCTGAATTAGGGTGGCGGCCAAATGAGTAGAGAGCAGGCATTGGATAGAAAAGGTTTGCAGAGGTAGAAACAGCAGGATTTGGCGATTGTTTGGATGTGTGGAGGTGAAAGAGGGTGAGAAGTCTGAAGATAGGAGAACCTGAGAGGGTGGAAGAATAGTGGTAACAGAAACAGGGAAGGTTTTGGGAGAAAGACAATGAGTTGGAGACCTTCCCAGATCATCCAGTTTGAAATGTCCAATAGGTAGTTGAAAGTGTGGGACTAGAGGTCAAGGAAAAGATGAGGGCTGGTTATATACATCTGTAAGTCCTCTGCACAGAAGTGATAATTAAGCCCGTGGAAGATGATGAGGTCACCACAAGAGAGAAGAGGACCCGGGACAGAGCCTTGGGGCAGACCCACAAGTGAGGGTCATTATCCTTATGACCAGGATGTTGTTAATAAGCTCCTCATTATGTGGGCACACCACTGCTGTTGGCATTTTAATGACAGGTGTTCTGAGTCAGTCAGGCTAATGACCTTTCTGTTACAAGGCCTCTGCTGAAACCTTTTATGCTCAGCTTGTCCAGAAGTCATTTGGATCTGTGCGCAATGATTCCCTCCTATTACTCAGATTCACGGAGGAGATTAGTGCACCAGAAGGCCCATTTATTCATTAATAAGAAGGAATGATGACACCAAACTGAACCTTGAATCTTCAAGGCATCTGGATAATATATGGAACTATGTATGAAATAGAATTAAGGTTGAAAGGTTGTTTAGAGAACATGGAAGAAGCCCAGCTCCGAGAGATGAATGTTCCAAGAAATGATCTCCTCAGGCTGTGATAATCGAATAAGTGATCTCTGCCATAGGAAATGCACCCTCTCCTGCTGTTTGTAGGCTGCTAACCAGGCCTCTTCCAAGCTTAGTCTTTTTTCAGTACTCAGACAACTGTCCCTCCTTCCTAAACCACTGATATTTTTCCTTATGATGAAAAAAATTCTCATAAATTATAATAAAAAAAAATAGCGAATAATCCCTAGTTTCTAAGAACGAAATTTTCAGAGTCCTCGGTCCTAATTGCTTGAGATCAGAAAGACGCTCCAGGGGAGTGTGCAGCCTTTCCTGCCTTTTCGTTGCTCATGAACCTGTTTCTGAATGCCTCTTGGCACTTGAGGTCTGCACCAGACCATAGCACTGGGCACATTGAGCTTGATCACTGCTTGCAGTCCTGAATATCTTCTCAGCTCTTGATTACATACCCTGTTTTATTATCCACCAAGTGCTCTTCCCCAGATGCCCCACTCAGAGATGGCTCCTTTGATTGTTACCTCCTGGAGGCTTTCCCAGAAGTCATCCTTTCATGACCTTTTGAAAATTTTAATTTATGTAAAACTGTTGAGTTTGGGCAAGCTATTTGATATCCTTGTGAAGTTTAGGGATTATGTAAGCAAAAAGGGGATGTTGAAGGTTTTCTAACAAGAGCAATTTGTATTTGAACCTAGAAGCAATAGGAAGCCATTGGTGTTTATTGAGGTGAGTGACTGGGGATGATGAAAGTCTCTTTGAGGAAGAGAGAGGTGGTTAGTTTGTTGCCCACAGTCCTGAAATGAGACAAGGGTGCATTTCTTTTCTTCTTGGTAAGAGGAGCCTTAGGAATAGGCCTCGAATGGGCCAGTATGTGCTTCATATTAGAGGAGTAATGTAACTAAGATACAGCTCATTCTTTTCATACTGGGTTTCTTGATTTTTGAGTCCTTTTAGCCCTGGGATTTGTAAGCTGTGGTCTGTTAGCTTTTCTTTAAAAATAGTTTGATGACTGGGTTTCAACATAATTAGTTTCCTTTGTAGTCTTAGGTTATTTTATTTTTTAAATTAATTTTTTTTTAGTTAATCAAAATTTTCTTTTTCCATCCTACGTCCCCTTCCCCCACACTGAAAAAGAAGGAAAAACAAAGCTTTTATAAAAAATATGTATTTTTATATTATGCATTTTAAAGTGTTATTCTGAGGAGTCCATAGGTCCACTAAAAAGTTTAGCACCCTTGCCTAAGCTTATAGCTGTAATTTATGAGTACAGTCTTGGGCCACTGCTGTCCTCTTCCCCAGTTCTGAAAAGGTACATACAACACAGGTTGTCTATGAAATGCTTACTCTGCTGCCCCCTTAAAAAACATCCTCGGGCATTAAGCTCAGTAGAGGGTGGATGATGTGTTTTGCAAAGTCAGTCAGTCTGTCTCGGTCGTGTTTGACTCTTTGTGAGCCTATTTGGGGTTTTCTTAGCAAAGACAACGGAGTGATTTGTCATTTCCTTCTCCAGTTCATTTTACAGATGAGAAGTCTGAGGCAGACAGGGTTAAGTGACCTGCCCAGGGTCACACAGTTAGTAAGTGACTGAGGACAGATTTGAACTTAGGAAGATGAATCTTCCTGATTCTGTTCTGGGCACTGTCCACTGGCCCACCTAGCTGTCCTTTGCTTCGAATGCACTCCCTTTTTACACAAGCTCTTGCTCTCAATCTAAGTTAATTCCAGATGTGTGTGTCTAGCTCTGTGACGGCAAGGTGGTAATGTCAGTGGTTAATGATTTTGGGATTAAAGAAGATCGGTTGGTCAATACTGTGTACCCACTCTGGGCATGGGAATCCCCAGCTTTAATGTGGGGGAGCACAGCTCCTGGACTTTGAACCTTTTTTCCATCTAGTAGGCTTCACCTTTTGTGTGTTTTGGTCCCCTTGGGCAAAGTTTAGTGGTGAGCCCTTCCCAGAATAACATTTTTAAATGTACAAAATCTTTTAAAACCAGGGTTATAAAGAAAACCAATTCTGTGGAAATATAGTGATCAAAATACTTTTAAAAAGCTGCTTCCTGGGCGGCTAGGTGGCGCAGTGAATAGAGCTCCGGCCCTGGAGTCAGGAGGACCTGAGTTCAAATCCAGCCTCAGACACTTGACACACATACTAGCCGTGTGACCTTGGGTGAGTCACTTAACCCCAACTGACCTCAAAAAAAAAAAAAAGCTGCTTCCTGCGCCCCCATTCTAGATCATAAGCTGCTTGAAAAAAAGGACTATTTCACAACCTTATTTTGTATTTGAGTTATCATTGCCTAATCAGCTTCCATTGCCCATAATAGGCACAGAGTACTTTTTTGAAAACTCAAATCCTGAATGAAGCTTAACAAGGTGTATGTTTAAAAAAAAAAACAAACAAAAAAAACCAAGAAACCACTCAGTGACACCTTCAGAGTAAGGCACAACTGAGTCTGAGTAGATGTAGGATAAGTGGAATAGGTAAGTCTCGAGGGGGTATGTAATTGAGGAATGATTGGAGTTCAGTGAGCCTGATTTGGATGGGGCCTCTGGGAGCTGTTATGAGCTGAATTTTAGAGAAGAAAAGAGATCTGTTTTACGGTGGACTTTGCAGTATCAAAACTGCTGCTACCTTCTGATAGAATGTAAGCTCTTTGAGGACAGGTGTCATCTTTGCATTTGTGACTTCAGTATCTAACACAATGCCCAGCAGACACAGCTGTCTCTTAATGAATGCTTGTTGATTACTTAACTCAGAAGTGTCATATACACACACAGCCTGCCAGATTAAAATGTAATTGGGAAATATTTAACAAAATCAAGTAAAACATAAATAATGTTGATGGTTAGTTTTCTCTGTAAGGGTGTAGCCCCTGGGATTCTTATATACAATTTACTGTCTTGGAGTTTGACACCCTGACTTAATTGATGATGAACTCTTCCTGCACTCAGCCTGACTCCTTTCTGTACTCCATCTGTTTAGGGTGAAAAGACAGTTTAAAGACAAATAAAAGGGAATCTTAGCCATACTGCAGGTAGCAAACATGCAACCCTGAGAGACAGTACAAGTAAGCCTTAAGTACCAACAGGCTCACCCAGGGATTTCTTTATTAAAGACTGTTTCTCCCAGAAGGTAGTTATTAGTGTCCTCCCAGAGAATGTCTCCTGATGCCATTGTCCAGACTCCAGGCTACAGTGGCTAGTGACCTGATCCAAGCTCATATTTCTTTTTGCTCTATGAATTTTTTCTCTTTGTTGGGTCGGGGGGGGGGGGGGGGGGGGGGGG
>CM053593.1:151793978-151811085 GCA_028646575.1 Pseudocheirus occidentalis
TTCAGTAAGCTGAGTGTGTATGTCTGTGTCTGGCTGTGTATCGTGGGGGTGTGAGAGGTGGCACAGACTTTTGAGATATAAAGACCCCCTTAATCAGTCTGCAAATACCTAGAGTCCTGATTTTATTATTTAGAATAATGGCAGGGATAATCCAGTGTGCTCATTTAACTTATTAACCTTGTTATTTGAGGGGTTTGGAGCTTTAACAGCATTTTTTAATTTTTAAAAATATGTTTTTTATTTTCTCTCCCTTCTGCCACCCCTCCCCTCAATTAAGAAGGCAGGACAAACAATATCCATTATACATATGAAGTCGTGCAAAGGATATTTCTATATTAACTGTATTTGGGGGAAGGGGTAGTTTAGGGAAGCAAGAAAAATAAAGGAAAGAACTCTGCTTCAAACGGCACGCCTACTCCATCAGTTCTGTCTCTGGAGGTGGATAGCGTGTTTCATCACGAGCCCTTTGGAATTGCTGCAGACCACTGTATTGATCTACGTCTTTCTCAGTCATTACACTATTGCTGTAACAGTTGCTGCAACAATATGTTACTGTGTGCGCTGCCCTCCTAGTTTTGCTCGCTTCACTAAGTCTTCCCCAGTTTTTCTGAAACCATCTTTGGGGCTTTTTAAAAAGCTGAAGCAGCAAGATTTCTCTTCCTGTTTGTTTTCATCTGGTTGATATTAAGATGACTTTGCATTTCCTGAGCATATCTATCAGATGAGGACTCCGGCTAAGGAGAAGAGGGGTCCAGATGCATGCTCAGGCATGCATCTTTTGTAGATTATTCACAAATAACCAAGAACTGACTTCGGTTCCCACTACTATTCCTTTCCTCCATCTTTTAAACCAATTTGTCTTTATGCCTCTTGTGACTCTCCCTTTAAAATCACTGAGGCTTAAGGTTCCAGGAAAGAACTTAACTAAAGACAAAAGTTTGATTTTTTTTTTAATTGTTTACATTTGAGTGGGGGGGACTTCCATCTATTTCCATTTAGGTTTCAGGGTTGTGATGATTGATGGGAATAGGCTGGGGCAGGCTAGACTAAGCCAAGAGACATGGGGGAAAGAGGACCATTACTTAATGAAAAGTGTGCCATTTCTGCTTATTAACCTTCTCTTCACCTTCCCTGCCCCTCAGGAATGTCTATGAAGAACTTGTTGCCAAAGGAGACATTGTACCTGCTCAGGAGGTCCCTCCCCCCACTGTGCCAATGGATTACTCCTGGGCCCGGGTAGGTGATTGGTTGTACCTGTGGTGTCACCAGAAAACCAAAGGTTTGGGAACGGTTAGGGGGTGTTTGTCTAAATCCACTTGGGAGTGGTTATAGGTTGCCTCCTGTCCCCCCTTTATTTGGACACAGGGTGTTTCTTCAGGATTTGTAGTATGAGCCATAGGGTCATGCTACTCATGTCTCACTACACAGTCCCTTGGGGAAGTGTATCTAGGAGTCTCACCAAAGGATGACTTGGGTGTTTTGACTAATGACTTATGGTCACTCTTGCCTTGTGATAGGGTCTGGAGTCTGAAGGTGACACGTTGAAAATTCAGTGGATAGAATAAATTCCAGGGATGCTTTGGCCTATAATTGCATCTTTATGTGGTTGGCCCAAAAGGTTCTGGTTCAGAATGGGCATAGGGATGGCAGAGCATTGAAGCAACCCCTTGCAAGTCATTTGGATTTTTATAAGTGTGGAGGCAGGTTGACATCAAGGAGTAGCTTCCTCAAACTGTGGGATTTTCTCAGATGACAAAATTTTATTTCAGTCTAGCTCTTTGAAAAGTACAAATGGATGAAGGTAAAGACTATATGAGGAAAGAGAAGGCAGCCTTCCCAGAACAGGGAAGGCATGTCAGATATAGTCCCACCCCTACCCCACCTCTAAAGAAAAGTGAATCATTTAGATGACTCTGAAGGGCCCCAAGTCTGTGCCCTGGGTTTGGTGACTGTTTAATGATAGGAGGGAAGGGGACATGGCACACCAAGACTGAGTGCCTGTTATTTCCGCTGTGATCTCTAGGAATTAGGCTTAATTCGTAAACCAGCTTCCTTCATGACCAGCATCTGTGATGAACGAGGACAGGAGCTCATCTACGCAGGCATGCCCATCACTGAGGTCTTCAAAGAGGAGATGGGCATTGGAGGCGTCCTGGGACTGCTGTGGTTCCAGAGAAGGTGAGGGACCACCAGAGAAAGGAAGTGAAGTTATTTTTTCTCTTCACTAAGAATGAAGAATGGATGTGGGGGGGGAGGGGAGGGGAGAGTCCTTTCTAGAGGCAGGAGAAAGCACTTGGTGGTGTGATCGGTCGTTGTTTGGTTTCTTGTGCTCCTGTCTATGATGACCTGTCAAAAGGAGCAAGAATAAGGTAGCAGACGTGTGTGTGTCCTGTGTAAGCCTCTGTGTCAACAGGAATGTTTTGGCAGTCTTTTTTTTTCCCTGCAACTCACAAGACCAACTCAGCCCTTTGCTGTTATTGACAGCTGAACAAGGGCCCGTTGAGTATGTGACCCAGAGAAACTTTGAACAGAGTGGCACTGGTTACCAAATTGGCGTCTTCATGCTTGTCACTTCACTACTTTTCACTTCACTGCTTCCCTGAGAGAATTCAAGGGGTTATATATACCATAATAGCTTTTATGAAGTCCTTTCAGTAGTACCCCGTTTTGGTCATTGGGTTTTTTCCTTTCTCACTGGCATGGGAATGGGTGTGTCCTACAGAAGAGTCAAGCTGAAAAGGGATTTTTTTGTTCCGTTATTTCAGATGTGTCCAACGTAAACCCATGGACCATAGCACGCAGTACTTATCTGTAGGGTTTTCTTGACAGAGATACTGGAGTATTTTGCCATTTCATTCTCCAACTCATTTTACAGATGAGGAACTGAAGCAAGCAGGGTTAAGTGACTTGCTAAAAGCTCACACAGCTAGTAAGTGCCTAAGGCTGGATTCAAACTCAGGTCTTCCTGACTCCAGACCCATTGTTCTGTCTTCTTTGCCACCTACCTTCCTGTCTGGGAAAGGGATGCTGCCTTTTTCATCAGTTCATGGAAAATAATCCAGAGAATAACTTCCAACAAATGATATAGCATAATTAAAATTACTACACGACCAAAAGATTCCCAACCTCCCAAGTAACTGCTATCTCTTTTAAACATACCAATATATATATTTTTTTGCTTTTTGGAGGGCAGTTGGGGTTAAGTGACTTGCCCAAGGTCACACGACTAGTTTTTGTGTTAAGTGTCTGAGGTCGGATTTGAACTCAGGTCCTCCTGACTCCAGGGTCGGTGCTCTATCCTAGCCACCACCTAGCCACCCCACCAATATTTTTAATACAAACAAATTCTAATATTACAAAAGAATGAAGTGTCGACTTGGAATTAACATGTTCAGACTTTCCTTGAATTTTAATAATTTTCGCAGGGCAGGGCAGGAAAGCCAGGGAATTCTCATGATGTGTTGTCACTCTTTAATGAGTCAGTGAGACACAGCAAGATATAATGGATCAGTGTCCTGGGTTCAATTTCTGCCTTTCAGACATACTAGCTGTGTGATCATGGTCGAATCACTTGACTTTTCACCTTCTCTTGACTATAAATTTACAAGGCAAGTTACAAATGATATGATACATTGATAAAGCTAAGTTTCAGCACTAGTGAAATCATTCTGGACAAACTAGAAAATTCATTTTTTCTTTTCCTTCTGTCCCTGTTTTTTTTTTAATTGCCTTTTAAATAAATTTTTAAAATACATTTTGTGAATCTTTTTTGTTTTTATATCACCTCCCATCCACAACTCAAAAGATAAGGGGAAGCTTAACAATTAGCATTGAAAATCATGTTATATACAATGTTCCATACCTAGTCCCTTACCTCCACAAAGAAAGCAGGCATTGTTTGCTTATAATATAAGGGAACCAAATTCAGTACACTCTAATGCCATTCAGTTTTGGTTGTTGACCTTTACATTTTACGTTGCTGTTTAATATCTTTTGACCACTCATTACCAGTGTTTTCAATGCCCCTTAGGTTACCTAAATATTCTTGCCAGTTCATTGAGATGTGTCTGATGGTGACGGCTGATCATGGGCCTGCTGTCTCAGGAGCCCACAACACCATTATCTGTGCCCGAGCTGGGAAAGACCTAGTCTCCAGCCTTACGTCAGGGCTGCTCACAATCGTAAGTATCATCATCTGATATAGTTGTGAAGTGATCGTCAAACATTTAAGTCTTTTCCATGTTTTGTGCTAATTGTTGGGGGATTTACAGAGGTAAAGGAAATCTGGGCCCAGCTTTCAGGAAACTTAGTTTGGCTCTGAGGATAAGACAGAATAAAAATTAGAATGTAAAGGTAAATAGGAGCTAATAAAGTGCCATGAGGTCAAAGGAGGCAAAGAGTACTTCTTGTTGAAGGATCAGTGGAGATCAGGGAAGAGAGCATTTGAGCTATTCCTTAAAGCAGTGGTTCTCCACCTTCCTAATGTCGAGACCCTTTAATGATCGTATGTGGGCAGACCCACCTGGAGACGGATAGAGGAGCGGTGTCTCCATTCCTCAGACCATCGGAAATATGTTTTTATGGTGACCCCTGTGAAAGGGTTGTTCGACCCCCAAAGGGATCGCCACCCACAGGTTGAGAACCACTGACTTAAAGGGTGGAGAGGATGGATGTCAGTAGTCAAGGTTTGAGGCAAGGGATTCTACGAATGGCAGCATCTGGCCTGCTAACATTTGCTCCCTATTATGTATGGATCCCTTTGCTAGATATAATGGAAAGCATCTCTACCTTTCAGGTCGTCCCTGTACCCTTGCCCTTCTGCTACTTTAAAAAGTAACCTGAGAGGGGAGGGGCGGGCAGCCCTGGAGTCAGGAGAACCTGCGCTTAAAACTGGCTTCAAACACTAACTAGCTGTGTGACTCTGGGCAAGTCACCTAACCCTGATTGCCTCCAGAAAATAAAAGGTGACTTGGATTGAGGGGAAGCAGGAAAACTCCTTAGCACTGAAGGTGACATAAGGGTTTATTTCATGCAGGGAGACCGCTTTGGGGGTGCTTTAGATGCAGCAGCCAAGATGTTTAGCAAAGCCTTTGACAGCGGCATCATCCCCATGGAGTTTGTGAACAAGATGAAGAAGGAAGGAAAACTGATCATGGGGATTGGTCACAGAGTCAAGTCAGTAAGTGGAATCATTCTTCTGCAGAGAACTCCATCTCTACAATGGCAGGGTGGGGGTGCGGTGTGTGCTGTTGGACCAGAGGACCTAGGAGGTTCCTTCTGGCTCTGCAGCTGTGATCTTGTAACGTGGGTGCTACCCATGCTCAAAAGCTCTCTTCTGAGTCAGCCTCCCTGTATCTTGTATTAACTTTCAGATAAACAACCCAGATATGAGGGTCCAGATCCTTAAAGATTACGTCAAACAACATTTCCCTGCCACTCCCCTTCTGGATTATGCCCTCGAAGTAGAGAAGATTACCACTTCCAAGGTAAAAATATCGTTAGGGTCTGTTTAGACTTGGGCAAGTTAGTTGGGAGGGCAAATTGGAGAAGAGGAGACAGAGCTGAAATTACACAGAGAAGGTAAATGCCTCGCCATGGAGACCAGTCAGTGTTTGAGGTAGGATGTGAACTTTGGTCTTGCTGACTTGACTCTAGGTTCACCACTCTATCCGCTGCACCTAGAATAAGAACTCAGATTGTGCTGTGGGTCACTTAGTGCTGTCCTCTTGACCAAGTGAATTATTGCTGCTTTTTTGAAGTGATAGCTGAGAAGATGATGTATTCCTCCTTTTTTTGCAAGGGCTGTACTATTATGGATGTAGAGTATTATATAATATATAATATATATTCTGTTAGATGTGGTTGAAGTGTTTGGGTTTTTGTTTTTGTTTTGTTTTGGTTTTTTTCATCTTAATTTCTGTTACTAGAGAAGGTTTGCTAGGTAGGGGAAGGAAGGAGAAATATCTTTAAAAATGAATGTGATATAAAAACAAAAGGCAGCAATAATAATATTTTAAGAAGTGGTCAGTTGTTACTGTAACATATATCTGTATTTTTAGGGGACTGTCATTACCAATCTTAAATGTACTTTAAAATAGTAATTATACACAATTGTTGGGGCACTAAAAAAAGGGTTGAATAGTAAGTGTAATAATAGCCAGCATTTCCATAGTACTTTTAGTATTTGTAAAGCAGTTGGTAAACATTATGTCCTTTGAGCCTCACAATAACCATGGGGGAGATAGGGTCATTGTTTACACAGATGAGAAAACAGACACAGAGAAGGCAAATGCCTCGCCATGGGTCACAGAGCCAGTCAGTGTTTGAGGTAGGATGTGAACTTTGGTCTTGCTGACCTGACTCTAAGTTCAGCACTCTGTCCACTGCACCTAGAATAAGAACTCAAATAGTGTGTAGGTGACCCACAATTAAACATTGGGCAACATAGTGAAGAGGAAATAATGCTTTATTACTTAATACCTTTCCTCGTCTGCAAAATAAGGGGGTAGAACTAGAAGATCTCAAAGGACCCTGCTAGGTCTAAATCTAGGATTCTGGGAATGGTATTCAATTAAAAACTGGGGAAATAGGATTAGATCCATGATTTAAGCATGAAAAAAATGTTTTTCAGTCAGAATGGGACATCATCATCGGAGACATCACCAGGCTTAAAATTCAATGACAGATACCTCTTTTAGAAATAGGACTAAAAAGAATTTCCACTGGGTAGCTGAAGGAGTAATGAGAAGTCTTTTTGTCTTTCACATTCTCAGAAACCAAATCTTATACTGAATGTAGATGGTTTTATTGGAGCTGCGTTCGTGGATATGCTCAGGAATTGTGGCTCTTTTACCAGGTGAGTCACGTGGACTTCTTCCTGTCTGTTATCCTGTTTCTGCTTTTTTTGACAGGGAAAGAGAGCCTAGTATGTTTTTCATGGGGACAAGAGACTTTCGAAACACAGAGTGTGGTTGCCTCTGAAACTTAACAATAAAATATCGTTATATATATTAAGTGATCACTGCCCTTTTAGTATTTCAGCTTGGGCCAGAGACAGTGCTGCTTAGCTTGGGGGATCTGTTGAGATGAACTTTAAAAAAAAATAAATAAATTTGTGTGTGTGTTTGTGTTACAGGGAGGAAGCTGATGAATATATTGATATCGGGGCCCTCAATGGTATTTTTGTGCTAGGAAGAAGTATGGGTTTCATTGGTGAGTTTTTGCTTTTTGGTTTTCTGTAGGGCTTCTCCTCATTCTGCCAACCCCTACCATATTACTGTAGACTGGAATCCTTTCTGTAACAGAAAAGTTGTCGCAATATAAGTCATTCTGAAGAGGTTGGGAAGTGCTGAGTGTCTGAGGGATCTCACATGAATCCCTTGCGGGTTCTTGTCTAGAAAGAATTTCACAGGACCCAAGCTGTCTTTTGGCAAAGTTACAAAGTTTATTGTTATGCTGACTTAGCAGCAGGCAGGAGAAATAGGGGGACCTGCAAAGTGTAGGGATCTAAGGTAGAGTTATAAAGTTTTACACTCTGCAGCAGGCAGGAAAAGGTTGAGGGAACCTGCAAAGAGCAGGGGCTAGAGGTACAGTTTTTATAACCATAAAGCTGTCGGTCAGAAGTTAATTATGCTAACTAGGTGGGCAAAGGTGGAGTTAGGGAGGAGTTTGAGAAGAGTTTAGGAGTGGTCAGTGTTTAAAGGGACATGCACTTTTTATATCAACTGTGCAGGTGAATTGCCCATAATTCACTAGGACATCCCCTAGGGGGGGCTATCTGGAGGTGTGGTTTTTGGCTTGTTACATCACTAGGTTACTTTTTGATCAAGGATGAAGGGGATATGGCCCATGTCTGTTGGGAGGATAGGCTTGATTGTTTCAGGAGCTGCCAAGTCTGGGAGCTAGACCATATTGGGAGTTACCTCTCTGATAATGTTGTTCAAGGCTTTTGGGTGCAGCTGGCCACTTAGAACAAAGGAGATATACATTTCTCTGAGGGTTTGTTTATAGAATGCCTGTATCTAGGCAGACTCCTGGCTCAGGGAAAAGACTTTCAGGCTGGGGGAAAGGGAGAGGCAGAGTTATATGGCTGGGGGAAAGTGTGAACTTACAGCTTAATTGCACAGGCTTATTACAAACTGATGTTACATACATAGGTACCCAAACACAAGTGAAATTTTACAGACAAAAGCATCCCAGACTGCATCATTCTTGACACTTCTCCGTATATGACAGAAAGGCAGCTTTGGTGTCAGTATTCAATTTTTGCCCATTATGCTAGCTAGCTGTGTGCCTGGGCTGTAAGTCATGTCTGACTCTTTGTGACCCCTTTTTGGGGTTTTTCTTGGCAAAGATATTGGAATCATTTACCATTTTCTTCTCCAACTCATCTAACATGATCAACTGAGTCAGGCAGGGTTAAATGACTTGCCCAGAGTCACACAGCTAAGAAGTGTCTGAGATCAGATTTGAACTCAGGTCTTCTGACTCCTGGCTCAGTACTCTGTCCACTGTACCACCTAGCTCACCCTGGACAGCTCTTTTAAGATATTTATTAGCAAAATGTGGACTGGTCTGCCTAAGTGGAGTGAGTTTCCACAGTCAGAGTTCTACATACTTATGAAATTACACTGATGAAATTTGAATCAAAAGAATTTAGAATATAGTGGAAAGAGGATCTCCTTGGCATTTGAAAACTAAGGGTTGCTGCTGTGTCATTTTAATTAAGTCCTTTATTACCTCTTTTTTTTTTAAAGTACAGGGGGGATCAGACTAGATTTCTCTTGGGTCTTTTAGCTCTGATGGTCTAGAAAAGGATCTACAGTCCAGTATCACTGGCCCTAGATTGTGTAAAGTCCAATTAAATTGATCAATTGTCTTCTTATCACCCAGCTAGGCTGTCTGAACTCTCCATTAAGGGGATATCCTGTTGAACACAACTGGATTTCTTTCCCTTCTCCCATCCCCAGTTGAACTACATTTATTTGTTTAAGAGAAGACGTGCTTTTGTTCCATTTTTAGGGCATTATCTAGATCAGAAGAGGCTGAAACAGGGTCTGTACCGGCATCCGTGGGATGATATTTCGTATGTTCTACCAGAACACATGACCATGTAAACAGGATAAGGAGAGAGGAAAAAAAGAAAACCTCTTCCTGAGATACAGTGCACACGTCTAGCACTGGAGACTGCTACCAGATGGACTGGAGCTTCAAGGAGCCATTGGTGTATAGAAATTAAGAGACCAACATGTATCTATCTCTATAAGCTAACCCAGTTAAATTCACACAGAGAAGCTTAATATTTTTTTTATAAGCATAGAAATGGAAGCAAACAAAGCCAATACTTGTGATGTTTCATATGTTACCTGCTGTATTTATTACATGGAAGCAACTGAGCACTGTCTATATGTTGTGTTTCCTCATTGTAGAGTATGTGTTTATGTGTGGTTGTGTTGGCTTGTTGTTGTTGTTGTTGTTGTTTTTCATTAAAAAAAATAACTTGGCTTTATCCTTTCCTTGGAGGAGGGGAAGGAATTCTACTTATAGACTGGACAGCTAGATTAACATGAAAAGAACTTAGAATATCTTGTTTCTCCACATATGCCTTGTCCTCCTCCTCCTAGAACATGAAGAGCATTGTTTGTGTTTATCTCTGATTTGGGGGACCTCTTATTATTATTTTTGATATGCTGTATGTAAAAGGTTTTATTGATATGTCTTGTCTGTGTTCAGTACTGCATTTCTAAGTCTGTGCGTGTTGCAGGGATAGGGGACTGTGGCCACCTCAGCCAGTGTCATGCCAAAACACGTGATATGGTAGTTTAAAATGTAAAGTTGTCACGTACAAAAACTGTGAAATTACCAGTGTCTTACATACTTTGTATTTATGCGGCGATGACTGAATTAATTGTTCCATGGGTCATTAGCTTGTGGCTGCACAGTCTGTGTATGTAAACTGCAAAAGATTCTGGATAGCCGGATATCCTCTCAGTCCCTTCTCTGTATTATCATAGTCCGATTTAAATAAACAATACAGTAACAACAAAAGTACTATTTTCAGCTTGTCAGTGTATCTAAATCTGTTCACCTAAGAATTCTATTTCATAAAAATTGCATGTGTGTATGGGCTTTGTTTGTTGGGAAGGGGGCAGGTGGAGATGTACATGTGTATATACATAATAAATCATGCATTGATAACTTATGCCACGGAGGTGACTAAGTTCCCCAAAGGTTATGCCAGCAAAGTATAAGCTCTAGGAAGTCCTATAAAGGGTTATAGTCTGTAGAGCCCTTAGGGATCCAGGCCCCCTCTCCCCATTTTATAGGTGAGCAGACTTTTGAAGTATAGATTAAATGGCTTTCTCATGGTAAAACAGGTAGAGAGGGGCCAGAATTTGAACTGTGTCTGACTTAAAATACAGCATTCTTTCCATTCCCTGGTACTGCTTCTCAGAAAATATAGCCTATGGAGCAGTTTGGTGGCACAGTGAATAGAGCACCAGCCCTGGAGTCAGGAGGACCTAAGTTCAAATCTAAACTTAGATGCTTATTAGCTGTGTGACCCTAGGCAAGTCACTTAACCCTGACTGTCTTTCAAAAGCTATACATATATATCCTAGCTGAATGGGGAAAAGATTGCCAAAGGATTATTTGTGAGATGAACTTTTTGGAAAGAACAAATCTAGAAACCATCTTAGGTGTGAGGGATTCAATCTGCATTGGTTAGGGTACCCATCTAAGTGATAACAGTCATAGAGTTTTAGAATTAAAATCCTTACTATGTTCAGATGTGGTCTCCATTTAGAAAGGATGTGATAAATTGCAGTGTCCATAGATGGGCATCGGCGCATCTGTGTAAGGAAAGGCTTTGGGTCTGGCACAGAGTTTCTTGCCCTGGGGTTGTTGAACTTGGCTCCAAAGTATTTAAGTGATTTCCTTTATGATCTTATGTGTGCATTTTTTTTTTTGGAGGGCAGTTGGGGTTAAGTGACTTGCCCAAGGTCACACGGCTGTGTGTGTGTGTGTGTGTGTGTGTGTGTGTGTGTGTGTGTGTGTGTGTGTTTGTGTTAAGTGTCTGAGGCCGGATTTGAACTCAGGTACTCCTGACTCCAGGGCCGGTGCTCTATGCACTGCGCCACCTAGCCGCCCTTATGTGTGCATTTTAAAACATTTTGAGAAATGTTTTGGAGTTCTGAAGGCTTCACCAAACTGCTTAAGAGATCCATGACAAAAGAGATTAAGAATCCTTGGTCTATGCCGTATAAGGTTATGTTGAATAGATTTTTTTTTAAGTCTAGAGAAGAAACAGGATAGGCCCATCTTTTAATAGGACAAATCTTTCTTAAGGAGAGATCTGACTTGTTCTCCTTAATTCCAGAATGAAGAATTAGGAAGAATGGGCAGAAGTTGCAGAGAGGCAAGTTTAGGTTTGATAGAATGGGGCAAAAATCTTTAAAGCTGTTGGAAAGTGCAGTGTACTGCCTTGGGGAAGGTAGTGGGTTCCTCACCGGAGGTCTTCCAAGTGGAGGCCATGGGACTGCTTCTTGGATATGTGATAGTGGGAATTCTTTTAGATGCTCTCCATCCCTGGGCAGGACCGTCATTCCTATATATTCATGGTCCAGACCTCCAAATCTTATTCTGAGACAACACTATGCACATGTTGATTTCATGAATGCTTTTCTCCTTTGCATGACCGGCCTAAAGTTAATACAGGTGATAAAAATACTCATATTCATATAGTCTTCAGTTTCTTGATCAAGACCTGCCAATGCTTTCTAGGCCTGTTCTGGCAGTATCTTTTGAGCCCACACAGTCACTAGAAGTAGTTGGTAGTTACCCATTTGGGTAAGTCTTGGGAGGCCTTCCAGCAAGTTCCATGCCCTTTAAAGACGATAAACTTCTTTTGTGGCTGTCAAGTGAAAAAAATCTCGTTCCTCAGAAGAGAGTAACATCTAGGGCTCTTCTTTTGACCCTCACTGGACGGTCTCCCATGTAATATAATAGCATCTTCAGGTCCATATTAGTATTTCTTGCAGGACAAGCAGCTGCTTCCTACAAGTATCTACTTCTCTCTAGGAAGAGTCTCAATATTTTTCTTCTTGAGATTAGGTCTTCCTCTCTTGCCCAGGCTCATAGGTCTGATTCTGCTTAGATATGGATGGAAGCTTTCACCAGTTCTTTTTCCAGTTTGGGCCAGTTTACACCACTTTTTTTTAAGGCAATTGGCTTGCCCAAGGTCACACACTTAGTAAGTGTTAAGTGTCTGAGACTGGATTTGAACTCAGGTCCTCCTGACTCCAGAGCCAGTCCTCTATTCACTGCCACCTAGCTGCCCCTAATTCACACTATTTTTGTGCAGCCTTAGACCTCTTCCACTTGGCTCCCAGGGGCTCACCATATTAATGAGGACTTAGTCCGGACACTAGATTGACCTGGCCCACTGCCACTCCGCACTGAACTAGAGTTTCCAGCCTTAGCAGCACAGATGACAGCCATGGGCTGCCATCCTTCTCAGAGTGGAGTAGAGCCATCCTTCGCTTCTTGAGTTAACATTCTCCTTTCCTGTGTACTGATCCAGGTCAGGATTCTTCTATTCTTCAGCTCCTTTTTCTTCTCCATGTTCACACCTAAGGTTGTCTGTTTTGATCATGTTTGTTTTTAAAGGATTATTTATTTTCGCTGAATCATGGACCAGGATTCACTGAGCCTTCTTGAGGACAACCCCTTTGCTTCTATCTTCCATCCAGCAGATTGCCTCCATAGTCATCTACTCTTTCTCGAAACTTGCACCCTTAATCCTGTGCAGCAGACTGCCCCTCCAAACATTACTTTTTTCTCCAATCTTTAATATTTCCCTATCTACTAGCTTGTGGCCTGCCATCTCCAAATGTCAGTTCTCCCCCATCACTAAGCCTCATCTGACTGTACTATCCATATGTGTAGGTATGTATGTATGTGTGTGTGTGTGTATATATATATATATATATGTATATGTATATATATATATATATACAATACATATACATATACACATCTGCTCTTCACAGCCAAATTTGGAGAGAAGAAAAACTGTACAGTCAACCAGCATTTTTTAAGCTCCTACTATATACCAGGCATTGTTCTAAGCCAGGAACACAGAAAGGCAAATGTCACTCACTGCTCTTAATTAAGGAGCTTCACAGTCTAATGAGGGGGACAACATGCAAACGACTAGGTACAAACAAGATGTAAGCAAGATCAATTGGAGATAACTGATAGAAATCTATAGCATTAAGGGGGACTGAGAAAGATTTGTAGAAGGTGGGATTTTGGCTGGAACTTGTGGAGATGGGGAGGGGGAAGATTTAGGACATGGGAGACAGCCAGTGAAGATGCTCTGAGTAGGGAGATGGATCAGGAAAGGGCAATGTTTCTACTTTCTCTTTTTTCTCAACTTACTTTTCAACCTCTTCCATACTGGTTTCTCATCACCTAATCGAAACTGCTCTCTCCAAAGTTACCAATGATCCCTTTATTTCCAAATCTAATTTTATCAGTAATGATCACTTTATCACCAAATCTAATTGTATTGGTCCTATCCTTCTTAATGTTTCTGCTGCAAATGCCAACCCATTTGATCACTCTCTCCTCCAGGCTTCTCACCTCTCTGGGTTTTCATGATGCTGTTCTTTCTAATAACCTTCTAATTACTCTGACTCAGGTCTCTTCTAGCTCCAGACTTCCATCCACACGGCTACCAAAGTGATACTCCCAAAGCAGAAGTTCTGACCATGTCACTTCTCTGCTCAAGAAACCAATGGCTCCCTATTCTAGGATAAAATTCAATTTCTTCTGTTTGATGGTTAAAAGCCCTTCACAACCTGGTTCCAATCTGTCTTCAATCTATGTTCAATTAAAGTGACTTTTTAACTATTCCCTGTGCATAACATTCTGTTTCCCCTTTCTACCTTTTTATTTTGTTGTTCATTCATTTCAGGCATGTCCTAACTCTGATAAAGATATTGGAATCATTTCCATTTTCTTCTCCAGCTCATTTTTACAGATGAGGAAACTGAGGCAAACAGGGTTAAAGTGACTTGCCTCAACCTTTTTATAGGCAGAATAAAATATACTCCATCTCTACTTGTTAGAATCTTAGTTTCCTTCAAAGTTCAGCTCTAAGATGACTCCTTACATGAGGCCTTTCCTGATTCCCCCGGATTCTGTCCATTCTTTACAATTACCTTACATTCATTTTGTATAGACTTATATGGCTCTGGGACATTACCAGTTGTCTTGACCTTTCTCTTGCCACTATAGGTAATACATGTGTGCCTTACTACTATGATGGTCTATGTTTAAACTTACTCCTCTCATGAATATTGTGTATATTTGTGGAAGGAGTGAACCAATTTCTTGGAAGAAGGTTTTATATTAATTTTCTTTACTGTATTATCAGAGATTAGTAGCAGCTGCTCTCTAGGGACCCAATTTGGCAATTCGAACAGAAGTTGGGAAATGGTGGGACAATTTACTTTTGTCCTCTGAAGTTTTAGTTTTTCATTTCTTGAAATATACCTCTGACAAACAGGCTTTAAGAAGCTCATTGTAGGAGGTAGCTAGGTAGTACAGTGAATAGGGCACTGGCCTTGGAGGGAGGAGGACCTGAGTTCAAATGTGACCTCAGACACTTAACAGTTACTAGCTAGGTGACCTTGGGCAAGTCACTTAATCCCAATTCCCTTGTCTTCTCACCTCCAAAAAAAAAAGCTCATTGTATTTCTTAAAATTTTTATTTATTTCTAATTCATGGAATAAAATAAGAATTTCCATAACAGTATAACAAAAAAATGAATACAAATGAAACTACAAATTTATTATGTCCAACTTGCAAATTCCTTTTAAATATGTAATAAAGTTATCTGAAATTTTTTTTCCCTTTGCCTAAGATGACTACCACTATGTGTATTGTCAACCTGAATGTTTGGTTTAAAAGAGGCAAACAGGCTAGGTCATATATAAATTCATATTGTTTATTCTCTTAAAGCTAGCAGAATACATGTGTGCATGGAGCCAGAATGTAAATTCTGACTGCCTGGTAAAAGGATGACAAGCCTTTTTATATGATTTAGGAAAATCCCAACTCAGGATGTCTATGTCCCTCACATTTATGTACTCCATATGTGTTTAACCATTCCATGAGAAAGGAAGCGTAGTTGAATAAGTTGTGAATACAGTAAGACAAGACGATTGACAAAGTGTCAACTGGAACTTATGATGCCAGGATATCTTTATTTCCCCTGTATGGCATATATGTCCGTAGGATACCGAGATAAGAAAAGTCCTGCTATTCAAGGCAATGTCTGGTTCCTTAGTGGTTACAAACAGTGTAGAGTTTGGAGTCAGGAAGGCCTGGATTCAGATTTCACCTCTGGCATTTATTACCTGTGTGACCCTGGGCAAGCCACTAAATTTTTCTGAGCCTCAGTCTCTTAATTTATAAAATCAGGGAGTGGGATTGAATGGTCTCTAAAGTACTTTCCACCTCTAAACATGGGATTTAGGATTCTACAATTTTTCCTCCTATAGAATGTAATTTCCTTGAGGGTAGGAACTGTCATTTTTATAGTTGCATGCCCAGTACCTGGAAGATAATAGGTATCTAATAAATACTTATTGATTGTAGGAAGGATTCCAACCTGTATAAATAATACATGCATAAATAACAGTCACTTGACTGTGGCAGACATACAAATACATCACTGCATCGTTTATTTTTGTTCTTGTCATTTTTCAGTTGTCTCCAACTCTCACTAGTTGGGGTTTTCTTGGCAAAGATTCTGGAGTGATTTGCCATTTCCTTCTCCAGCACATTTTACAGATGAAGAAACTGAAGCAAACAGGGTTAAGTGACTTGTCTAGGGTCACAGCTAGTAAAGTGAATTTGGATTTGAATTTAAGAGGAGTCTTACTGACTCCAGGCCCAGTACTCTGTGCACAATGTCTCCACCTAGTGGCCCAATCATTTGTTTGCACCCTTTTTATTATCTCTATACTTTTATTGCTTCTTACCTTCAGATCTTTTGTATATAAGTGTATAAATTTATAAGTGTATAAAGTAATCCCAATGACTATTTTCTTCTAACTAGCTGGAAGTAGCTAATCCTAGGTAAATGTATTTTCAGTGGAACTGAAGAGGTGTAGGCTCTGGGAGCCCCCTTGAGCTCTTCTTGAATCTTTGAGGTACAGGCTTGGGAAAATAAATCTTCCCAGGGAAAGCATTTGCCTGAGGTCACAGACCTTAAATTGTGGCTCTGCCCAAGTCTTTAGTCCTCCTTTGTTCCAATAGTTTCCCACCTTTAATGGTCCTGTCCCACCCCTGAACTGGCCAGGCCTACCATTGTCTGTGGTCTCCAGGTAGCCTCCAGCAACTTCCCACCCTTGATCACTCATTACTGGAGTCCACCCCATCTCCACCCCTGAAGACCCTCCCCAAACTCATTGCTGGAGTCTGACCTCATCTGACTCCTCCTGAAGACCCTCCCCAAACTCCTCCTCTAGACCACCCCTGGATTCCTCCCACAGTCTTTTTGTATATAGAATCCCATCTCCCATGTGGTGTGAGAGCACCACAGAATGCCATTCAGTGCTCTCACCACCGCGGCGGGGGTCCCATTCCTGGTCAGGGAACCATAAAAATGAAGAGGTTACCCAAAGAGGGTTAGGGTTGCCTGAGATCCCAAAATACCAACATGCGGGGTCCTGTGGAAAGAATTCCACTCAAATCTTCTCAGCCAAAGAAAAATAAAGTTTATTGAAAGCTAATTAAAAGTTCACCATATGGGGTAGACTCTTTTTTTTTTTGTTTGTTTTTGTTTTTTTTTGTTTGTTTGTTTGTTTTTTTAATTTTAATTTATTTTCTTGGTCACATCATTCATTTCCACAAGGTTTTGAGTTACAAATTTTCTCCCCTTTTTGTCCCTACCCCCCAGCCCCGAACATTGATCACACTGTAAGACCCCTCCCACAATCTGTTCCCTTTTATGCCCACCTCCAACACCTCTCTAGCTTTCCAGCAGGGTAGGGAGCTCCTCCCTGCCCCTGTCTCTGTATGTATTATTTCCCA
>CM053593.1:151811585-151893156 GCA_028646575.1 Pseudocheirus occidentalis
AGAATGGAAGGAGATACCTACACTCAGAGAAAGATCTAGAAAGACCAGAGTTTAAATGGAGAATGAAGCAACACATGCTATTGTTCTTTTCTATGTTTGGTTTTTTCTTTTTTTTCTTTTCCCATTATTCACTCCATTGGTTACAATGCTTCTATACAACCAGACTACTGTACAATGTGAAAGTGTTTGCAGATCCCATACATGATTGTATGCTACCATGGGGCGGGGGGCGGGGAGAGAAGGGAGGGGAGAAAATCTGAAACTCAAGTGATTCTGTAAATGAATCTTGTAAACTAAAAGTAAATAAACAAGTCAATAAATTAAAAAAAAAAAACACCAAAAAAACCAAACAAACAAAAAAACAAAACAAATAGTGACCCTAATCCCAAATGGCTCTGATGAGGTAAAACCCAAAAGGGAAAACAGATGTTAAATGGAAGGGACCCTACCGAGTCATACTAACCACTCCAACGGCTGTAAAACTTGAAGGTCTCCCCAGCTGGACTCATAATTGTAGGATTAAACCAGTTGTTTCTCTCCCAGAGACTCCAGAATATACCTGTGAACCCTTGGAGGACCTCAAACTACTGTTTAGAAAGGCTCCAGCCTCCTCCAGCAAAAAGGATAAAAAGAGGTGAAATTATAACTGTCCTTTTCCTTTTTGGCCTTGCCATAGCTATCTTTAATTCCCACCAGGGAAACTGTTTTTTTGCTATAATTTTCTTGTGCCTGTTTTGGTCTTTGTTTGCTTAACCTCTTTGCCAGATTTGTCTTCTCCAGGGTTTATGCCCCAAGTTCTCCAGCCCACTGGACCTGGCATCAGGCGTGTTCCAGAGTCTGATCCCTTGGATATGAAGTCTGACCCCCTTAAATGGGACCCAGAGAGGCAGGGACAGCTCTACACCCCTTGCCAGCAGGAAGTACTTACAGAAGCCGAGACCTTCACCCTTTACCCCAAAGGAATTTGGGTCCCATGTTCGAGGGGGGAATGATGAGGTGCATACTCTAGGAAACCTCTTGAAGTCTGATTGAACCTTCAGGAGGCATTTGCAG
This sequence comes from Pseudocheirus occidentalis, assembly GCA_028646575.1. NCBI lineage: Eukaryota > Metazoa > Chordata > Mammalia > Diprotodontia > Pseudocheiridae > Pseudocheirus > Pseudocheirus occidentalis. Next base: position 151,812,639 of record CM053593.1, read on the forward strand.
AGGCCATAAGTATTTCATTGTGGCTGGGCCCAAACCTGTTACTAGCCTGGCCCTCCATTGTCCATCTGCTTCCCACCCTTGAGCTTATCAAAATATCAATCCACTCTTGCATCAACATCATTAACTCCTCCTGAAGACCCTCCCCAAACTCATTACTGGAGTCTGACCTCATTGACTCCTCCTGAAGACCCTCCCCAGGCCCCTAGATTCCTCTGTATATAAGACCCCATCTTCCCTCCATGTGGTATGAGAGTGCCACAGAATGCCCTAGCAGAGACTTGCTCTGTGAGAGCACCATGGAATGGCTTGGCATAGACTGGCTCCTTAAGAGTCTACCCCATATGGTGAACTTGAACTTTCAATAAACTTTACTTTTTCTTTGCCTGAGAAGACTTGAGTGGAATTCTTTCTGTAGGACCTGGTATTTTGGGGTCTCAGGCAGCCCTAACTCTCTTTGGGTAACCTCTTCAGCCTGACAGTCTTGTCAGTGGGCCAGTAATCCAAGCTTTCTTCCTAGATTGGTGGCATTTACTATTAGCCTTTACATTCTCTTGGCATAGCCTTTGAGGATAAGACCTGCCTCTTTCCTTATACTAGATAATCACCTATCCATCAGTCAGTCAAACATCTACTAAGTACCTACTACGTGCTAAGCACTGTGTTAAGAGCTGGGCATACAGGGAAAGGCAAAACACTGCTCTTAGGGAGTTCTCAGTTTCATGCATGTACAAACAAGCTATATACTTGACAAATCTGAACCAATCAACAGAAGGAAGGCACTAGAATGAAAGGATTAGCACTTGCAGTGTGGCATGCCAGGGTTCTTCTGTAATAATCAAATGAAAAAGCGAGTATCAACAGTGACCACAGAGTCTAATTAGAAGTTTTTTTTAAGGGGTTTTAATTGAATTAGCATCTGGGCTGCCTCTCAGCCAATTAGAAAGAAGAGAGCAGCAGCTTGATCTAGAAGTACAGACTCCTTTATACCATATAGTCCCATTGTTTGGAGGTGCAGTAAGTTGCTGAGGCAAGGGAGTTTGTGATTACAGGGCATAATGACAGAACATGAAGAAGAATGAACAATAGGAACATCTTTAGATAGGGGATTGTAGGGTAAGCAGAGAGGGGTACAGGACATCATGACCCGAGCATGTAGGAGAAGAAAAATGAATACCTAGATTTGTTCCCACACCCCAGCCTGGCCCATAGGCAGGTTCTTTGTCTTCTAACTTGCTGATTTCTATTTTCACAAAGTATCACTTAACTATTTCCTTGCAACTTCATTCTTAAGTCCATGAAGTTTCTACTTAACTAGCTCCTGCCCACTTTACTTCCAGACTCAAACTTGTCAAATGGAGGGTGATTGCTGTTCTTGAGACCCTGGCATTGTGGATATGTCCATAGGACAAAACAGGGGATCCAGACCAAGATAGCTCCTCAGTTGGAGGTTACTACTACTTTGCTTTACTTTGTCTGAGAGAAGACTTAAGTCGAATTCATTTGACAGAAACTGGAGTGTTGGTATTTTGGGGTCTCAGGCACCCCTAAATCATAAACCTCAACACCTCCCCACCCCCAAAAGAAGCTTTGGAAAGGATATCCTTTAGGGGCAGTATCTCTTTAGGGAAGTCTTGGGCTTCCAGGTCTGATTATCCTAGCAATGGGCTAAATTTATATCATGGAGCCCAGACTGCATTTAGAAAGGGTCCTTTGCCCTCTAACTTAGTAACCTCCAACTGAGGAGCTATCTTGGGGTGGGGGCGGGGACGGGGTGGCCTCCTAAGAGGCTTATGGATTTTGGACGAAGACTACCTGGGTACTTCTCTGGACCCATCGTCTGCTACGACCATCCTTAAAGCTGGATGACTGGTCAAGCTGATGAGGTGTAGGCTCTGGGACCCCTTCCCCCTTTTTGAGCTCTCCTTGATTCTTTGGCTCTGGGAAAGTAAACCTTCCCAGGGAAGACATTTGCCTACGGTCGTGGGCCTTGAGATGTGGCTCTGCCCAAATCTTTAGACCCCCTTTGTTCCAATAGTTTCCCACCCTTAATGTTCCTGTTCCCACCCTTGAATTGGCCTGGCCCGCCATTGTCTATGGTCTCCAGGTATCCTGCAGCAACTTCCCACCCTGAGCCACTCATTACTGGAGTCTGACCTCATCTGACTCCTCCTGAAGACCCTCCCCAATCTCCTCCTCTGGACCACCCCTAGATTCCTCCCACAACCTTATTGTATATAGAACCCCATCTTCCCTCCATGTGGTGTGAGAGCGCCTTAGAATGCCTTAGTAGAGACTTTGCTGTGAGAGCGCCATGGAATACTTTGGTATAGACTTTGCTCTGTGAGAGCGCCATGAGATAGCTTAGAATAGACTTGCTCTGTGAGAGCACCTTTAAATGGCCTAGCACCCTGCCATTGCGAACTTGAACTTTCAATAAACTTTACTTTTTCCTTGGCTGAGAAGACTTGAGTGGAATTCTTTCAGCAGGACCGGGCAGGTTGGTATTTTGGGGTTTCAGGCAGCCCTAACCCTCTTTGGGCTCCTCTTCAAAGCCACCTCCCGTTCACCCAGCCTCAGTTTCTTCGCCTTTGTAAAATGGGAATAATACCCTCGCTGGGCCGCAGAGGATCAATGAGACAGGAGGAGCTTTAAGCTATTCTAGTTAGGGTGGTAGATACAGGTTAGGTGGGGAGGTGAAGTCAGGAAAAACAAAGTACCCCCAATTTCAAGATAGAAGGAAACAAACGAAAGCGTACTGAATTAGCAAGGCGCATGCGCAATACCGCCTAACGTCGCGCACGTCCCGCCCCGTTCCATCTAACAGTCTCAATTTTTAGGTAGGGCGTGAGCCAGCCTCTACACAGCCTCGGCTCCTTTTTTTACTGGAAGCCGTCTCAATCCGCTACCGTCGCCCATGCGCACTCTGCTTCCCCCGCCCAGCCTTCTGTACTACCCCTCCCTTTAGCCTGAGACTAGAGTACAAAAGAGCATGCGCGAGCCTGACCCAGCACCCCGCCCAACTGCCTAACAATCTTAACCCAAGGTAAGGGCGCGAGCTCGCCAAACTCTCCAGTCTCGGCTTCTTTCTTACTCTTGGCGGGTGTTAATCCTCTACCCTTGCACATGCGCAATCTGCTTTCCCGGTCCAGCCTCCCGAACCCCTCTTCCCCTTCCCCAGAGCCTACTGCGCATTCGCAGGGCTCCCAGTTGCGTTCTCCCAGGGTCCTTCGCGGGTTGCGCAGGATCCGTACTAGAAGTGAACGGCGGACCGGCTACAACATGGCTGCGCCTGCTGCAGCTTCCCTTCAGGTGGTGGAGATGGAGGGGGTGGAAGCAGCGGTCTCCGGGCCCGTGGGGCTGGGAGTGGAAGGCATGGGCATTAGCGGTAACGTGGCCGCGGAGGCCGGGCTCGGAGCTGGGCTCGGAGCTGGGCTCGGGGCCGGGCTCGGGGTCGGGCTCGGGGCCGGGCTCGGGGCCGGGCTGGCCTCCATGGCGGAGGTGGTCGGCGGGGAGCCAGGCCCCGAGTCTGAGGACTTCGAGTGCAGCACACACTGCTCGGAGCTTTCGTGGCGGCAGAACGAGCAGCGGCGCCAGGGCCTCTTCTGCGACATCACGCTGTGCTTTGGTGGCGCCGGCGGCCGCGAGTTCCGCGCCCACCGCTCTGTACTGGCCGCCGCCACCGAGTACTTCACGCCTCTGCTCTCAGGCCAGTTCTCCGAGTCCCGCTCGGGCCGTGTGGAGATGCGTAAGTGGAGCTCGGAGCCCGGGCCCGAGCCCGACACAGTGGAGGCCGTCATTGAGTACATGTACACCGGCCGCATCCGCGTTAGTACCGGCAGTGTTCACGAGGTCCTGGAGCTGGCCGACAGGTGAGGGTTAGGGGCCAAGGTGGGGGGCATCCAGGAGGGAGGAAGAAAAGGGAGCATGGGGGACCCTCGGGCGGGGGAGAGAGGAGGGAGCGAGGAAGACAGTAAGGAGGGGGGGAGAGAAGGGCCTGAGAGGGAGAAAGAGAAAGGGGGGAAGGGGGAAACCTGGGAAGGTGAGAGAACAGATGGAGAAGACGTGGGAAAGGGAGAGAGAAGGACTGGAGTGGGGTGGGGAAGTAGGGAGGAAAGATTGGAGAAAGGTCCTTAGGTATTAGAACTTTTAGGGATAGGAAGTGCGTTTGTTATTTCTTTGGTTTAAGAAACTCCCTGGGGAGGGAAATTTTATTGCCTATCAACCTCTTCTTTGCAGTTTATAATCTTAGAGGTGCTTAGAGCATTGCAAACTTAAATGGCTTATGCTTCATCATATAGCCAGTCTTTGTCTGAGGTTGGACTTGAACCCAGAGCTCTCTGGTCCCAAAGCAGGCTCATGCTATTTAGTGTACCAAGCTGACTCTTAGGCATATGGAATACAAAGACAAAAAGTGAGACAGGCCCTATTCTCAAGCTTATTTTCTACTGGGTTATTAATAACCCTTAGAAAGCGTTGCGCAGGCATACCTGGATCTCCATCGGGCTTCTCTTAAACCCACAATTTTCTGTTGAAAATTTTCTTTTCTTTCATGGATTAGCTCTGATTTTATCTCTTCCAAAAATCCTTTTCTGAACTTTCTGGGTGAATGGTTTTTAAATTTTTTTATGATTTCTTAAAAATTATTTTTGTTAAGGTCAGATGGTACCAGGTAGACCCCTTTGATGATCTGGTAAAGCCCATGGCCACCTCAGAATATTTTTAAATAATTGAAGTGCTGAAAGGTTAGTAAAAATGAAGATGTAATTTCCCCCCCACCCCCACATGGACCGGTTTTTTTTTTTCCTCGTGGACTTCAGGATAAAAGTTCCTTACCTTAGATGAACATTGAACCTTTTTCTCTTTAGATTTGTAGAAATACCTTATATTTGTATAGTACTTTATGTATGGGAAGAATTTACCATCTTTTTGCCATTTAATCTCAAAACAAGTCTGAATTATATGCCAGAAGATTCTTAGTACCAGTAGCATAAAACTGGCATTAAGACTTTTAGGATGTCTATGTGTATATTTTTGGTTTTTTTGGGACTAGGGTTCCCTTTTCAGGATGGCATTGCAGTGGCCATTAATGGGCTGATCTCATTACTGGCATGAAAAGATACCATTTTTCCAATATATGCCACTTTCCCCTTCTTTAGGCAGCCTGGTAGCCCTGTGATTCTGAGTGCTCACCATTTTGATGCCAGCTGTCCTAATGCAGCTCAGAACTTAACTCGAGATCCACTGGCCTAGCAGGGGAGTGTCCGTTACACCCAGCCCCATTTTATAATTTAATAAATTATTATATAAAATAAATTGCTCTTTAGAGGCTTACTGACTTACAACTATTGCAGGAGCCAGCATTGAAACCCAGAGTTCCGTTTGACCAAGAGTCCATTTCTCCATTGCCATATACCCCACACAAAATCACTTTATCTGGACCTCTGCTGTGCACTTAATACATTTTACCGTGTATCACTGTTGTGTACATAACTTTTTTTTTTTTTTTTTTTTTTGCTTTTTGGTGGGCAATTTGGGTTAAGTGACTTGCCCAAAGTCACGTGGCTAGTTTTTGTGTCAAGTGTCTGAGGTCGGATTTGAACTCAGGTCCTCCTTACTCCAGGGCCAGTGCTCTATTCACTGTGCCACCTAACCCCACTGCGCCACCTAGCCACCCCCATACCTTCTATTAGATGTCAAGCTCCTGGAGGACTGGATTTTTACCTTCCATCTTTGTATCCCCAGGTTCTATCTTTTTTTGGAAGGTACTTCATATTTGAATTTCAGTATTTCCTCTAATCCCAGATTATGTCTTGTTTCTATTATGTATGATCTTTTCATTTTCCATATTAAGATATAAATTTACACTTGCTTTTCCATTTATTGCATTTCCCCAAGGCTGTATTCACACTGAGTGTTCAGTGAATGTTTCTCTGCCATCTTGTTTCATTCTGAGGTGAGAGTAGGGATGTAAAAGAGGTAGGAACAATATTCAGTTTAGTAAACATTGAGTGTCTTGTTTTTGTTTTTTTTTTTTCCCAAATTGAGGTTGGCAGCAAAAGCATTAGGGGCAAGAATTGGGCTAGCTTTTGACCAAATTAGCTTGAAATAGAAACAAAGCATTTGTATCCTACAGATGCACATATTAACTTGAATCGTTCTTTTTGTCTCTGCTTGGTTTTAGGTTCTTACTGATTCGTTTAAAAGAATTTTGTGGAGAATTTCTCAAGAAAAAACTGAATCTCTCAAATTGTGTTGCTATTCATAGTTTAGCCCATATGTACACCCTCAGCCAACTTGCTCTGAAAGCTGCAGATATGATAAGGAGGAATTTCTATAAAGTGATCCAGGATGAAGAATTCTACACTTTACCTTTTCATCTCATTCGAGACTGGCTTTCAGATTTGGAAATTACAGTTGATTCAGAAGAAGTTCTCTTTGAAACTGTTTTGAAGTGGGTTCAGAGAAATGCTGAAGAGAGGGAGCGATACTTTGAAGAACTTTTTAAATTGCTTAGGTTATCACAGATGAAACCTACTTATCTTACACGGCATGTCAAATCAGAAAGGCTGGTATCCATTAATGAAGTTTGTGTCAAATTAGTTTCTGAAGCTGTGGAAAGCCATGCTCTAAGAGCGGAGAATTTACAGTCTGGTAATTTGCAGCATTCAGTATCCCCTGTTGGATTACTGCCACGATATGGGCAAAACATGGATGTGATTATGGTAATTGGTGGTGTGTCAGAAGGAGGAGATTACTTGAGTGAGTGTGTGGGATATTTTATTGATGAAGACAGGTGGGTAAACCTGCCACATATTCATAATCACCTGGATGGACATGCTGTTGCAGTGACAGAATCTTACATATATGTTGCTGGGTCAATGGAACCTGGATTTGCCAAAACTGTGGAAAGGTATAATCCAAATAGAAACATGTGGGAGCAAGTTTGTAATTTAATGACAAGAAAGCATTCTTTTGGCCTCACAGAAGTAAAGGGAAAACTGTATAGTATTGGAGGACATGGCAACTTTAGTCCTGGTTTTAAAGATGTAACTGTATATAATCCTGAACAAGATAAATGGCACAACTTGGAGTCAGCGCCAAAGATTCTTCGTGATGTCAAAGCAGTCACCATAGAAGAAAGATTTGTGTACATTGCTGCTCGTACTCCTGTGGACAGTGACAGTGAAGATGGGTTAAGGGCCATCATTACCCGCTATGACACAGAGACTCGGCAGTGGCAAGATGTGGACTCCTTGCCACTTATTGACAATTACTGCTTTTTTCAGATGTCCGTAGCCAGTACAAACTTTTACCACACCGCCTCATGCTGTCCAAAGAGTTATCCTATGGATAATGAAGAAGCAAAGAGAAAAATCTCTGGCCGAGTTTCTGATGAGATCCTTGAAAGCTTACCTCCAGAAGTCCTTAGCATAGAAGGAGCAGCAATTTGTTATTACAAAGATGATGTTTTCATCATTGGGGGTTGGAAAAACAGTGATGATATTGACAAGCAATATCGAAAAGAAGCCTATCGTTACTGTGCTGAAAGAAAGCGGTGGATGCTCCTTCCTCCCATGCCACAACCTCGTTGTAGGGCAACTGCTTGCCACGTGAGAATCCCCTACAGGTGCTTGCATGGTAGCCAGAGATACCCCATGCCCCAAAATTTAATGTGGCAGAAGGACAGAATACGACAGATGCAAGAAATACATCGACATGCACTAAATCTGCGGAGGATGCCACGCTCTCAGATTGAATGCTAAGTCTTGGTTCTTATCTACGGTGACACCTGTTCAAATGAGGAGAAACACATACAGTCTTAACATATTACTTGAAAAAAGTAATATGCTGGAAACTCAGATTTGTACCTGAATTGGTAGATTGTTTTGTCCCATGTAAAAGAGCTGTACTCATAAATACTGAAGAATGGGAAACACAAACACAATAGAGGGGTAATGTGAACATTTTGGACAATTTGCTTCTTTGTCCTTGAAATGTGCATATAGTAGCCAGGTCAAGGAGATATTTTACTGTATGTGAGGCAAATCAGATGTCATCGTTTGACTTTTTCCTATCATCCCAAATTCCTTTATCTTAAGGACTTATGGTTGAATGTGCTATTAAGCACCAGTTTTATTTGCACTTTTCTTATGTTACTTTTGATATTTTCCTGAATGGTTAAATTTGAAGGGAAGATTGGTGTCTATGCACTTAGTTCTCTTATGGAGGAGGCATGTGCAATAGTTGGGCAGACTGAAATTTTAAAGGGAAAGCACAATTTTTCAGTAAGAGTTGATGACTTCAGGATGTGTCAGTGGCAGATATTTTATATGTATTTATCAACACTACCGTGTTTACTTATAGTAGGGATTATTGTTAGAAAATTCATATATATAAAAACACATTTTTTTGAACTTTTAAATTTTGTTTGGCAACTATCCCAGACTTAAACTCACTGAAATTTGGTGAAAACAGTTTGCAGAAAAGTTAATTATTTTGTTTTCTTAGCTATGTACATACAGAGAAAGTTCTATACATGGAACAGATTTCATTGGAAAGACAAGTTGGTATAAACTGAAAAATGTGACACTATCACAGTCAAAGGCATTTGAGAAGTTGAAGAACTACTTTTCAGAGGTTGCAAGCGTAGTTTAGAACAAGTTTGATAATGTAAATATGCCTGTGACAATCAACACATAATGCCTTCAATTCTGATTCTCTGTTGTGCAAATTGTATCATTTATTCCAATTCATTCCTTTATAAGAGGTATATACTGTGGTGTTTTGTTTTTGTTTCCAAATGGGAAGTAAAATTACTAAGGGAAAGGCCTTAACCCTAACCTGTGCCCAACTTTTCTAATCTTCGTTTAATCAGTTACCATAGACTGGAAAATGTTGCCTGAGCCTAAAATACCAAATTTGGATATATAATTTTGACCTTCTGAAATTGTTACTATAGCTCATTTAAAAATTGTGTAGTCTCTATTACTTTCTTTAACTTATTTTTCCTCTTTTTAAAAAAAAATCCAATTCACTATCTTATTCTCTAAAATAAAACTCCCTTTATGCAGAATAGTACTCAGGTTGGTCTCTTACTGATTAATAGAACAGGTTTAGTTTCCATTGTGGTATCAGGCTAGTGGTTAAGTCAGTGATCCCAGTGCACTCTTTCTTCTCAGAAAATGTCATTTTTGGGTCTGGAGTACTGTAGTTTCGTAGTCTACCTTTCAGATCAGCAGTGATCCATGAAGTCAAAAGCTGCCAAAAAGACGGTTGTTAGCCAATAACACCTCATACAAGTTTACCATCAGTTGCAGTGTTTTTCCAGTACACCATATGGTTCAGTAAAACCAGTATCTTTACTTAGGTACATGAGCATTCAAACATCAAAAGAAAGGAGCACAGCTACAAATGTGGGGTGTCCAGTTGTATGAATGTTAATATCCTGGTTTAAAAACCTAGTACTTAGACCTTATGTTTAAAGATATTTTAAATTTCAAAACTGATTTTCCAGATTAGGGTGTTTTTGGTAATTGAAATCAAATCTGATTTAAATATTTAATGATTTTGGGAAAGACTACAAACTTGTGGTAAAAGTAGCTTGCATTTTGGTAGGCCACAGTTGAATTCATTTGACTTGGTCTGTGGAAGGTGTCTATAGTTTAAGACAATATCACATTACATGAAGTTTCTAAGACTTGCTGATTTACTTGGTTTTAAAAATTCAAGTTATTTGTCTTTTTACTAACTCCTATTCTTTAGAAAGGTATAGGTCTTTTACTTGTGATATTTGAGTGGTCAGTTAATCTCAAGCCTTCCAAAACAATCATAGGATTACTTGTAAGGAAAGATGTCATCCACATTTAAATGATGTTTTAAAAATTAGGATTCTAGTCCTGTTAATGAAAATTTTTCATTTGAATTGAAACTGTCGTTTTCCAATTTAGCAGGCAGGCAGCCTAGGCCACGGCTAAAAGGAAGGGTAAGTCCTTCATTTGCATGGTGTGTGCAGGTTTTCCTGACTCTTGAATTTACCTTCTAATGTTCAGATTTGAAATTCACATTTGTTATTTTTGACATTAGTTTGTGTTGCTGGAATATTGTGACTAACCTCTTAAGAGAGAAACCAAATTTCCTTAAATCTGTTCAAGGCTGACATTCAGATATCTAAGACTAAAAGGAACTTACCAAATTCATTTTAAAATGCAGTAGACAAGATGATCAAGAACTGATATGACACGTTGGGTAAAAAGTTAGAATTTTTTTACTTCCTATATTTTTACTGAAATGTAATATAGGTTTCATGTTTGTTGGTTAAGCACCTAAGATAAGTACTCAGCTTAAAATGAATTAAAATACATTTTGGCTGATTATGCCAAAAACAATGAATGACTTTATATGTTGCAAGGTCATTTATAATTGCATGTTCCTTCTGGGTTATGATTAAAAAGCAAAGTTAACTGAAATTTGTAGTAAGTTATTTATCTTGTGAATGTCAGCCATGAGCTGTGTGTGACACATTCTCACTTGCAGTTATTCATTGTGCATGGTGAGTGTTCTGCATCTCAACAAAATAATCAACTTCTGCTGATTTTTTTTTTTTACTCTGCCAAAAGAAATCTTTTTGCTGAATACTTTTAAAGCTTTATTGACTTGGAGTTTTTGTTGTTGATCAGCTAGCTTTGTATGGCATTTATTGGACAAAAAAACCCAATCCAGCTTGACTGGGCAGAGTAGAAGTTTGAGATTAGGAAAATAAAATTAATATGGAAGGTTTTAAACCTATTAGTATGGTAAATCAGTAGTTTCCAGGGCACTTTTTTCTCCATGTATGTCTTGACTAATATTGTAGCTTTGTGTATCTAAAACACTCCAAATATTGCTTTGGTTCTATAATAGTTAGCATTATATCATAACTTTGTTAGGCTCAGTGGTCAGCTTGTGAACTTCATAGATGCTTTTGTCTAAATAGGCTTAACTAAAGGGACCTAAATTTACTTTGTACTGTCCCTGGATTTAGCTCAATAAATGTGAGATTAGCCATATTTATATTATAAGAGGCTAAAGCTGCTTGTAAACTGTGTCACCAAAATGTGCTTCATGTGTATTTTAAAGTGTAAGAAATTGTGAAGCAAGTTGTGGTCTCTGCCTATTCTAGACTAATAATGGTGCTTGTGGGGTGCTATAGTTTTTTTTTTTAATTCTTGGATATTTGAGAGCCTGTTTACACTTTTTTTTGGTTGTTAACACATCAAGCTTTTTGACACAGCTTAGCACTCTGTTAAACTCTTGTGAACACACTCCTATTTTGGTGCTTTTTAGGTATTTAAAAAAAAAACAAAACTTTTTTTTTGTCAATTACCAATGATTATTTCTAGAAATTGTCTTTACCACTATGTAATACTTCTGTTCTACAGTGAGTAATACAATACAGCTAAACCACCTTAGGATACTTATAGTGATCTCATCATTTACTTTGCTGTGGAGAATTCAATTTGATATCCACAATTGCACTTTGTTGAGAATGCCTTTGTAGTACTTAGTTTTGAAGCTACATTTTTTTTTTTTTTGCTATAGTGAGTTCATCTAATATAAATAGTTTAAATGGAAGTATGGATAATACACAGTAGTCCTATACGAACTTAATCCTATTTTGTTACATACATATTTAAAAAGTAGACCTTGTTAGATGTTTAAATAGTCTTATACTGATCTGTGTACCTAGAGCTCATTGACATATTTATGGATAAGGTTAATTTCTTGGACTTTACAGTATTGGTGTCCTCTGCTCTACTGCAGAGATCTTTTTTTTTTTTTAATGACCTCTCCCTTTTAGTTAGAACTATATAGTATTTAGGGCTATTTGAGACTGAATATTGTAAAATAGTATCTATTGTTCTGTTAAGCTATCCCACTAATTGTTTCAATGTAACTGTTTTAATTAAATAAACTTATTTCTTTAGGTCTGTTTCATACTGCATTTTCTGGTGTAAATTGCTAAATATAATTGCCCTTTTCCCTCCCGCCTTCATCCCTACCCCTGGCTCCCTCAAGTGGAACATTTTCCAGTACTCTTCCAAGTTTAAGCACTGCATTTATTTAAAAAAAGAATTAATACTTATTGCTTAGACTTTTTATTAGCTAAATGAAGAGGCTCATACAGGTAGGGTACTTGTCGAAGCAGAATACTTTACTTCATCTCGAAGTGCTAATCCTGTGAAGTTGTCCCGTCTAGCTGCATATTCCCCGACATTGGCTAGCCCTGGTACCACACAGCAGCTCAGAGCACTGCGGTATATACTCATGTCATGAGCATCATACCATTCATCAGTCTTTTCATCATAGCACTCAACATTAAATGTAGTGGTAAAGCCATTGAAACCCCCCACCACAAACAAGAGGTCATCCACCACTTCGATGCCAAAATTGCTACGAGGATTAAACATGGTGGGGATTGTGCGCCATGTGTTGGCCACAGGGCTGTAGGCTTCTGCACTCCTAAGTCGATTAGCTCCATCAAAACCGCCTACCTGTAGACAAGCAAGGAAATATGGTTGGTAACCATTGCTTCTGGTTAAGAGAGTGGCTTATTTCAAGTAGACTTAGCCACTTCTATCCTATTGATTGTTCATCTGCCTCCATTACCTTCTAGCAGAATATTTCCCATCTACTAAAAACCAGCTTATGAGGTGAGGTCATTTTAATGATAGAAAATGTGAGGTTAGATTCTAAACTTAATATGGTTGTTGATAGACTAGCCAAGCTGCCTTCTTACCGCATATACATGTTCTCCATAAGCTATTACTCCTATTCCGCTCCTTCTGCTTCTCATAGGTGCTATGACGGTCCACTGATTACTCTCAGTATTGTATACTTCTGCTGTAAACAGGCATTCATTTCCGTTAAATCCACCACATATGTAGACCTATTTAAACAGAATTACCTGTAGTGACCATTACAGTCATTTGGAGTAAAGGATACTCTACCATGAAGACAATGCTGTACATCTTAAAATCCTGGGTTTTGACATCAGCTAGCTTTACCAGTAGGGTGAAATTTCACTTAAGTCATCCCACTGAGAGAAAATAGTCTGCTTAAATATTCCCTAAGTAGGTGATTTCTTATGGTGTAGTTGTCTTCCTGTTTTTCATCCAACTTTGGTTTCTGTATAGTTAATTTTTTTTTTCTTTTCACACTAAGCTTTTCTCCTGTGGCACTTTAAACCCATTTCACTGGGATAATGCCAGAGTTCCAGTGCCAAGGTTTGAGTTGTTTTGTTTTTGGACTACTTAAATAACTTTATTAAGTTTTGTTATATATCAGTATTGAACTAAAGTATTGAAAGGAATATACAAAGTCCCTACTTAAATATAAAATGGGTCAGAAATGTTTTCCTATTGAGGGATAAAATATTAAGTGCTATTCCAGTTGGTTCTGGGGAAGAGGCATGAGCCTTCATAGCCAGATAATTTACTGGAAATTACAATTCACTGAAAGTTACTATATTTTACTACATTAGTATATTTAACATACTAGTCCCCTCTCAATTTTTCAAGGGCTGATCATATAGTCTGTATATGAATTATTCTAGGTCCTGTTTTATCTTCATCCCGCTTCTCACCTTTACAATTTCACTGACCCTTGACACCATTGCCAGACTGCAGAAAGCTTCTATATTGCTTTGTGTGCAGTCAGTACTGAAAAATTTAACGAAAAAAGATAACTGTTAATTAAACCATTAGATCATATTTTAGCCATATTTTCTGTTCCCCATAAGGATGAAGGTAGTTTGGGTGGTAAAGTTTGGACTAGGAAAGTCAGTTTTAATATCAGGGGTTTAGTCTTTGTTCCCAAGCCTGTGGGACAGCAGGAAAAGACTCCATACATCCTGGTTCTTTACCTTTCCATACAGGGTTGTGGCACTTGCATCACTTCTTTGTTCGTGCATGGGGGCGATGAGGGTCCATTGATTAGTCTCTGGCTCATATCGTTCAGCCGTGTTGAGACGCACATAGCCATCAAATCCCCCCATGGCATAAATGAAATTGCTGAGAACAGTCACACTGACATAGCAACGTCTTGAGTGCATTGGGGCAACTTGGTGCCAAGTTTTCTTGACTGGGTCAAATCGCTTGACACTGTTGAAATAGTCCACGCTGTCGAACCCACCAATGATATAAACATAGCCTTTCAAGTATGCTGCCCCATGGTAGGCACGGGGGCTCTCCTCCTCACAAGTGACATTCACCCACCTGTCTGCCCGTGCATCATATGCTTCAATGGCATTGGTGGGGCTCCCACCACTCCAGCCACCAATTGCAAACAAGATGGCATAGGGCAGACGGGGCCGGGTGAGTGGGTTGGTGAAGTCAGAGTTGGAGGGTCCATTCATGTTTAGGTCATACATGGCCTTTAGGGCATTAATAATGACCGGCTTGCACTCTTCACTGTCTTTCACATAGTCATTCATTTTAACATTGTTCATGAAATACTCGGCATGCATCAGGGCCAGGCGAACCTAAAAAAGGAATAAAAAAAGCTACCATTTAGGTGAGGCAAGAATATTTAGAAAAGCTACCTCCCTAACCACAATGCCTAGAAATTCCTTATATTGAATTGCTACAGGGTTTTTCAAAAATCTCGTAAGTTTTCATATGTTATTTGGTATAAATTTCCACACCAAGATAGAACTGGGTGTCCCAAGTAGTCCTATGGCCCATTATCCTGCCTCTGAGCAAGACTATTAGAACCATCCCCCAAAATGAATGATTTGCTCTCTAACTCAACATTTTCCACAGCAATAGTTACTATATAGCACTTTTAGGATTTACAGAGCACTTTCCTCATGACAACCCTATGAAGTAGATAATAAAAGTATTATTTTACAGATAAACTAAGGCTCAAAGAATTTGAAATTACTTGGCTATAGCTAGGGTTGGAATCAACTCTCAAAACTAGGTCATCTGACTCCCAAGTCCAGTGCTTTTCCCACTAAGTCATAACTTTGTGCATTAACTCAGCATGCAAATACATGACCTGATGTGCACAGTACTTTTGAGTCAAGAACTTGCACTTCTTTTAATAGGTCTTTGGTGCTGACCTCACATTCTCTTTTCCAGCAGAGGTTTCTAGGATTATGAAGTTTATATCAATAAGTGTGTCTGGAGTGAAAAATAAGGTAGAGAGTGTAGTCAAGAGGTGACAGTCCCAAGGGGAAAATGAAGTCTCTCAGAAACAACAGAGAACAAGTAGCATTGCATGGATAATGTACAGATCATGCAACATCTATACTGCTGGTATTCAGCTATTTCACATATCTGGATATGATCCTTGGGGAAACTCCTGGAATAAATAAAGCAAAGCTAAGATAATCTAAAAGTAATAATTAAACTTGACCTTGGGTAGCAAAACTGAAATATGTTGCTTCCTATTTTGGGGGTCATGGGAAATCCACTTTAAAATTGCTTCAAAGACAGCATCTTCCTGCTTGACGTTGAGCTCATCTTTCTCAATGATGTCCTTAAGCTCAGTGACTGAGAGCTCTAAAAACTCTGCGGAGACCTTGACCATCTCCTCAAAGTTGTGAAGAATGAACATGTATGCCTTTTGCCTTAACTCTGGGCAGTAGTAGTAGTCTGTGAATTTGCAGATGCCGATACAGTTATCCAAACACAACTCTGATTTGAGGAACTCACAGCAACCCCGGACAATGCCCATGATGTTGAACTGATCCGCTGCAGCTAGCAGCTTCTCTACGTTGTCTGGGGTGATGGGGACAGTCCGGGTGTAGGCATATTCAATAATTAACTTCATCATATCAGGAGAAATACCAGGAATGTTGTATACTTTCTTTTCTGTGTTGTTCCAGCCACTTGTAAACAAAGCTCTGGAAAAAAAAAAAACAACAAAAAAACCAACAGTAGCCACAGAAAATGGTATCTCTCTCCAGTCTCTCCATGTCTTCCTCTTTTCTCAAATGAGGGGAAAATTTGGGACACTACTTAAACAGTGAGGTGATGGGAAGCTTGCTAGGAATAGATCAAACTTATGAAGGCATGGGGGTAAGGGGATGGTATAGAGAAAGAAGGAAAGTGCTTTAGAAGCAAAAATGACCAGAAAGTGGGAGTGTGTAAATATCTTCCTTTGGATTTCTTTCAAAGCACTTTCAATACTGTCAAAACTTTTTAGCCCTAAAATAAGTTTTTATTGTCATTTCAGTGTTGGAGAAACAAACTATAGAGGTTAAGTAGTTTACTCTAGACAAATAAGTGCACTACTCTGACCTGGAACTAGAACCCAGGTCTTTTGCCTCCTAATTCATAAAATGCATTTATTAAGTACCTGCCCTGTGCAAGGCATCATACTAGGCACTGAGATTATTAAAGCAAAAAAGAAGCAGTTTCTGCCTTCCAGAAATTTGCAGTGGGCACACAACATGTACTGAATGGAAATTAGGTAATTTGAGGAGAGAAAACTAAAATTGATCAATTTCCCATTGGATTCTGCCTTGTTGAATGAAAATTAAACATCTATTGGAGGAAGACAAATTTTAAAATAAGCCAATACAATTAAAACTTAAAAGGCTAAGGGACAGTGGGGGCTGTTGTTTCTTTTCCTTTTCAACCTTGGTTTTTGAGGAAAAGTGGATTTAAGAGAGCAAGTTCTCTTAAATCTTATATGAAGACTCTGAAGTAATATAGGGAAAGCATTTACCAGTTCTCCATATGACCTGATTGCTTTAGTGCTCTGTCCCCAGCTTTTTTTGCCCTTCCTCTTAAATATTCCAGGAACTAAGAATCTCCCCCCTTTTCCCCTTTTGAACCCAAGTCCTTAATAATCTCTGTCACCCATCACATTACCCTCTTGATCCCTGTTTGAGAAGGGGCAGGGAATTTTCTGTTGGAGAGGCTGAAGTAGTGGTTTTCATATCTTGGGAACCCAACAAGCATGTACAACACCCCTGACCCCCAGGGTTTGGTGAACCAACCCTTTGGTTCACCAAGTGGTCAAGATGTGGAGAAAACAAGAGTGGCTAGTGCAGGAGATATGGCCTGGGAGAGAATTGAGGAGTGAAGGATTGAAGGTCACAATGCAGATGAAGGGTCACCCCAAAACCAGAGTGAAGCTAGTTTGTCACCCTGTGGTGCTAGATGCCTCTTCAGTGGACAGATAAATCAGAGTGAGAGAATCCACATCAGGAGGGGTGTATGGGATAGAAACAACCCAGAATGCCTTGGTTGGTCCCTTTTCCCTTTCTTGCTCCAGCTAATTGGGGTTTCTATGTTTAATACCTAAAGTAGGAACTGCAGCTGCAGAGGATGTTCTTGTGGGCATTGAACTCAAAGCCATTGACCTTGATGACCACGTCACAGAGCTTGCCCTCTAGCCTAAGCTCGTTGAAGATCTCGCAGGTCATCGCGCTCATTTTCCTCTCCATGTGAGGCTGGTGGAACCGCGTGGAGGCCGCTGTGCTCTCCATCTCCATGGCACCCTGGGACCAGCAGAGGGGAACTGTTCTCCGAGGGTGTGGGGGGGGGGCCCCGATCGCCAGCCGCTCTCTCCTTTTCCCTACTACATCTTTCAAATGGGGCCCAACAGGGTTCCCAAGTTCCAGAATCCTGTGCCAGCAGTGAGATCACTGTTAGGATTGTGCCTTGGGGTTCTGGAACCCCTTATCCTTCCTTCTTACCTCCCCCCTCACCACCACCTAACACAAGCTAAGAATCTTTCTTTCCCCCAGCCCTGCTATCCTCAAACCTGCAGCAGAACTATGCCAGCAGCAAACAGGTTTAATTACCAAAAAAAAAAAAATATATATATATATATATAATAAGTCTAGCCTGAAATATATTTCTTGTATTGCCCTTGTTCCTCCCTGTACTTGTCACCTTAAGCTCAAGTCCTCCCATCCCTGGTATCTGCCTACAGCAGACACTTAGCATAGTACCCAGTATCTGAACCCCAGACCAAAGGGCTCTGTGGAAATTCAAGACAAAGGAAACAGAAAGTTTCCTGGTTCAGTTTTCTTCAGGCCCACTCTCAAATTTCTTTCAGGCCCCTGGGTATGTGTCGTTTGGCATGGTGGCTTATCAGCCTTGTTTTCAACAGGTTTGGAATCTGCAAACTGGACCTATATTCTTGCTCTTTTTCATCCCACCCCATGGTGTGGTGGAAAGAGCCTCTCCGACCTGGGTTCAAATTCCAGCTTTAGTCCTTAGTACCTGAGTGATCTTGGGCAAGTACCTTCACCTCTCTGGGTCTCAGTTTCCTCATTTGTAAAAGGAAGGCATTGGACTAGATGACTGTTAAAATCCCTTCCAGCTCTAAATGTATGACCTGGTCCACTATATTCTAACTTCTTTGGACAGAGGATGACACTGAGGTTTCGAACCTGGGTGACTGGAAGGATGGTGATGGCCTCGAGAGTAACAGGCAAGTTTGAAAGAAAGGGAGGTTTTAGGGGAAAGATAATATAATCTTCATCTGTGATGAAGAACACAAGCCTGCTCATCCTGTAAGACTCACTCTGTCCCACTCAAAAGGAAAAGGGATGAGGGTCAAGCCTGCTTTCTGAAGGACAGCTGCTTCAGCCACAAGGTAATCTGGGTGACTGTGTGGACAGGCTGGTGAGCTAGGGTGGGGATGGAAGTCATGGTACTCTGTGTGTGTGTGTGTGTGTGTGTGTGTGTGTGTGTGTGTGTGTGTGTGTGTTGGGGTATAAAGGTAGGTTTGTTTGTATTGGAAACAAGCCCTAGGATTGGCTATTGTGGGATGCCTCCTATCTTCCTACCCCCCATTGGTTGCTCATACCCACTGGGGTCCACCCAGCCCTCACTATGGAGACCATTAGCTGGAGGGACCAGGAATACATACAGTACTGTTTCTCTTTTGGGCAGCGTAGGTCTTGAGGCTTTTCCCCAGATCTACCTCACCAAGCTCTCCCCGCCCCCGTCCACTTCCCATCCCCAGACTCACCACAGTCTAACCCAAATCTCTATTTAAAGCTCCTCCACTTCCATCCAGCTGCCCCTGAAGGGGCATCTTTGAGCAGTGAAAAGAGGGAGAGAAGCACTGGCCTTGGCAGGAGATGGATGCCTTAGGGCGTGGCCTCGGGCAAGGCCACTTCGTGTCTCTGGGCCTCTGTTTCCTCATCTGTGAAATGACTTTTGGACTAGGTAATCTCTTTCATGATCATCAAAGATGTATTTCGAATTTGGCCTCTTTCCCTTCTCCTGGCTCTCCTCCCCGGCCCCGCCCTCTCCCTGCCTCTAGCTCCACCCTTCTTCCCTTGTCTCCGCCTTCTCTCTTCTTTCCCTATCCCTCCTCTCCCCTCCCCTCCCTTCTCCTCTATTTCCATCGGCCGGTCTGGAGGTGGCTGGCGCCTGCGCAGTTAGTTCTCAGGAACGAGCTATTTCTTCCGTGGCAAGAGCAGACGGGACGACTATGGCGGAAGAGGTGAGAACGTGGAAGAGGTGGCGAGAAAAGGGTGGGGGAGGGGCCTCGGAAAAGGAAGCCCCCTCCCCCTCCTTGCAACAACCCAGCTCTCTCCGGCGCCCGCCTATCCTAGAGCTTCATGGTCCTATCCTCGAACCTTCCGCCGTAGCTCCCAGCAAAACCCGCAGTAGAAACGCCTTCCTCCCCGGCCCCTTCGTAGCTCCCTGTGGAGCATTTCCTGCAGCCTCTCTGCCCCATAGCGCCCTTCCTCCACGCCGCTCCTACGTTACAGCGGCTGGTCTTAGCCCCACGACTCCCTCCCCACAGCGCCCCTTGCAGCAGCCCCGTAACACCTTCCTATAGCTTCTTTGTTACATAATCTTCCATAATTTCCCTCTGGCATCTGCCTTACAGCGCCCTCTCTATACAGTATCTGTTGTAGCCCCCTCACCACTCTCTGCGGGACCCCTCCAGCAAACCCATAAATAACCCCTTCCCCGGGGCACCCCTGCTACGTATAACACCCACCTCCCAGGGTTTGCATTTAGAGCGTTCCTCCGTATATCGTCTGCCATAGCCCACAAGCCTGTCTCTCTGTGGCAGCTGCCCTACATAACATTTCTCTCTATGGTACTCCTTAGGTATTTCTGCGTAAAACCTTTCTCTCGTCGTAGCCTTGCCCCACACTTCCTATAAGTCCAACAGATCCTTACTTTATAAACCTTCACCAAAAGGCCACTAATACTCCCCACCCCCAGTTTTTGTCAAGATCTTTCGTACCCCCAATTCCACTGCCATATTTTTGTTTCCAGTCCCCAAGATTTTCTTTCTGATACTAGAACCCTGTTAACGGGAGCTCAGTGCTTCATCGCTGAGAAAACTTGAAAGGACTGGGAGGTCCGTTCTAGTTCCAGGTCTGTGATTCTAAGTGCTCTGTTGATCTGGGTCTGGGTGGCATGGGGTTTGTACCTGGAACAGGTAAAGGAACAAGTGAAGGACCTGATGAAGGCTACAGTTCTCATGCGGCACCCTCAGCAGGTTCAGGAGATCATTCACTCCTTCAGGAAGGGAGGGCGCAACAGATTACAGGTATGTCTGTGATGTCCCCCCCTCTTTTCCCAGGTTGGGGATAGTGGGAGGTTTCTGCTGTCTTGGGTCTATTACCCAATGAAGGAAGAAAGAAACAGTTTTTCTGCTGCTTTGTTTTAAATAGCTTCATCATTAGCTTTCTTAGGAAAATAGATATCCCCAATATTGGGCAGGGTCCTAGGGGAATGAGGGCTTTCTGAATTATGTGCCACCACCACCCCTCCCCAAAGAAAAGAATGTTATTGATGATCTTTACTGAAAAAAAAAGGGCACAATTCCTCCTGATCTCTTCACTTTGCAACCCTCTTTTATAAAAAAAGGAATAGGTAATTAAGTAAAACTAACAGCACTGACCACATGGGATTAAACTTGATCTTCATTCAGTACCTATAGTTCACCACCTTCCTACCAAGAGGAGAAAAAGCAAACTTTGCCTTGAGAAAATTGAGACTTGTGACTTGCCTTTTCCATATGTATGCCCTTTCCATACAGCAGTACTTTGCACCCTTGAAACTCACCTCAGTAGCTTTATATCACGGGCATTTGATGGGATTGTCCTAAACTGTACATGAAATTCAAACTACTAAACTCCTTAATTGACTCTTCCTATTAGATTGGAACTGAGACTTTCTAGCAACTAAGTTCTGTGCTCCAAGGACATAGAACCAGCCCCCACCATTATGTGACTACTCGAAGGTGGGGGCTATATATATCCTTTCTCTTTTGTTCCCTAATTCCCAGTGCCAGGCTCTATATAGAAGTTATACTTCTTAAATGTTGTTTTGACTTTTAACAGATTCTTAAACTTTGATTGCATAGTATGAAGGCAAGGTGGACTGAGTTTGTGACTTAGATGTTTATCTTCATGTCCTTCTACACGTTTTAGGTCATTTCTGACTTTGACATGACCCTAACTAGGTTTGGATATAATGGAAAGCGCTGCCCTACATCTTACAGTAAGTTACATATTGACCTGCATTGTGGTTGACTTTGCTGCCGATGGTTCCTATTGGGGCAGGTAATAGAGTTTTCTTTTTATTTTTTCCCCCCAGATATCCTAGATAACAGCAAGGTCATCAGTGAGGAATGTCGGGAAAAGGTGGGTTATCCTTTGCTCTGCCCTGAAGAGTGTTGATGTGCTAATTCAAATACCTATAGGCCAAAAGAGGACAGAGTGGGGATAGGGAAATGGATCCGTGATTTCCCAGGTATAAGGAACTCCCAGGTGAGGAAATTTCCTCTACCAATGCTGGTTGGTACTATCTTAGCAAGATAGTGTGTAGTCTTTAGATAACTGAGTGGTTCTCAAAATTTTTTTTGTATGAGGACCCCTTTACATTCTATCCCCAAAGAACTTCTGTTTATTGTAGCCATTGACATTTACCATATTATAACTGAAAATATGGTTTTATTATGAAAATAATTTTGATCTCATCATCCCCTGAAAAGGTCCCAGGGACCACCCCCCCCCACCCAAGAGTTTTGAGAACCATTGGTCTTGCTCAGGGTTAAGTGACTTGCTCAGGGTCACACAGCCAGTCTATGTCAGAGGCAGGACTTAAACCAGGTCTTCCTGGCTCTAGTGCCAACTTTCTGTCTACTGTGCCAGGCTGCCTCTCTCAGAGTAAAGACTTTAAGATATTAAGTTTCTTATTATTTTTATTGCTCAGGTAAACTTAGCCTTAACATTTGTTTAATTGGGATGTATTCCTTCTAGTAATATTTGCATTTATTCTGCACACATTTATTAAAGGTGTATGATGGGCAAAAGCACTGAACTAGTGACAACTTAATTTCTGTACTGCTTTAAGATTTTTTTAAAATGAGCCTTCTTTTACACTCTCCTGTGGGAGAAGTGCAAAGCATTATTATTTGCATTTCACTGATAAGGACATTGATGCATTGTGAGGTTAAATGAGTTTGCTGTTGGTTATCCCTCAGCTAATAAATGAGGGAACTGAGGTCTTCTGGCTGCAAAAGCAATTGTTTTTGCCAGCGTACCCAGCTGTTTCTCTAACATAACAGTTTTTGGGGGGAGATAGCACAGTCTTGCTGAAAACCCCGCGGTAGGTAGGATAAATTCCTAGTTATAGAATGTGATCGGATACACCAGCACCATGCTAGTCACCTCCAGTAGCCAAGATCATTGACTTGACCATGTTGTTCTGTAACACACATGCTTAATTCAACTTCTGTGCCAACTGCGGCTTTTGATTTCAACGTAACTAAGATGTTTCTGATGAGTTTCTATGGATAAGCTTAGGGTAATTAAATAGCAGAATATTTGGCCTGTTGATCTGAACATGATGGTCTTTTACATATCTGTTACATATCCATGATATTCATGATCATTATTTATTATTGCTTTTTTGAGGCTTCACATATCTCTCGCATTTATAGACCCAGGCTCTTAGTATAATTGGGAACTGGAAATTGGGAACTGGAAAAGCTGTTGTAAGCACAAATAAGAGAGGAGTTTTGGGATCTTCAGAAGAAAGACATCAGAGGTGTTCACTTTGGCAACACATATACTAAAACTGGAATGATACAGAGATGAACATGGCTGCTGCGCAAGGATAACATGCAAATTTCTGAAGGGTTCCATATTATTTGATTGAAAAAAATAGAGAATTTAGGGAAACAAGAAAAAATTAGAGAACAATTAAGATATTGTTACTTAGCCTTCTTTGAATGTTAAATGGCATCCTGAAAAGTTAGGTATAAAACACATACATATGTTACAATATTCATGAATTTTCCTGTTTTTTATTTTAATTTTAGAGAGGTTCCCTTGCCCCTCCCCAGCATCCCGCTTCCCTCCAGCATACTATAGAGCAATGGTTTTCAACTTTCCTAATGCCACAACCCTTAACTACTCATATGTGGATGTATCTGCATGTGGGTGACCTGCCCGGAGACAGATAGAGGAGGCTCCTAAGACCATCGGAAATGCGTGTTTTCTGATGATCTTAGGGGACCCCTGTGAAAGGGTCATTCAACCCCCAAAGGGGTCGCGACCTACAGGTTGAGAACCACTGCTATAGAGGATACAGAGTTTTCTCAGAGTCAGAAAAACCCAGGTTTAGGTCCCATCTTTGACACATAGATAAATTGCTTAATTTCTCAGTTCTCTAGGCACTCCTTATGACTGCACAGCAGGTACTCAGCACTACACCTTCTGGTCTGAGGAATTTCCTTTTAGGAGTTTCCTATACCAATAAAATCACAGGTCTTCCCCCCACCAATTTTCTGCCTTAAAAATGTTGGCCCCATAATGTAATCCTCACATTCATTTCAAGGAATGTTATTCTCCCTTTGTTAGTGTGTAGTATTTGGCTTTTGGTTGTCCTAAATGGAACAGTCCATGTAATCTGGCACAATCATTTGAAATATCATGGATGTTAGAATTCATTACTTTTGTTAATTTTATTGGGTGTTTCTACTAGATGACTATGGAATTATTTATCTAAGCAACCACCCTGAGAGGGCAGGGCATCCTGGGTATTTAGAAGAAGATATCCCTAGTTAGAACTGGTAGAAAGGCTTTTCATTTAATCCAGGTAGCATGAATAGTCTCTATAGAATTGGTTTAGTGATTAGATTAGTTGATGGTAAAGAGATATTAACATTGATTTATCACTGATACTTTTATCAGATTTGTCAATAAAATTCAGCATTAAGGACTTAAATATGACAGGCTTACCTTAATGAAGGGAAAATCTAACTGGGAATGAGGAGAGACTTTAAAGGTGTTAACTAAGGTATTACCAAATGACACCTTTAAAAAGAATTTAGTAGAAATTGCCCCAAATTAATCTTTGTTCATAATAATAACCTCTTATGTTAAGTTGTAGGCTTCTTTGGTGGTTAAAATTGTTGTAAACTACACTGTCTGACCATTTTACTCCCTGACTCAAAAAGCTGCTGGGGCACCCTAATTGTCTCTAGGCTCAGAGAGACTCCTTTTTTGACACTTTAAGCCTTTGTGGTCTGCTTCTAGTCTTCCTTGACAGATTGCACATTACCCTTCCTCAGACAAACTAATCCTACATGCTTGCTGTTCTCCACACTCCTGATTCCATCTTTCATCTCTTTCTTTGCACATTCTGTCGTGAATATCTGGGGTGCTTTTTTCTTCACACCGTTACCTCTTGGAATCTGTAGATACCACTTTCAGGAATCCTTTCTTGTTCCCACCAGTTTGTTGGTGCTTTCCCCTCACTTCATTTTTTTATATTTACTTTGCAAATACTTCACGTTTACTTATCAGTATACATGTTTCCTTTCAGTAAAATCTAAATTCCTTGGGCAGGGTATTTTTTTGTTTTTATCTTTGCATTCCTTAGTGTTTAGGGCAGTATATGACACGTAGTAGGCTATTATTAAATACTTATTAAATTGTTGAATTTCATTGCTCTTTAATTATTTTTCTCTTATCTTTGGTATCTCAGTTAAAGGATCTCCTTCACTACTATTACCCAATTGAGATTGATCCAAACAGGACGGTCAAAGAGAAGTTTCCCCTTATGGTAGAATGGTAAGTAGTTAGAGATGAAGGGTGCTTTTAAGGAAACGGGAAAAGTTATCTTAAGATGTTATATTTCTAGCCCTGGTAAGATGAGAACTTAACTGGATTTTTGGGATTTCAGCTGGAGTGGCTGCAGAGAGTTAATACAGTCATTAGAGCTGTCTTTCCTAAAGCTATTGCTAAGGTTTATTGCTAAAATGGTGACCTTTCATAAATCCTAAGTGAGAGCAGCAGGTCCTATGAGATTTGGGGGAATGTGTGAGCCAGGGACATCTTAGTTTTATTTTTGAAATTCTATCACTGTACATGGAGGATTTTATTTCTAAGGGGCTTTAGGCCATGGACATATGGGGCTCAAAAGAACTTTTGAAGTTTTAGTATTGAAAAGAAGAGGGATGGGGAGGAAGAAGTTAGATATAAGCAGTTAAATTACCCACGTGGCAAAGGTTTTAGGGATGATTTTCCTTATCTACAGCTTATGTGGGGTCTTGTGTTTCTATATACCTGCTACTAACTCTCATTTTCCAGATTCGTTCTCATTCCTGGTTCTAAGATATTCAGGGGGGCCCTGGTTTGTTTGATTTTTGGTAACAAATAGGCATAATTGAGCAATAGATTTGATCTACAGATAATTGATCTACAGATTTGCCACGCCCAAAAATGTATTTCTCTTTACTCACCTTGAATCCACCATCTCTCTGTCAAGAGGTGGGTAGCATAATTCACATTGGTCCTCTGGAATTGTGGGGTCAGAGTTCTTAAGTCTTTCAAAGCTGTCTTTACAGTATTGTTATCTTATAAACTGTTCTCCAGGTTCTGCTCACTTTATAAACTCAATCTATAAAGTCTTCCAGATTTCTCAAACCAAAACTTTTGTCATTTCTTGTGACATAATTCATTCCATTAATATAGCATAATTTGTTCAGCTATCCCTCTATTACTGGGCCCCTCCTTTATTTCCAGTTTTTGCCACAATAAAAAGTTATTATAAAAATTTTGTGTACATATGGACCCTTTTCCTCTTTCTCTGATCTCATTGGGGAATGAAAGGGGAATATGTTTTGATGTTTGAATAGTAATTATCAAAATTTCAGCATCTTTCAGTAATTACTAATTCTTAGCTCCTCTCTTTTCCCATAAGCATTTGATTGTCTCTCCATATTAAACCCTCTAGTCTCCTAGGCTTAAATAAACCTTAATTTTATTGATTGTACTGTTTAGTAACAGCATGAAGAAAAAAATAAAAGATATAAATAATTATTTATAGTGTATTATATATGAGATTGATCATAGCCTAAGTCGTCTTTTAGAGTTTTTTTTTTCTTTTTCTTTTTGGAGGAGGGAATGCAAGGCAGTTGGGGTTAAGTGACTTGCCCAAGGACACACGGCTAGTTTTTTGTGTTAAGTGTCTGAGGTCAGATTTGAACTCAGGTCCTCCTGACTCCAGGGTCAGTGCTCTACTCACTGTCTCTACTCACCTAGCTGCCCCCCTAAGTCATCTTTTAACCAGCATTACAACCACCACCTTTTCAGTTCTAGGAACATAGCCCTACCATTCAGTTCTCTCAGGATACCAATTAAAGGCTTTTCACAAAAAAACCAAACAAAACCCCCAAAATTCTCTTCATGTTTTTTTGTGAGATAAGAATTAAACTCCCGTCTCTCAGGAAATAAGTTCTCTTAGTCCTCTTTCTTTGTCCTTTCCATGGCCATCCCAGATAAAGGTCTCTCTGGAGAGACAATTAAATCCTTGCTCCTCTTAGCCTTTTTTTTTTTTTGAAGTTGGAGGGCAAGGTAATTTGGGGTAAGTGACTTGTCCAAGGTCACACTGCTGATAAGTGTCAAGTGTCTAAGGCTGGATTTGAGCAAAGGTCCTCCTGACTCCAGAGCCAGTGCTCTAGTTTTGTTTTTTAATCAAGCTAGTGGCTTGTTTCAGTATCTTTATATCTAAAATATGAATATCTTGATTTCTTGTAGCATCTTCCTCCTTAGGTTTGTAAACTTATGCCTTTGTTGTAACATTCTGTCCAACTTTGTCTTCATCCAAGATATCCCATATTTGAGTTTTTCTATTTGGTCATCACATCTTTCTAGTATTTTCTGAACTCCAAGAACCCTCTGGCTTCATTGCATCATTCATTTTTTCCCCTCAGTATTTGTTCTATAGACATCGGCTTCTTCCAAACCATTTATTCCACGTTTATAGAAAATTATTTTGCTTCTATGAGGCAGCATGGTGTAGTGGGTTGAGAGCTGTCCTCAAAACTGGGAAGACCTAGGCTGAAATCTCACCTCTTGACTCCTATGTACCCTGCTCTGTTACCTTGGACAAGTCATCTTAATTTCTCAGTGCTATAGAGCAGAGGTGTCAAACATGAATAGGCAGCATGTGGTCTGCAGTACTCCCAAGTGCTCCTGAACCAGATGAAAAGGTAACTGGGAAGTATTTTAACAGAAAAAAAAAAAATACAGTAAAGTATAGATAACATTGTATTTTAAAACTAAGTCAACATGCAACCCTCAGGGATCCTTATTTACCATAAAGTGGCCCCTATTTCTATTTAAAACTCTAGACTACTTGCCAAGACTAGAAGTTTCAGGGAAAGGGCTGACTTGCATTGGTAGAGACAGTTTCACATCCTAGGAATTTCCTTTACTAATGAAATCACAGGTCCATTCTGTCTCTCTATATGATGATGATTTTTTTTTTGTTTTGCTTTGGTTTAAACTTTATTCCTTAAATTCTGAACTTAGCAAATACCAAATAAGATGGGTGTTTCCATATATAAAGAAAAACAGAGAGGATTACCTATGCAGCTGCAAATCTGCATCATCCATAGCTTGTATCTCTCTCCAACTCTGCAACAAATACAACATATTATTTTCTTTTTTTATGTTAAATTTTATTTTATTTTTAAATTATTGAGCATTGGGTGGCTAAGTGGTGCAGCGAATAGAGCACTGGCCCTGGAGTCAGGAGGACCTGAGTTCAAATTTGACCTCAGACATTTAACACAAAAACTAGCTGTGTGACTTTGGGCAAATCACTTAACCCTAATTGCCCTCTAAAAAGCAAAAAAAAAATTTTTTTTAATTAAAATTATTGAGCATTTATTTTTTTTCTTCCACTTCTCTCTCCTTCCCACTGGGAAAAAAAAAGGCAAAAAATCCTTGTGACATATTCATAGTCAAGCAAAACAAATTCCCATATTGTCCATATTCAAAAATATGCGTCTCATTCTTCATCATCTGTTCTCTGGAATTATGTCAACATGTTGTTTTTAAAATTGTTCTGCTTGTCCTATTAACATTCCTTCTTTTCTGGGCATTTTAAAAAATGCCCTGAATGCTCTCTTTTCTTATTCTTCTTTTAAAAAAAGTTTGTGACCCCATTGCATTGCTCTTTTCTTACCCAAATTGAGATTAAGAAAAACAAAACTTTTCTATCAAATATGCATAGTCAAGCAAAATCAGTCCCTACATTAACAAGATCTGAGAATTTTTCTTCTTCTGCACCTTGAGTTCATCACCTTTCTTTCATGAGGTGGTCTAATATACTTATTGTTGGCCATTGCATTGATCTTGTCTATCAAAGTGGTGGTGTTATTTATCGTTTCAGTTGTTAGCATCTGACCCATGATAAGGTCATTCTTAAATTGTTTTGGGGGACTCCAGAACAATCTTCATCTCCGACTCCATCTTCATTTCCTGGTCCTGATTCTTTGGAATTCAGCTTCTTGCACTCCAGTTCTTCATTCCTTTCTTGAGTAAATTTATCATTAATATATCTGTGCCACATTGCATTTCTTCATTTTATAAGATGTTCATGGTGATTTTGCAGTCTTGTCTTAACAATTAAGATGATATTGTCTCCAGTTCCATTTTCCATCAGATTTTCTGTAAACTTTGATGTCACTGTGATTCCCCCCTTGCCATTCTTCTTTATCCCATACGTAAAAGGATGCTTTGGGGTTTCTTCAAATCTCTGCTAAAATCTCACCTTCAGTAAACCAGTGATGCTAAGCTAATCATTGAATATGCAACATAAATTGTAAAAAGCAATGAAATAGTTATTTATAATGAATATGTAGCAAATAAAACAGGCAAATGAGAGTCATTAATTATCAGTGGCACTGCTGGGCACTTTGTATTTATGATTTTTAAATTATAGTCAGCTTATAATGAAAGAAAATACATATGGAAAAGAAAAAAAATTGAAAATCCCGGATACAAGTCCCCATATATAGCAGAAGTTTTAGACTCTATTCCATTTTTACCTATAGCCTGGGTAGCATGATTACCTCTTGATCTGCTACTAGATTTTTCCTTATTCTTTCTCAATTTGACTTCTAGGTTATCAATCACGTATTGATATTTCTATATTACTAAAATTGCTCTAGTCTTAAATAAATAACATTTATTTAATAAGAAACCTCTCTTCCCATGTTTGTTCATTTCTTTCTCTGTATCAAACTCTTTAATCTTCTAAACTTAAATAAACATCTAGGTTACTGGCTTTATTTATCAACAGTGTGACAAACAATAAAATGAAGGCAAAAGTTATTTATGTCTTATGAGCTGTGAGATTGATCAAGGCTGACAATATAACTGCTCTTTAACAATATAACTCTTTAACAATGTAACTGCTGACTTCTCAAGTCTGGAAATATAGTCCCACCATTCATTTTATCTCAAGATACTAAATAAAGTCTTTCTCAAGAAGTCTCTTCATTTTTCTTCGCAAAATAAGAGTGAAACTCAGTTCTGTAAGTAAGTTCTTGTCCTTTTCTCTCAGTGCTTTCTTCTGCTATCATAGTATGGCAATTGAACTTTGTCTCCTCATGGACTACTGATAAAATTACAATTAAGCTATAATTGTCCCAAATTCCATTGTTCTTGAAGATACAGTAGCAATGCATACAATTTCTAATTTCTATGGGAGATAATATTGAATTGGTTTTAAACCTAGTTTTAATGTCACTCTTTTCTTCCTTACTTTCTTCCTTGTGAGGAATAATCACAGCCTGGAAGAAGGTGGCATTTTGCAAAAGCAGGATGTCTGTTGGAGGCAGTTGTGTGATGAATCAGGAGAAAGAATATCTCCATCTGTTTCAGTGATCCAAAGATGTTGATTTCTTGGGGGGAATATTTGTTTCTAGGTGGACTAAAGCCCACAATCTCCTGTGTCAGCAGAAGATTCAGAAGTACCAGATAGCCCAGATTGTTAGAGATTCAGATGCAATGCTCAGGTATGTTACTTTTTTTTTTTTTTTTTTTTTGCTTTTTTGGAGGGCAGTTGGGGTTTAAGTCACTTGCCCAAGGTCACACGGCTAGTTTTTTGTGTTAAGTGTCTGAGGCCAGATTTGAACTCAGGTACTCCTGACTCCAGGGCCGGTGCTCTATTCGCTGCGCCACTTAGCCGCCCTGTATGTTACTTTTTTATCCTGGAGGCAACATTTATGCCAGCTTGCTGCCAGTTGTGAGATCAGTATGGTCAGGAGGTGATGAGGAATGCGATGGAAGGGTGGCACTCACTATTATTGAAAATTAAGAGTTTGGAGTCGAGGGATATAACAATATGCAGAATTAATATTAAAATATATGACTTTATTCTGAAGATATAGAATGCTGTAGAGTCAAAAGCCCTGAGTTCAGATATTAACTTTATTACTTACTAATTTTTAATTACCATTTACTATGACTAAATCACTTCTCTCTGAACCTGTTTATTTTTATGTAAAATGACTCCCTGTCAGTAAATCAGTAGGCACTGATTAAGTGTCTACTAGACTCAGGACCTGGAGTGAAGAAGACCAAAATTCAAATCTGGCCTCAGATACTTATTAGCTGTGTGACCCTGGGCAAGTCACTTTAACTTCTGTCTGCCTCAGTTTTAACTGTTAATAATAGCATCTCCCTCTCAGGATTGTTGTGATAATATTTGTAACGTGCTTAATACAGAGCCTGGCACACAGTGGACTCAGATAAACACTTGTTTCCTTTCTTCCTACTATGTGACAAAAACTAAAGATAGAAATTCTAAAGTAAAACATTCCCTGGTCTTAAAGAACTTAAATTCTACTGGAGTTAGGAATACTTTTTTTTTTAGCTACTTCACAGCATGATTGTGAGACTCATGTATAATAATGTAGTATTTAGTTAATAGTGAGTCTGGCATTCATTAAGTGCCTCCTATATTCCCAGAACAGGGATACAAAGAAAGGCGAAAGATAATTCCTGCCCTCAAGGAGCTCATGATCTAATAACCAGCAAACAAATATATATAAACAAACGACGTATAGAATAAATAGGAAATAATTAATGGAAGGTTTTACAATTAATAGGGATCAGGAAAGGCTTCCCGTCAAAGGTGGGATCTTGGTTGGGACTTGGAGGAAGGCAGGAAACAGATCTAAGGAGGAGGAGCATTTCAGACATGTGGGCCAGCCAGAGAAAATATTTATAGTTACTTTCTAAGAAATTATTAGCTGATTGTATATATAGTGAAAATTCTAATTGGGTTTCTCTCTCCATCCTATATCAAACACCCCAAATCCTGTGTCAGCTTTTTGGAAGATATTTTAAGCTACTGTTTGTAGCTTCTTTATGTCACTGAGATCATAACCATGTATCCAACTCTTGAGAACTGGTATCGGCTTATCAGGTATTCCTGTCACCACTGTGATCACTTCTGGTATATAGGGGAAGAAGTGAATGTGGCCCATGCCCTCAAAGAATGTGTAGTCTTTGCACATGTATCTTGTTGTTCAGTCCTTTTGAGTTGTGTCCACCTCTCTGTGACCCCTTTGGGGATTTTCTTGGCATTGATATTGGAGTGTTTGCTGGTTCCTTCACCAGCTCATTTGACATGAAGAAACTGAGACAGACAGGATGTGACTTGCTTAGGGTCACACAGCTAGTAAGTGTCTGAGACCAGATTTGAACTCACAAAGATGAGTCTTCCTGACTCCAAGCCCACTGCTTTGTACTCTGTACCACTTAGCTGCTCTTGCACTTGCATAATCTGTATAAAAGTGCTTACCTTCTCAAAGAGTGAGAAGGGAAGGGAGTCAGGAAGGAAATTTGGAAAATTATGAAAAATTATAGAAAGTGAATGTTAAAAATTATCTTGATATAATTGAGAAATAAAATAAAAACAGTCTTAAAAAAAGAATGTGTAGTCTCATTGAAGAAACAGGGCACACACTTGAAAGATGTGATTGCTTCTTTGGAAATTAACTTGATAGAAGTGTTAAGGAGTCATAGAGTAACAAAGTGGTCATTTAGCTGAAATAATTGGGAAAAGTATTTTGGTCAAAGATGAATTTACCTGTATCCGGTAGTTATGAATTTGTTTCTTGTGATCACTTTGGGAGAATAATTTATCCCTTTGCAGAGATGGGTTTGAGACATTCTTCAACACACTCTACCGAAGCAATATTCCCCTTCTGATCTTTTCTGCTGGTATTGGAGACATTTTGGAAGAGATTATCAGGCAGATGAATGTTTTCCACCCCAACATCCATGTTGTGTCCAATTACATGGACTTTGATGAAAATGTAAGTTGTGTTTGTTATCCTGTTGGGAGTGGGGGGGTATCTATAATTACTACATTTTTGTACAGTGAGGAAATGGATAGAGTTCTTTGGGGAGGGAGGGGAGGAAAGCATGCTATTTCACCTTGAACTTTCTACAGGAGTCAGAAATTCCCTCAAAGACAGGTAGATTTAGAGGCCCCCTATCTGTAGTCCTTGATCAGCCCCAGCTTAGTCTCAGCTAACCAGTCTTTGGATTATCCAGGCTTCTGAATTCTTTTTGGCAGTTTCACCTCCACCAGAGGATTTCCAGGGCCTCAGAAGAGGAAGATAAGTTTTAGTCCATTTTGTTACTTGTTCATATTTCGGATCAGGTGATGTGCTTTAAATAGAGATGGTGCTACCTGTAGCATGTGCATTTTGAGTTATTTTTCTTTTCCTTTTTTGTCCAAATAGGAAATTTTTATTTAAAAAATTAGTTGGTTGAAGCTTCTTTGCTTAAAAAAAAACCTCTTTGTTTTGTAGTTTAGTGAGAATTATGTTATGCTCTTTAGAATATTAGAAAAAACCCTAGAACACGACCAAACCATTTCTAAAGGAAGGGATTACATGATGGAGTCAGATATAGAATCTTTACCTTTCATGGTGTTAATTTTTTTCCTTTCCAAGCATTTTTTTATTTTGACAGAATTAATGTTACTCTTTGAAAAATGCTGTCAATGCCACAGAAGTCAGAACTCAGTCATACATATCCAAGTATTGTTGGAGGGGGACATAATATTAAATTGCTAATGATTTTGCCCATTTTCTAAAACCCAAGGGTTTTGGGCTTTGGATTTTTAAAAAAATGTGGATCTTCTTCCCTTTATGTTGCTCAACTTCCTAACCAGTATTATAATAGATTTCCATCCATTCTCATTTGAGTTATTTGTGGGAGTTAGTTGCATTGAACACTTGAGATTACCATAATAAATACAATGAGATGACCTTGTTTTCCTCCTCCAAGTAAAGAGAGGTGGCACACTTCTTCAAGATGACCAGCTAGGGTGAGGTGCATAACCTGTGGCTAATGGAATAGAATAAGGTTAACCAGTAACTTTGGCTCTGTTAGCCCTTGGTTTTATCAAGGTTGGTAGTAAGGGTATTAAAATCATTAACCAGTTATAAGTCTTTTGAATGAATTTTTAAAAAAAATTTCCTTACATAATCACGGAGAATTGAGAAATGTCTGTGTTTGGATTCATAGTTAGTCTGCCTCTTCCCTTGGTTGCTCAGGGCTACCTGCAGGGTTTCAAGGGTAATCTCATCCATACATATAACAAGAATAGTTCAGTCCTGGAGGACTCAAAGTACTTCGAACAGCTCCAGGCTAAGACCAACATTCTCCTGCTGGGTGACTCCATGGGGGACCTGACTATGGCTGATGGGGTGTCCAATGTGGGAAACATCCTTAAGATTGGCTTCCTGAATGACAAGGTAGGTGAGGAGAGGACCATGTAAGTCTCTTATTCTCTTTTTCTATCCCACATATTCATAAAATTATCTGTCTCACAGGACTGTTGTGAAGAAAGCAGAATGTAAGTTGTTAAGTGTTATGTAGATGTGAACTGCTATAAGCTACAGAGGTTTCAGGAACCAAGATGTAGGTTTGTAACCTACAGTATCAAAGAACAAGAAAATACTGGACATAAGTGAAACTGAAAACAATCTGGGGGTCCTAAAACATAAATTATACGTGTGTCAGTCACTGTGTTCTACAACTGAAAAGGATTCTAAGTTTCTGCCAACAGACTCAGAGCCCCAGGAAGACATTTGAGTCTTAGATTCTTCTTCAGAATTTTTATATTGAAGTCTGTTAAAGAAAAAACGAAATGTTAGAGCAACTCTGTGCAACATTTGGTCATGCTCCTACTACTTCAGCATCCACTAGGACTCAGTGTTATTGAAGTGAATTTAGGATTTGAGAGGGCACTCTCTGGATTTGGGTCAAAAAGCAGCTTTACAGATAATGGCTGTCTTTAGGTATTTAAAGAACTTGTTCTGTCTTGCTTCGACGGAAGAACTAGGGACCATTGGATGGAAGTTGCAATGAAGAATATTTTGGTTTAGTTTGAGGACCAGTAAGAGCTGTCCAACAATGGAATAGGCCTCCTCAGATAGTAGTGAGCTCCTCATCATTGGCCATATTTAAGTAAAAGATGATTGACCATATGTTAAGTCTTTTGTAGAAGGGATTTCTGAGTTGGGAGGGGACCTGGAGTAGGTGATTTCTAAGGTCCTTCCAAACTTAAGATTCTATGAAAACCCCATTCAGATAAAATAGATTTGGCTAAAGATGGATATGATAGGATTTCATCTGCTGCTGCCTTTCACCTGAAGAATTGGGTCTCTGTAACTTGGAACTTGCAGCCTTATTTTTTGGGCTTTTAGGTAGGAGTTGATGTACCAGGCAGGTTGTTGGTACTTGAGCCAACACTCTGGCCCTTTGGAAGGAAGTGGGAGAAAAATGGGCAGGCGGCCTGAGGAAACCTTAATTTGTCTCTTCCCTGCCCTCTTTAGGTAGAGGAACAGAGAGAGCGATACGTGGATTCCTATGACATTGTATTGGAGAAGGATGAAACTCTGGATGTGGTTAATGGAATCCTAACCCACATCTTGCGTGAGCAGGACCAGGTGGGAATGCAAGAGTCCTGAATGCAGTTGAAGACTCTTAAATGCTCTGAGCTGGCTCTTCAAAAACTTCTTATCCCTCTGTATACATAAAAAAACTCTTGACTTCTGAGAACCATTCAACCCCAGGTACTTCCCTCCTCCTCTCCTGTGGCCTGTTGCTGTTTTTGCCACAACTTTTGGTAATTGTCCCTGTCTAGTGCTGCCCTGACTTGTTAAAAAGAAAACTGTAGCCGGCATGTCCACTTGGCTGAGAAATCAGTGTACCAGCTCAGATGATTTAGGAGAGAGGTGGAGACAAGCTGATACCACTCTCTCCTCATCCATTTGCCCTTCCCGTCCACCTGCTCTCACCCCTCCCCTCCCAAAACACCCACACAATGTAAAGACCTGCACTGAACAGATGCTTGGAGGCGTGCCTGAGGGCTTGTGTCCTCATGGCAATTCACTGGCATTGGCAGGTGTGGGTATGAAAATGTGTTGACTGGATGTCTGGAGACTTGCCCTCACACCAGTTAGTTCTGGTAACCACAGACAAGTCACTTAACCTTCCTAGGTCTCATTGGCCCTTTTAAAATGAAAGGTTTGGAATAGATGATTCTTCGTAGTTCTAAAATTCCGTGATTCTGTTACATTCTAAAACTGAATGTTGGACTTGAAATTGTCTGAAATCTTGAGATGGTTATACAGCTAAACCTGTAGCCTACTTGGTTTATCACAAAAGGGGGATTTTATGCTTCATAGATTTCCTTAAGTGATATTAGGACCTGCTCTCCCTGCCTTTCCTCTTTAGTCTTAGCCACTGACAGGACCAAACGCTGGGGAGAAAAGAGGGAGGAAGCAGTTAGGTGAGGAGCTAGGAAGCAGTGATTGTGTTTGTATTTTAATGTCAAATAAATGATTTTTGGATTCTGTTTTGTGTTATCTTTTCCTCCTTTCTTAATTCGAACCTTTTCTTCCTTCTACTTCTCCCCCCACATCGTAGATACTCATGAGTTGGCTATTTTCTGTCATAAGGCAGCCTGACAAAGAAAGATAATAAAAGTATATGGACCCACCTTCTCCTAAAGAAATCCATTCTTCTTTGATTCTCTGGTGACCCCAGGTACTGGTATTTTTTTTGGTAAGGTTGTCTCTCTATCCAGCCCAGGGCCGAGCAGATCTGATGGGAGAGACATGGCAGATTCATCTAAATTACCATATCTAGCTGGCCCCTGATCATGCTTCACATCCCATTCATCCATCTTCCTGCCCACTCCTGGCTTCTAGATATCCGCCTTGCCTTGTGACCTTCCTCCTTCTTCCAGCTTGCTTTCTCTTGCTCCAGGAAGAGTAATCAAATCAACATCACCACTGCTTCTAGAAATAATGTGACAAATGTCACTTGTGGCTCCACTTACCATCCCTGTGATTCTTCAGATCCAAACTCCTTTCCCTGGCCACCATCCCCTATATGTGTTCTCTTTCCCATTAGAATGTAAACTCCTGGAAGGTAGAGATTATTTTGTATTTATGTCCCCAGTGCCTGGAATATAGATGCTAATAAATTATTCATTCATCTGTTTTGTAAACCTCAGGATGGCCCAGTATGCTCTCAGATGCAAAACACTATATGACCCACTGGCTGGGTCTACAGCCCTGAAGATACAGCATTTGGATACCGGGAAATATTCACTTCATATTGTCAGGAAGACATTTTCCTGATGGAGACTTTTTGTGAATGGGTTAGTTAATTGTAAGGGGAAGGTTAATGAAAGCAAATATTTGCTAGTGCCTCACTCTTCCCCCAATTCTTTTTTTTTTTTTTTTTTTTTTGTCAATGCAGGTAGGGTTAAGTGACTTGCCCAGGCTTACACAGAAAGCATCTGAGGCCACCTTTGAACCTGAATCCTCCTGACTCCAGAGCTAGTGCTCTATTCGCTGAGCCACCTGTCTCTCTCCTCCCAGTTCTCAAAAACCTGTTGGGATGTTCCCAGAGCTACGGAGTCCTCCTGGGTCACTGAAAGGAAATATTACTCTTCTAAGATTAGTTGGTTTTACCCCAAAATGATGGCTTAGATCCAAATTTACCTCTTTTCTTCAGGCAGGGGAATGAAGGTATGTCCCAATGTAGAATAGGATTTGATGGCTGAGTGGACTTAAATCATTGAGTACAGAAACTGGGTCTTTTTCTCCCATTAGTTTGGGAGCTTCCCAAAGGCAGAAACCATCTCTTTTGTTGCTGAATAGATGGCATCCATTTATAAATAGATCGATCTAGGCAGATATCTGTTGACAGTAGCTGTTTCCTTCTTAACCCCCTTTACTTGTGAAATCTCAGTTCTGGACTCAGACTCAGAACTTCAAGAACCCTTGGTTGTGAGATATCTTCTAGCCAGTCCTGCGGGAAGCAAGAGGTCCCACAGAATGAGAAGAGGGAGGATGAAACACTGTCTTGGATAGAATAGGAATGGGGGGAGAAGTTTCATTTCCTTGTATCTTCCACCCCTGGCCCATATTTTCCCTGAATCACCATGTCCAGGGGCCCTGGGTTTAAATTTTTATTTCATGTGAAGAAAAAATACAACTGGCTTTTGATTTCACCCTCTATATTCCCCACCCTGAATGACCCCATATTTCAGATTTCTCAAGAACAATTTTTTTTACAGTGACAATGTTCATCCAAACAGTTTTTCTTGCTTTTAACTCTAACCCTTTTCATTCTTTTTATTCTCCCTCCTTTCCTCATTAAAAAAAAAAAGCCACATTCTAGGACCTTGGGATCAAGACACACAAAGGCAGCTGAACCAAATCCACATGGAACCCAACCCCATCCTGCAGCATGGGCATATCTGCTACCATCTTGGCCCCTCTGAGCCCCAGGCCGAGGGGATGGTACAGAAGTAGGTGAGGTAGGGTAGCCTTCCTGGAACTGCCCCTCCCCCAGCACCTCTTTTTTTTTTTCAGTGGAAGGGCAGACCAGGTCAGTTTGCTTGAGAACCAGAAGGAGTCTCCCTATTGCTTTCTGCTTTTGCTCCTGGGTAGTCTGAGATGTAGGCAGGGAATTTGGAGAGACAGTTGAAGAACGGAAGCAAGTCAAAAAGAGGTCTGGAGAATCTAAAAGAGTTGAGTCCCCACCCTAAAATCCCCATTTATCTGGTGATGGTGAGGTGCATATGAGGGGGTAGAGGAGTATCTGCCATCCCTACTCCACCCTTGCCAAAGGACAGAAACCTAGTTTCCCTCCCACCCACCCCCTCAAACTGCTTCCTAGTAGTTCTCATTCTTAAAAAGTTTAACTAAGGGGAGGCTAGAGGAAGGAATAAAATGCAGGCCTGCACCTTGGGTTTAAATCTGATGTTGGCTGGAAGGCCAGGCAGTATCTAGCACCTTAGGACAGCTTGGCAGATGAGCCCAAAGCTTCCCAGCAGAGAGGAAGAGGGGCTGGTATCAGAGGTCCGTCCCACTGCCAGCTGTGGATTTAACATTCTAGGTCGGACCCCCTGGTCCTCTAGTCTGTCAGAGCTCTTCATGAACTCTCTCCTGGTCTTCATCTGACTTTAATTTGAGCTCCTCCATAGTGATCTTGCCATCTTGATTTCGGTCCTGGTTCTGGAACATATCACCGATGGTTTTCTCAGGGTCCTGCCCAGGCATGAGTTTCCCTTTTCCTTCAGCTACCTGGGTCTTGATGAAGGTTGAGAACTGGGAGGGGAGGAAAATCAACAGGATGGAGGATAAAGCAAAAGTCAAAGCTGAAGGGGTCAAGCAAGGCTGCAGGAAGGATTGGGAATATATGTGGAGATCATCCTTGTTTTGGAGGGGTTGGATCAGCCCAACCTAACTCAGTAGTAATTGGGGAAGGGAGCTAGACCTGTTAGAGTAACGGTGAACCCAGAGAAGAGTAAGAGTGATGGTGACCCCCAAGGAGGGGACAATGAGAAGGAGAAAAGAGGGAGGGGGTGGCTAGGTGGTGCAGTGAATAGAGCACCAGCTTTGGAGTCAGGAGGAACCTGAGTTCAAATTTGACCTCAGACACATAACACAAAACTAACCATTGTGATCTTGGGCAGGTCAGTCCCAATTGCCCTGCCTTCTCCCCTCCAAAAAAAAGACTAGAAGGGAGAGGAAGAGTCGAGGATAAGGAAAGCAGTATCATTGATGATGGAATGAGGAGGAGCATGAATGGATTTGAGGGAGGGCAAGAACTGCTTAATATTTGAGTTCATTTTGACCACCAGGGACACTTTATAGCATACCTCCTGACCTCATGCCTTTGTACAGGTGACTGGCCCCCATACTTGAAATACCCTCCCTTCTCCCAGAATGCCTCTTAGAATCTTTAGCTTCCTTGAAGGATTGGTTTAAGTCTCCCATGGAGGTTTCTCTTAACTCCTTCCCACCCCCTAGTTGCTAGTGTCCTCTCCTCCCAATTAGTTATCCCTTCCACATCTTGGAGGGTTGGGGTGTGGTGCCCCCATGATCTGGAAAATCTGCATAAAATTTTTTAGCCCTCCATTTGTACAAGAGAAGTCTGAATTATTACGGTATTAAAAGAGAAAATATGTTGATATCATGTAATACTATACATATATTTTATGCATTTCTGACTTTCTAAACTTTTTCTGTATCTGTTAGCCTTCATGTACCATCTGTGGCTTCTGTAGAACCCCCCCAAGTTCCCATTTAATTTCTTATGCCAACCCATGGTATACTGAAACCACAATGGGGAAATTCACTATGTGGAAGGGATAGCTATACTTGATATTAACTTGTCCAGGTAGACATTATTTATTCCCAATATAATGTAAGCTCCATGGGGGCAAGGACTGTATAATTTTTGGCTCTGAATCTCTTGCAGAGTGTCTGGTACATAGTAGGTGCTTGATGAACATTTCTTGAATGAATGGGTAGCACGGGCCTAAAATGGTACTCCTGAACCCAGTGAACTGAATTGAGTAATAGTTTTCTAAGTGCTAGGGCTCTTCTTCCTACCTCCTCAGGTGGGATCTCTCCATCCTTGTTGAGGTCCATGTTTTCATACAGATTAGCTGGGGGGTCCCCGTGCCACACGAACAAGTAACCTTCAGGCAGCCCCTCCTCTCGGGACACCAGCTCTACCTCAAATAATAGCACAGCACTGCCTGGGACACCTCGGGCTTAGAGAGACAAATGAGGCTTTATTGGAGGTTAAGTTTCTGGTCCTGCTAACATGCCCTCACTAACCTCCATTTGTATTAGAGAAAGTGACAGATGACATAGCACCTGAGCCGCAGGGGCCAAGATGGTCTTATTAAGGGGAGATCTGTAGAAGAACTATATGAACCAGCCAGTGCTTTGTTCCCAAGGCTTCCTCAATTCTCAGACTGGAAAAAGAAGCTCTATGTGCTTCCCTTTACCCTCCTTCCCTGCCCCAGCATCTACCTTCTCCAGGTGGGACAAGGACGGAGGGATTGGAGAGTCATTGAGTATGACCTCATCTCCCATTTGCCCCCTCACCTCCGTTCTCTCCGTGTCCCAGGTGGGGAGGAATGATTAGTTGTCTTCTTTCTCCCACACACATGCCCTGAAGACCAGTGTTCAGTCCTTCAATCACCTTATTGGCCCCCAAAGTAGCTTCCTGGGGCTCTCCATAGTCATGGCTAGAAGAAGAGAATGAGTATCAGGATCTGGAAGAGTATCCCTGGGCTTATCTTTCTCCCTCATCCTTCATTTACAATGATCTGTGGGCTACTGGAAACAGCTAAGTAGCATAGTGGATAAAGCACTGGGTTTGAAGTCTAGAAGACCTGAGTTCAAATCCTATTTTACTGGCCATGTGATCCCGGGCAAATTATTTAATCTCTCTTGATCTCAGATTCTGCATCTTTAAAATTGTTCATTCAGTCATATCCTACTCTTCATAACCCCATTTGAGGTTTTCTTGGCAAAGATATTGGAATGGTTTGCTGTTTCCTTATCTAGCTCATTTTTACAAATGCAGAAAATGAGGCAAACAGGGTAAAAACTTGCCCAGGGTCACACAACTAGGAAGTTTCTGAAGCAAGACTTGTACTGAGTTTTTTCTGAATTGAATTCCACCTAATTGCCTCTAAACACATTTTGTTCTCTTTAAGTCATTTTTCAGTTGTGTCTAATTCTTTAGAACCTTATTTGAAGTTTTCTTGGCAGAGAGACTGGAGTGGTTTGCCATTTCCTTCTCCAGCTCATTTTACAAATAAAGAACTAAAGCAAACAGGGTTAAGTGACTTGTCCAGGGTCATACAGCTAAGTAAGTGTCTGAGGTCACATTTGAACTCGGGAAGATGAGTCTTCCTGACTCCAGACCCAGCACTCTATTTACTTTGCCACCTAGCTGGTGCCTTATTATATATAAGTATAATAGATACTTAATAATAAATACTTGTTCCTCCATCCCTCTCCCCTTTGGATGGGAAATACTTAGGAATGACAAAATAGTTATAATAGACATGTAGGAATCAGGCAGAAGAAATAAGCTACCCTAAATGAGAGCTCCCGACCTTTTTATGTGTCCAGTACCCCATTGCCAGTCTGGTGGAGCCCATGGCATAGTTTTTAAATACATAAAACAGAATTACCAAGGAAGCCAATTATGTGAAATGTAGTGATCAAAATTTAAAAAAAAATGACATAAATTCGAGGACCACCTGAAATCTATCCATGGATCCCAGATTTAGAACCTCTGCGTTAGCTCACATGGAAACAAAATAACCAGCCCCCTAGATCAACAAAGACTATTTGGTTTGGTTTCTCTTTTTTTTTCCTTCCTTGTCCCCTACAAGGAACAATTGCAACCTGGTGTGTGGTGGTGGTGAGGGGAGCAGTTCTCCTATACTCTGTTTCTCTGCCAGTAGAAGATTAACTCCTGTAAAGACAGAGGCTGGTTTGGGTTTTGTCTTTGTGTCCCTAACACCTCTGCATGGTACCTGGTATGTGGCAAGTGCTTAAAGAACATTACTTGAATGAATGAATGAATGAATGGATGGATGGATGGATGGATGGATGGATGGATGGATGGATGGATAGATGAATGAATAAATGAATGAATGGATGAATGAATGAATCGATGGATGAATGAATAGATGACTGTCCCCTGCCCAATACTCACGAAGAGAAGAGCTTGGTGCCATCCAGCAAGGAGCAGTTATAGTGATAGCGTACAAAATCCCCCAGTTTGGAGGTCTCATTGCAGCCTTCGCTGGGCCTGGAGATGGTCTGAGTTTCCACGGTGTCGGATGGGTTGTGGAAGTCAATGACGTGAACGTCGAAGATCAGAACTGCTGAGCCAGGGATCTTGTCTCCTGGAGCCCAGGATGGGCAACATGCCATTGCATAAGTATAGACTTAGAGCTAAGTAGAAGCTTTGAGACCAATCTAATCCACCCCCTCACCCCCATTTTACAAATGAGGACACAGAGGCCCAGGGAAGTTAAGGGGTTTCCTAATCTGCCTTAGGTTAGAGGCAGTTAGCTAGGTGGAACAATGGATAGAACACTAGGCCTAGAGTAGGGAAGACCTGAGTTCAGATCTTGATTCAGACACTTCTTGGCTCTGTGACCTGGGCAAGTCACTTAACCTTTGCCTGCCTCAGTTTCCTCAACTGTAAAATGGAGATCATAATAGCACCTACCTCCCAGGGTTGTTGTGAAGGATCAAATGAGATATTTTTCAAGTGCTTAGCATGGTGCCTGGCACATGGTGGTAGGTCCTTAATAAATGCTTCTTCCCCTTCCCTTGCCCAAGGTCACCCAGATGAATCTTGAGGCCTCCATGGCTCTGAGGAATGGGAGACCCCCTGGCTCTAAATACCACTCCTGGGGTGGCTAGGTGGTACAGTGAGTAGAGCACCAGCCCTGGAGTCAGGAGTATCTGAATTCAAATCCAGCCTCAGACATTTAACACTTACTAGCTGTGTGACCTTGGGTAAATCACTTAACCTTGCCTTCCCCCCTCCAAAAAAAACCCCCAAAACCAAAAGAGCCTATTATAGATACCACTCCTTCCTTCTCTCTACTGTCTCCACACTCTTTCCCTGTCATCCAGGGCTAGTGATAAGATAGGAAATCAACATCCCCATAGCCTTTGAGATCCCTTTGTCCTCCCTATGGGAAAAAATGGAAGTAAGCATTGGACTTCTCCAGCAGACAATGATCACATTAAAAAAATTTATTATGTTTTTGAGTCACATTCCTGAGAACTTTTGGACAACTCAAATAATTTGCATTTGTGTAAGGGGAGAAGGGCCAGGTTGGACCTCAAGTTCCTGGCCATTGCCTAGTATGATGGTCGGGGGTGTATCTAATGGTTTGAGAAAACCTGTCCCCATTGTAACTGGGAGATAAGGGTAAGGGAAGGATCGAGACTAGGGTTTGTAATGGGGTGAGGGATCGGTAAAGGAGAAAATCCTACCAGCTCCATTTTCTCCATAGGCGAGATGTGGAGGGATGGTGATTCGTCGGAGCTCTCCGATGCATACTCCCTGCAGACCCTGGTCCATGCCTGGGATGATGTAACCCTGCCCTATATAAGTATTGTATGTGTGGTTTCTGGAGTAGCTGCAATGTAAAGTAGTAATTGTGTTGTCAGGTAGGGGCAAAGAGATTCCTCCATGCCCTCCAGGCACTGTGACCAATCAGCCTCATGGACTAGATGGGCCCCCTCCTTCTCCTTGATGACTGGACTGTAGCCCAGTTAGTTCTACATCTGATCACGTCTCTCCCTTTAGTTGTCTGGCCACTTCCCCAGTACATGTCCTCATGGCTCCTCAGCTGGACCATTGCAGTAGCCTTCTGATTGGTCCCCCTGCCTTCAGTCTGTCACCCTCTACCCAGTTGTCAAAAGTGATGGTCCTAAAGCACAGTTCTGATCATTTCACTTTTCTATTTAAGAGCCTCCAGGTATTCTGTCTTGTTTCTGGAATAAAATACAGACTGCCCTGTTTGGGTTTTAAAACCTTTAACTATCTGGCTCCATTTTCCTTTTCTTTCTTCTTAAAAAAGTGTATCTTCCATTTTGCTGTTTAAAAAATCAGCAAGCGTGTCTCTCTCCCAAAAAAATTGAGGGGAAAAAGGGAAGAAAAGAAGGCAGGAGGAAGAATGGAAAGAAAGGAAAGAAGGTGGGAAGGAAGAAGGAAAGAAAAGGAGGAAAGGAAGGAAGGAGGAAAGGAAGGAAAAAGGGAGAAAAAAAGGAGGAGGGAAGGAAGCGGAAAAAGGAAAGGAAGGGAAGAAGGAAAAGGAAAAAAGTAGAAAAGAGGAAGAAACAGGGAATGAGAGAGGGAAGGAAGGAGAGAAGGAAAGAAGGGAGAAAGAGGA
Organism: Pseudocheirus occidentalis; assembly: GCA_028646575.1. Classification (NCBI taxonomy): domain Eukaryota; kingdom Metazoa; phylum Chordata; class Mammalia; order Diprotodontia; family Pseudocheiridae; genus Pseudocheirus; species Pseudocheirus occidentalis. The sequence continues at coordinate 151,857,206 of CM053593.1, forward strand.
AGAGAGGAAAGGAAGAAAAAAGGGAAGGAGGGAAGGGAAGGAGGAGAGAAGAAAGGGAGGGAAGGACAGAAGAAAAGAGGGAGGGAAGGAAGACCAAATTCTTGTAACAATTATGCATAATCAAGAAAAATAAATGCCCTCACTGGCCACGTCCAAAAATGTGTGATTTATTGGACATCTTGATTCCATTACCTCACAGTAACCAGACTACCTGTGTAGAAGTAAGGTTTGTTATTATCATTCACATACACACACACACACACACACACACAGAGAATAGATAAATTGGCCTCTTTCCTTTTCCTTACATGTGATATTCCATCTCCCACCACTATGCCCTTGCATTAACTGAATCCTATAACTGGGATGCGCTCTCTCCTCATTTTTGCCTCATAGAAAACCTAGCTTCCTTCACCAAGTAGCTTAATGGTCATCTCCTAGATGAGGCCTTTCCTGACCTTCCTGGCTACCAATACTTCCTCTCCCTCCCCCCCATCAAAGATCTTGTACTTTTGGTGTATATTTTACATTTAAATTTGTAAGCATTTGTTGTTTCTCTGAATAGATCGTAACCTCCTAGAAAAGAGAGGCTATTTAACTTTTGGCTTTTAATCCCATAGTGCCCAACACATGGTTCTCAAAGGGTGGGTGAAGACTCAGCAGTGTGACTTAAGTTTTGCTAGATATGGTATGAAATTTTTAATGTTATGTTATTGCAGATAAAAGAAAATACGTAAATAATTTTGTTTAACATAAATTTTACTTGCCCAGGATATATATTATATATGAATGTATTATATGTTGATATAGTTAATATGTGCTAATACAAGGGGATAGACCTGTGATTTTTTTGGTGCAGGATACTATTCCTGGCAAGGAGCTCCTTCTACCAGTGCAGGTCGGAGCCTTCCCAGCCACTTAGGGTCTTAGGGAGCCACCCAGGGCATTGAGAGATTAGGTGACTTGCCCACAGTCACACAGACAAGTATGATTCTATGATTCTTCCCCCCACTACTTTCTCCAGTCACTTCTCTATTTCCAGTGACTTGTTTCAGCAACTTCTTCAATGCTTGTCATTCTCCCCCAGGCCTTCCCTAGACCTCTTACCTGGAGTCAAAAATGGTGCCATCCATCAGGGAGCCATTATAATGGTACCGCATGAAATCCCCTGCCACAGCTTTCCGCCCACAGCCTGGAGGCAGCAGCAGAGTCTCTAGCTGGACACTGTCCTTGGGATTGTGGACATCAATTAGAAGGACATGGAAAACAAGGGAAGCCTGAGGAGGGATCACAGTTCCTAGAGGGTAAAGAGAGGAATGACCAAGGTCAAGCTCCCTAGGGCTTCTCCCCCTATCCTCTAAATTTTCTCTGGAATACCAAGCTGGAGGCGGGGGAGAAATAGTTTGCATATCATTTAAGAAATTAAACATTTTAATTACCCAATATACATTTTCTCTCCTTCCCTTTACTCCCCCCCCCTCCCCGCCCATACACACTGGAGGGAAAAAATAAAGGAAAAACTCATAACAAATGTGTATGGTCAACCAAAACAAAATTTTGCAATGACCTTGTTTAAACAATCTCGGTCTGCATCCTGTATCCTGAGTTCATCATTGTTCTGTCAAGGGATGGGTAGCATTTGCACATCATTTGCATTTCCTCAAATACTAGCTGCAGGGGCAGCTAGGTGGCACACTGGATCAGCCCTATAATCAGTCAGGAGGACCTGAGTTCAAATCCAACCTCAGATACTCGACACTTACTGTGACCCCTGGAAAATCGCTTAACCCCAAATGACTAAAAATGACTAAAAAAATGACTAAAAAAGTCAACCTGTAGAAAGGTCCCCTCTTACCGCTTTTCTAGTGCCTTTGCTTTCCTCCTAATAGACATCTATGTCCCCCCACTTGAGCCCACTGTTCTTACCATAGCCTTTCTCTCCATATGCCAGGAAAGGGGGTATGATGATCTTCCTTTTCTCTCCAGGACACATACCCAGCAGCCCCTGGTCCATGCCCTTGATGAGCCATCCTGAGCCCACATAGGTGTCGTAAGTGCTACTCCTGCTGTAGCTATGGAGAATGAGATGGAGGAGGGATTGAGTAGGGAGAAGATTCCTGGTTCCTTGTGCCATTCCCTCATCTCCCAGGCTTCACATTCCTCAGTGCCTTCCAGGGTCCCCTGGGACCCCATTACCTGGAGTCAAAAGCTGTTCCATCCAGTAATGTGCCATTGTAGTGGTAGCGGACAAAATCACTGTCCTGAACCATTCGGGGACAATTTGGTGGTCGAAGAAGAGTGTTCACCTGTACTGAGTCCTCCTTGTTCCATACATCCAACAGGACAACGTCAAAATACAGTGTGGAGTCAGGAGGGATCAGCCCGGCTGAGGAGGGGAGGTTGATCTGTTAGCTCCAGTGGTAATCAAGGGAAAGTCCTTCCTTTCCCCTCAAAGGGACATCTTCCTTCCCAGGAGCATCCTAGCTTCTGCTGCCCCTTTGCTCTATGAGAGAGGCTGTATGATAGTACTGAACTCATAATTCAATTTGGGTCCTGTCCAGGTTCCAACATTTCCTAGGTGTGTGACTATGGGTTAGTCACTCAAATCTCTCTGAGACTCGGTTTTCCCCTCTGTAAAATGGTAATAATACCCATTGGACTACCCATTTTGCAAACTTTTAAGCACCAAGTATTAATGTGGTTGTGCCTCTCTACCATTTCCTCTGACCAAGGTCTCCCCGACAATTTCTCATGCATTTGTGTCCCAACCACCCCCTTTCCCTTGCTCACCAACCCCGATGCTGCCATAGCCGAGGTGGGGGGGCACGATGAGGCGTCGTCGCTCATTGACACACATCCCCATGAGCCCTCGGTCCATGCCAGTGATGAGCCGGCCCACACCCACCACACCTGCTACTGTCACACCACGGTCATAGCTGCAGAAGAGGGGGTGAAGACAGGACTAAGTGACCCACAATCACTGTAGCCATATGGGTACAGTAGAAGGAACAACGAATTTGGAGTCAGTGGACTTGGGTTCAAATCTGGACTAAACTTGTTGTTAGCTGCGTCAACTTTAGTTGACATCAAGGGCATGACCAACTTCCTGAGCCTCCTCATTTATAAAATGGGGATACCTGTACTACCTATCTCCTAGGGGAAAGGTAAAGCACCCTAGAAATGTAAACTATCAAAGCTATAGGGGGAAGCTAGGTGGTGCAGTGAACACAGAACCAGCCCTGGAGTCAGGAGGACCTGAGTTCAAATATGGCCTCAGACACTTAACCCTTACTAGCTGTGTGACCTTGGGCAAGTCACTTAATCCCAATTTCCTTGCCCACCCCCCTCAAAAAAAAAAGCTATAGGTACACCTTGGAAAATCTACACACATGCATAACATAAAGCATGTTTCTAGATGTATATATGTGCCAGTCTTCTACACAACATGCCTCTGAAAAAATGTATATAAGGATAGGCATGTACCACCCATAAATATGATCGCCAGTAAGCGATGTGGCACAACAGACAGAATTCTGGGCCTGGAGTCAAGGAAGACCCGAGTCCAAATCCCAGTCAAGGAAGACCCGAGTCCAAATCCCATGTCGGAAGCTTAGTAGCTTCTGTCTGCCACAGATTAATCTGTTATATGGGGACAACAATAACACCGATCTCCCAGGGGCACTGTGAGAATCCAATGAGATAATGCTTTTAAAGTACTTTGAAAACCTTAAATCAACATATAAATGCTGTTTGGTGACTCCTTGTGACCCCGTTTGGGATTTTCTGGGCAAAGATATTGGAGTGATTTGCCATTTCCTCCTCCAACAATTCACTTGACAGATGAAGAAACTGAGGCAAACAGGGTTAAATGATTTGCTCAGGGTCACATACCTAGTAAGTGTCTGAGACCAGATTTGAACTCAGGTCTTCCCGACCCTAGACCTGGTGTTCTGACCGCTGAGCCACCTGGCTGCCTCATAAACATTAGCTATCATTATTTGCTTATTTTTCACTCATAATCTCCTGTGCTTGTACATACACAAAGTTCTATGCCTGGACCTGTATGTCTATAGACACACATACACATAAACGGCATCCCCTTGCAGGCTTGCACACTCCTGCAAACTAAGTTTTCCCATCCCCAGCTGAATTATCATGTCCTTGATGAGCCCTGTCCCATCAAGATTGGGCCTCTGTTTCAGAAATGAGGAATCCCTTTTATTTGGGGATTGAATATCAAACTGGAAGCCTCCGTCTTCCTGGGTTTGGGCCTTTGGAGTGAGATCAGGGCCTGGTTTCGCCTACTTGGGTTAGAAGATTGCAGTCAGATTTTCTCCCAGGGACTCTTGGGTCATTTGGAGAAATAGCTGACTCAAAAGACTTCCTAGCAGAGCCAATAGGGCTTTGCTCCAGGGCAGTCATATCCAGGGGCATACCCTTTATCCTCATGGGGCTGCTACCTCTGTGCTTCATCTTGAGGTTCTTCATGAAGCCTTCGCTGGGAGCTGGGCTGCTCCAGACATCTTTTACACCAATAATTCCTCCCTCCATAAAACAATGCTGTTTTTGCCTTATGTGAATACATTCCTAGTTATTGCTCTTTTACCCAGCACCGCCCACCCTCTCTGCCGCCTCTACCACAACTCCCCATAGCTTCTGAGCTGATGATTCCAAAGATACCTTAGTGGTTTTACAAAGCAGTTATTTTCATAAGAATGGTGGCATTTGGTGGGGGAACTACCATGTTAAAGTGAAGTAAGGAGTAGACCTAGAATCCTGGGTACATACCCTATCATCTTTGCAAGCCAACCTCAGATCAGCACAGTCTACCTCTCCCCTAACCTCAGGCCTCCCTGGAGAAGACAAGTCAGATCTCAAATCTCTAGGTCCACAAGATGGACAGCCAAAGTTAGAGCCTTTAAAATGGAAGGAAGCTGAGAGAGGAGAGAAAGGCCTTGGAGGGGATGGGCAGGAGGCCAGCAATGAGATATCAGGGGACACAGGAGAGATGTCTCTGCTGGGGAATGCTCTGATCTTTTCCCTCACTCCCAGATTAGTACCACTTTTTTCTACTTATCCTGTCTCTCTGTGTTAACAAAATTCTTTCTTAGGCTCTGAATAATCCCTTTCCTCAAATAAATGCCATCTTGCTTTCTGATATCAAAGACCCTCAAAACTGGTGGGGGGAGTAAGAAAGAAAACGTGTTAAAATAAGATGGGGGGACAATCTGAAAGGGGTTCCAGACTGATATTCACCCCCCCCACACACACATATATACTGTTGGTGTGCAGATGCAGTGGAGTATGCCCCTGGGTACCCCTATCCCACTTCTCTAGAAAATAGATTCAGCATGCAAACAACATGCAAATCACAGGCAAAAAAGCAATGGGCCCTTGAGCGCTGCTATCTCAGGCACTTTGGGGAGGTGTGTGTGTATGAATGGAGGGATGGGCAGAGAAAGAATGGAGAACACATGGGAAGTGGGACAATTGGTAGAGAAGAACAAGATGTCTTTAGGTACAGAGGATCTGTGGGAGACCAAGTATGTTTAAGAGTAAAAGAAAGTGAATCCCTGAGGTCAGGGAAGGGTTGTGCTCAGGAGATGGGGAATAGTGTGTTTGGGGGTCCCCCACCCCATTACCTGGAATCAAATTTCTTGCCATCCTCAAAGGTGCCATTGTAGTGGTAGCGGATGAAGTCCCCCATCTGCACCTCTCGAGGACAGGCTCGGGGAACATGGTACCTCTCAATGACCACATCTTCCAAGGGCCCCCCACCCGGGCTGGCCCGGCCCAGGGCCCTTCCGGAGGCCTCAAGTAGCAGGAGTAGGATGGGGAATAGGGGGAGGATGCGGCTGAGGGAGCCCCAGCGGAACATTGTACAGCAGCTGGTTTGGCTGAGAGTGAGAGAGACCAAGACGCCTTCTCTGCCTCCTCCTCCGGCTTCTCCTTCGCCCAACGCTGGCTCCCCCCCTTCCTGCCAATGCACACCACCCTCACCCCCCCTTCCCCCAAAGCAGTCTACGTGGAATGGGGGCTGGGGAAGCTGAGCTGGCTGCGGGGGGAGCTCAGGAGGTGGTGGGCAGTCGGGGAAGAGGCCAGAAAAAGAATCGCAGAGACCACAAACTTTCCTAAGGGAGCTTCTCCATCCCTCCTGCCACCCCCCCCCCACCCAAGGTGGTAGGGTTGGGGGGGGCAACATCCGGAGGGAAGTGGAAGGGGCTTTGGGGAAAGGAAAAAGTTGGAAGAACTATTTAGGAAAACTTGCAGCTTCTTTTTCCAGCGCTGCCGCTGGGTCCTAGCGCCTGGTTGAGTTTTTGCTCTTCCAGTGTGTCCCTCCCTCCTTCCCCAAATTGGGATGGGGAGGAGTGGGAATCTCCTTTTGAAGTGTCCCAGCACTTAAAGAAACTACAGATCTGGAAGCACCTTCTCTGGAGCGAACCTTCCGATCACTCCCCCAACTCAAGCTGGGCTTCCCACCAGAAGCCAAGAGGGTCTCAGAGGGGACAAAGTTCTATGAGCATCAACCACACTACTGACTCAGCCTCTGGTCTCTAAGGCTAGACACCTGGAAGGACTTCCCCGGTTTCCAGGACCCTGAGGCAATGTACTGGGGTGGGGGGATGGGAATACAGCCTGGGGTGTCTCCTCTCCCAGGAGACTTTCTGGCATACTAGAGACTCTGATGGAGGTGGGGCAGAGACGGGGATACCGAAGCATCCATTGTGTGCCAAGCTCTGTGCTAAGCATGCTATAAATATCTCATTTAATGGGGTGACCTGAAATCACAGGATTAAATAGCATTAGAATGTTCCCCCTGGACAGCCTGGTCATCTGAGAAGTATGGCTAACTGGATGGCTAACATTCCTCTTCTCCCTCAATTTCCTGATCATAAAGAGTGGAGGAGATAGAGGTCTACAGGCGTAGAAAGTCTGGGCCACTCCCTCCGAAGCCAGACAGCCCAGAGCTGGGGTCTCCTCCCAAAAGCCCGGCCTTTAGGTACTTAAATTCTCACAGTGTAGTTAAAGATATTGGAAGGGAGTGCTTGGAATTTGGTGGGGCTTAAACCATTGCTTCTTCCTCACTTCCCAAGGACAAATTCCTGAGTATGTTCCCCATTTCCTCTTCAGGGAGTCTCTCACTAGGCAACTTTCTTTTCCTATTATGTTTTAAACCCTAGTTTCCCCCCCCCCCCCCCACCTTCGTGGGACAGGCACTAAGACCCAGCTGGCTGCCCCTCTGCTCCTCCCTGACCAGTCCCCCAAATCCCGCCCCTTTCCCTACCTCCCAACTCCTTCAGCATCTGGAGGCCAGGGCCCTTAAGGAGCCTGTGGGACTCTGGGCGTGGGTTATGGGGCAAACGTGGGGGCTGCTGTTTCTCCTAGTGGGCAGTGTCTGGGCACAGTATGAGAAGTATAGTTTTCGGGGCTTCCCCCCTGAGGACCTAATGCCTTTAGGCTCAGCCTATGCCTATGCCCTGGAGCAGTATGAGGGCGAGAGCTGGAAAGAGAGTGCCCGCTACCTGGAGGCGTCACTGAGACTCCACAGGCTGCTTCAGGACAGTGAGGCCTTCTGCCATGCCAACTGTAGCGGTACCAGACCATCTGGGGAGCACTCTCCAGCCTGGGGGACCAAAGAAGAGCTGGAGGAAGAGTGGGGCCGAGAGTTATGGTTTTTTGGGCAGGTATTGGAGCGGGCAGCCTGCCTGAGGCGGTGCAAACGGACTCTGCCAGCCTTTCAGGTGCCTTACCCTCCTCGACAGCTTCTCAAGGACTTCCAGAGTCGGTTGCCTTATCAATATCTGCATTATGCCCTATTCAAGGTATGGATCTTCCTTCCCACTTCTTTCTGCCCCTGCCCTCTCAGCACCTCTAACTTCTAGAATCCCTTCTTCTTCTCAATTTCTTGGCTTCCAGTTACTTGTCCTTCCCAAATATTCTCCAGTCTTTGTCCCTTTTTTTTTTTTTTGCTATTCCAGTCCCTAGTCCTCTGCCCCCAGTATCTCCCCAACTTCTGTTTTTCTTCATCTGCTCCCCCATTTACAACTCCTGTTGCCTCAGTGTCTCACCATCCCTGCATCTCTCCCTCAATGTAGATTCAATTCAACACCAGAAAAAGATAAAATTTAAAATCCCCAATTGAGCACCAAATTGTAAAACCTGAAAATCAAAGGTGAGATGAATAAAACTGAAAGTAAGAAAACTATTGAGCTAATAAATAAATCTAGGAGCTGGTTTTATGGGAAAAGCAAACAAACAAACAAAAAAAACCCAACAAAACAATAAGGCAAATAAACCATTAGTTAATTTGATTAAAAAGAAGAAAGAAGAAAAACCTAATTACCAGTATCAAAAATAAAAATAGTGATCAATGAAGAAAAAATTAAAGCAATAATTAAATAATTTTGCCCAATTATATGCCAATAAATTAGACATTCTGAACGAACTGGATATTTACAAATATATAAATTATCCTGTGTAGCTTTAATTCCATTCAATAAGCATTTATTTATTTATTTTTTGCTTTTTTTGGAGGGCAGTTGGGGTTAAGTGACTTGCCTAAGGTCACACGGCTAGTTTTTTTGTGTTAAGTGTCTGAGGCCGGATTTGAAGTCAGGTGCTCCTGACTCCAGGGCCGGTGCTCTACTCACTGCGCCACCTAGCCGTCCCTCAATAAGCATTTATTAAGCGCCTACTGTGTGCCAGCCATGAGGACTTGTGTCTCTTAGTCCCTTCTTCTCCTCCATTAATATCTCCCTAGTTCCTGCTTCTCTCTTGAACTGATCCCACTACCTTTGTTTTTGTCCCCTCCCAACCTTTGCCTCTCTTCCCCTGTTTTCTGTTTCCTGTCCCTGTCTTCCCCCGTGTGTCCTCATCTTTCTTTTCCCCTCACATGGACTATTACAACCTGCTAACTAGTCTCCCTACTTCAAGGATCTCCCCTCTTGAGTGCTCTATCCCTCCCCCCACCCAAGAACCAGAATGATATTCCTAAAGCTCCATGTCTAATCTCTCTTGTTCAAAAAACTCCAGTGGCTCACCTTGCCAGGTTTATTGCACCTTACTTCCCTTTTTGGTCATCAGAATGATCTGCTTGCTATTCCTAGTATAAACAACATTCCATCTTGCTTCACTGTGCCTTTTGCCCACGATGATCCCTATGCCTGGAATTCACTTCTTCCTCATCTCCAATTTCTAGACTCACTAATTCCTTTCAGAACTCTACACCCCATAGGAGGCCTTTTCTCATTCCACAAGGTACTTTGTTATTATTTATATGTGTGCCTGTGATACATCTATCCCTCTATGTGTACCTGTGATTCTATCCTTCTGATAGAATGTAAGCTTTTGAGATCAGGAATAATTCTAGTTTTTTGTCATTCCATCTCCAGGGCTTAACATATAGCACCTGATATATAGCAGATGCCTATTAAATGTGTATGAATTGACTGATTTCTTCCCCTACCTTGTTCCTCTTCCCTAGGGTCCCCTAACTCCTGCCCCTCTCCCCCAGTTCCCTCCAGCCCCTATCTTTGACCCTTAGTATACTTTCTCCCCACTCTGATCCCATCACCATTTTTTCCCCAGTGTCCCCAGCTTCCATATCCTGAACCTAGAAGGATTGGGATGGGATTTGTGTTCAGGGAATTACAAGAACCTTTCCTTCCTTATTCTTCCCCAAGACTTTGAGTGATCCTTCTATTCTGATGTTCTATCCCCCTTTCTGTCTAGTCTAACCAGCTAGAGAAAGCAGTGGCTGCTGCCTACACCTTCCTGCAAAGAAACCCCAAGCATGAGACGACCACCAAGTACCTTAACTACTACAGGGGACTCCTGGATGTGGATGAATACCTCACAGACTTGGAGGCCCACCCCTATGAGGTGGGAGCCTGTGTGTAGAAGGGGGTGGGGGGAAGGACATAGAGGGAATATGAAAATGGCTGAATCTGGTGGAGAAAAGGAAAGGACTGGGAAGTGGGCTTGGAGAGAAGCCTGCCCACACCATTCCAAGATTTGTCAGAAGGCTAGGGTTCGACTCCCCCAAATATCTCTTCTCCTAGGCAGTGTTCGTCCAGGCTGTGAAGCTCTACAATAGTGGTGATTTCCGAAGCAGTGTTGGGGATATGGAGCGAGCTCTTGCTAACTATCTCACTGTCTTTGCTAATTGCCTGGCTGGTTGTGAGGGGGCCCATGAACTCTCAGACTTCAAGGACTTCTACCCAGCTATTGCAGGTACCTTACATTCTATCATTCTGCACTTCCTCAGGTTTCCTCCACTGAATCACCCCTGTGAATCCCAATATCCCCAGTGAAGGGGACCCCTTGGAAAATGCCTCACCTTAGACCTTTGTTAAAAACCTTATCTCCACAGGAGATTCTCCTCACTAACCTCAACTTACTGATTTCAATTCAGTAAGCATTCAATGACTACCTACTGTATGTAAGACATTTCAGAAGAGGGGAAGGATTTTGGGGAAAGAATGAATTCTGTTTTGTATATATTGAGTTTGATCACTTAGAGATTTCCAAAAGACTGCTGGAGATTTAGTACTGGAGCTCAGGGGAGAGACAAGGACTGGTTATATAGCTCTGGGAATCACTTACATGGAGATGACAACTGAACCCATCAGAACTGATGAGGTCACCAAATGGCATAATATTAAAGAAGAGAAAAGGGCCTAGGACAGAGCATTTAGGGACATCTATGATTAGTGAGTGGACTATGACAGGGACAGAGACAGGAGAGCCAGGGGAATAATATCATGAAAACCTCGAGAGGAGAGACTTTTCAGTAGAAGAAGGTTCTCAACAGTATCAAATATTGCAGAGAGGCCAAGAAATATGGGGACTGAGTAAGGGCCATTAGATTTGGTGATTAAGAACTCATTGGTAACTTGAGAGAGCAGTTTCAGTTAAATGATAAGGTCAGAAGTCAGATGGCAAAGGATTTAGAAGGAGAAGAGGGGAAATGAAGGTACCTAGGACAGAAGGATTTTTCAAGGAGGTTGGCTTACAGGACAGTAGCTAGCAGGGATGGTAGGAACAAGTGAGGGTTCGTTTGGTGTTTTTGTTTGTTTTTTAAGGACAGGGGAGGCATACATGTGTTTGTAGGGGAAGGCAATAATAGATAAGGAGAGCTGGACGATGATAAGAGAGAGAGTGGGGCCATCTGCTAGAGAAGATGGGATGGGATGAGATCAAGGGTGTATGTAGAGAGGTTGGCCTTGGCAAGGAAAAGGGCCACTCCTTCCTCTGAGACAGGAAAGAAGGAGGAGGTAGATAGCGGGAAGATAGCTAAGTGATGTGGGATGAGAAGGGAGCTCTTAGTGAATGGTCTTAATATTGAGAATACCAACGAAACACAAGGACCCTACACCAAGTCTCTCTCCCTCTTACCACACAACCAGCCTATCTTTTTTCTTCATCATGCATTTATTCAATGGATACAAAATAATACTAAATGTTTTCTATCACAGGCACACATATAAATAATAACAAAGTATCTTGTTTTCTAGGAGAGAGAATGTAGGAAGTGGTGCCTGAGCTCTGCTCAGGAATGGCCCTACCCTTCATGATTCCATCTGAGTTTCCTGAAATTCTTTCAGTCTCCTTAAACCCTCCAGTTCTTTCTTGTTGGTTGCTACATTCCAAAGGAGGGGAGTATCTGAGGTTGGGGCAGGTTAGAGGTTGTATTTGTCTTATTTGTCTACCCCCATCTTCTCCCGCCCCTTAGACCGTTTTGCAGAATCTCTACAGTGCAAAGTAGACTGTGAGGCCAATCTAACCCCCAATGTGGGTGGCTACTTTGTGGACAAATTTGTGGCTACGATGTATCACTACCTCCAGTTTGCCTACTACAAATGTAAGTCCTTCTATGAGGGAAGAAGGGAAGGATGGGAAGGTTGGTTGTAAGTAATTAATGTTGGAGAACTGGGACCCACAAAAGAAGAGTGGAAGGGTGGGAAAAGAGTAGGATGCAAGTGTTTGAGAATGGGGAAGTGGGGTCTGCAGGATTTGGGGAGGAGATGGGAAGACTTTGGTAGGTACAGGAACAGAGGGGACTTGGGGACAGGAACAGTTTGGGGGACACTTAAGGGAGGGCCAAGGCAACTTGAGAAGGGGTAAAGAAGGGAAACTGAGCCTTGGAAAGGCAGGCAGAACACCTAGGAAGAGAGAGTAAGGTTGCTGATGAGGGATGAGGAGAAGGGTGAACGATAGAAAATTGCCCCCTGGGGAGGAGAAAGCCAGGGAGGGAATTCCTGGGAGGTGGAAGCAGGAAGGGAGGGAGATAACCAGATGAAAGATGGGTTTGGGGGATCTTGCCCTGGAAGAGATGAACAATGGAGGGGAAGAGGGAGAAGATCGTTCCCAGCTGTGAGTATAGGCATGGCTCCCCCTTACTTGTGACTCTGTTTTCCCAGTGAATGATGTTCGACAGGCTGCCCGGAGTGTAGCCAGCTACATGCTTTTTGACCCTGCAGACAACATAATGCAGCAGAATTTGGTGTATTACAGATTTCACCGGGAACGTTGGGGGCTGCAGGAGGAGGATTTCCAGCCCCGGGAGGTAGGGCTCACTTAGGATGTACTCTCAAGTTATGTGTTTTGATTTTCTTTTTTTCCCAAAAGAGCAAATTCTGACTTTGATGCCCCTCTCTCCCATCCATTCTCTGACTGAGCCATGCCTTCTCAGGGTCTTGGCTTCTAGGAGGTAGAGGGGCTATCTTAAGGTCAAGATCAGGATAACCTGCTTGCATTTATCACCCCTACAGTATCTAAGAGCTCAGGCCAGGGATATTCCCTTTCCAGTTCTTTTCACATGGGCCACAGAGTTAGCCTCCTACCTTCTCTCCTGAATCCTCAAGTCTCAGAAGAATCCAGTTCACATACTCTCCCTGTGGCATAGTAGACATAGTAAGAGCTTTGAAGTCAGAGAACACTAAGTTAAAATTCTGCTTTAGTTACTGGTAATGTGACCTTGAACAAATCATTTCCACTCTCTGAGCTTAGCTACTCCTCCGTAGGTTGAGGTGGATGGATCAGATGACCTCTTAGTTCTCCATCTAGGTCTAAATAGAACAAGGGACTGCAGAGGTCATCTGGTCCCTCCCTCCTCTCCATTTTACAGATGAAATTAAGGGACTTTCCTATATGAGGAAATGGATCCAGGGGAAGTTAAGGGACTTGTCCATGGTCACTCCAGTAGTAAAAAGGTCAGAGATGGGGTTTGAACCCAGGTGTCACAGTGGATAGATAAAGTGCTGGACTTGGAGTCAGGAAGACCTGAGTAGAAAGGTAGCCTCGGACACTTATTAACAGTGTGACCCTGGCCAAGTCAATTAACCCTGTTGCCTCAGTTTCTTCATCTGTAAAATAAACTGGAGAAAGATGGGAAATTGCTCCAGTATCTTTGCCAAGGACACCCCAAATGGAGAGTATAACAAGACTGAACAACAACAGTAACTTCTGACATTAGAGCTAGTACCTTTTCCTGTGTACCACACTGCCTCTCCCCAGGCAGCAGTAGGTAACATCTTCCTGAAACATAAGAAATGTGGGTTTCACATAGAAGGTAGCAAGTGAGGGTATGCAGTCCCCCACCAGGTTGTAAGTGTAAATGAGGTGTACTTCTATGCTTCATTCACCTTCTTCCTCACTCCAGGAAGCTATACTCTACCATAACCAGACCACAGAACTCCGGGAGCTGCTAGAGTTTGCTCGTTTATATTTGCAATCAGATGATGAGGTGAGTGTTCTACCACTTCCAGACCCTGGGTGGATGAAGCTGTATGCATGTCTGTGTGTGTGTGTGTGTGTGTGTGTGTTTGTGTGTTCGTGTTCATATTCCTGTGGGGGTACTGTCCACAAGTTCTGCCCCATTTTAGAAGAAACTGCCTCTAGGAAGAGATGTATTAATGATTACATAAGATTATAGAATTTAGAGCTGGAAGACACCTTTAGAAATCAATTGATCCAATTTCCTCATTTCACATTGGATTTGTGAGAGAAATGATTATTAAATAACCATTTGTTGGGTAGATCCACATTCCCCCCCCCTTCCTAGATCCTCATTCTCTATTAGGCCAAGACAGTATCTAAAGGACACTGCTCAAAATAATATTGTATTAACTTTTTCCTCTGTCTTGCTCAGACCCTAGCCAAGCGGGGAAGCTCAATGTGTTCTACTTAGGTTTGGACGGGGATAGATTCTTTCTCTAGATTGCTTGAGGTGTGGGGGTGATTTGGAAGTAAAAGACTATCAGCTGTCTCCTAGCCCATCATTAGAATAGGTCCACCTCATTATAATATTCATTTTCTCATTACTTGTTAACCAAAGTTGATTGCCACCCTCAGAAACACCCATTCTTCCAAGGGTATATAAGTATTGATTGAGTAGGTTTCATGAAGAGTCTTTGGCCATTTGAGAATGCCACTGACCCCTTTTATTACTTATTGCTAGTGTGATTAATAAAATGATTAATTACCCAGAATCTATATCTCTTGAACTTTTTATATGTCACAATTTGTGAGGCAGGATCACCTGGTGTGGTATAGGGCAGGTGACTGGTTTTGAATTCTAGCTCCAATAGTTAGTTACTAACCAGTCATGGGCAAGTCACTCACCCTCTCTGACTTATCCTGTATCTTCCTCTATCAACCTACCTTACAGAGTTATGAGAAAAGTGCTTTGTAAGCTATATAAATATTGTTATTTACCCTGTACTAGACAAAATCACTTTTGTCCATTCCTTCCTCTACAAACCTCCCTGAAGCCTCTCCCCAAACTCTATCCTTTCTGCCTTTTCAGACACCCAGTATTTTCATGTGGTTTCAAATTACTTTGTTTAAGAGAAGAGCAGCCTGGGAAACTATTTTCCACTAAGTAACCTGATAAATTTACTCACTTGGACTTTAAATTTCTTAAATGAATTTTAATGAATGTTTTCTCCCTCCTACTTCCTTCTGTCCCTACCCCACCAAGTGGGGAAAAAAATCTTTTTAAAAATATCTAGAGTCAAGCAAGACAAATTTCCACAATGGTTATGTTAAAAATATATACATTTCAATTTGCACCCTAATTCTATCACCTCTCTATTAGAAGGAAGGTAGCATGCTTCATTATGGATTCTCTGGAATTGTGGTTGGTCATTGCCAGAGACCATCTTTCCAAAGATGTTTATCTTTATAATATCGTTGTTGTTCTCCTGGTTCTGCTTCCTTCACTCTGCATCATTTCAGACAAGTCTTCTCTTGTTTCTCTGGAAGAGTAAGACTTAAGATATTACTCCTTGAAGAAAAATGTTTAGTTGAAAAAGAGGCCTCTAGGACAATGACTGTGCTTGACCTCAAGAAGTGAGGCTTCTTTATTGATGATGTTGGGATTTCAGGTCTCTGTGGAAGTGCTTTTGGAGGCCCTTTTGCCACACTTCATCATCCCAGGGGCCTTGAGGAAGGGAGTCCTGGCCAAATGGTATTTTATCCCAACAGCTAACAAACTCCCAACTCTTTCTTTCCTAATCCTGGTAATTTGTGGTCCACAATTGCTTAGGCAAAAATCCTCTTCCCCTGTTACTGGTTCCCAGTCTCTCATCTTTATTCACCTCAACCTCACTACTTCCCTAGTCCCTCTGACGTCTTCTTCTGTTGCATCTTTCAACAGACCTCCTCTTTCTATTTCCTCAAATTTACAGAAACCTGACTCCCCCAGAAGACATTATGTCCCTGGCTATCCTTTCCAGTACTGACTAGATGTACATTCTCTCATGGCCCTCCCCTTTTCTCCCTCCCAGGGAGCAGGTGAAGAAGTAGGCAGTATTCCTTGCTCCTCACTGCCACTTTTAGACTCTCTCCCTGCTGACATCACAGAACTTCTCCCTTGAGGTTCATTCTGCCTAGAGATATCACCCACCCTTTCAAGATCCGAGAGCCCATTATCTAATAATCTCCAGGTCATTCTCCCTCTTTTCTCAAAAAATTCAAGACCTGACTCATAGTCTTCTTCTGTACCCCAACCCCTGCTTGTATATTTGGTGACTTCAATATTCTGTATACATGTTGATGTCCCTTCAAACGACTTGAACTCTCAGTTTATCAGTTTTTTTAATTTTCATGACCTTTGTCTTTACCTCAGCCAAACTCAAAGATGGTTATATTGTTCATCTTGTCATTGTTCAAAACGTTTTTTTTCTTTTATACAGAATTAGGAGATTCTTCTGTTTCATTATACTTTATTTTTCTTTCTTTCAACTCCTTAACCCTTGGCAATCAGACTTCCAACCTCACCACTTAAGTGAAATTCTCCAAGGTTACCAATAATTTCTTTTTCATTTTGTTCTATGTCTTTATTTTTATGTGTATTTCTTGTATACAGCAAATTGTTGGGGTTTTTAAAAAATCCATTCTGATACTCTCATTTTATTGGATTGTTTGATTCATTTTGATTTGAAGTTATGATTGTTTCTCCCATTTTTGGTATTTTTTCCCCTGTCATCTCTTAAGTAATTTTTTGTTTCTATGATTATTTTTGCTTTACAAATCTATCAGTTTGTCTTTCAGAGTCTTTTCTTTGGAGAGAATGTTGTCTTTTAAGTTCTGTACCCTATTATTTTTTTGAAAGTCTATTGAAAACTCTGATTTTCAACCTGACTTCAAATATCTTCTTTTAACAATTGTACTTTTTTTTTTAACCAAAATTATGAACTATCTTGCTATTTTTTGATGCTCTCTAGTAATGCCACAGGATTCTCTTTTTCAATAACTATTTTGGTTAATTTTCCTTCAGGGTATAATAATTGTTCATTGTTTTTTGGTGTCTGAGTTTTTACTCATTTTTCTTTCTGTCTTTATGAACCTCTCTGTTAGTTTATATGCCTGTGAGCTAAGTTTTTAATAAGCCTTTCTTCCTTAGACTTCTGGTCTTTCAGTCTTATTCTTGTATTCACAGTCACTTATCTCTGATGTTCCCCTTCACTCTTTGGTTCTCCCCTTTCCCTACTGCACAGATGCTCTGATACTGGACATTCATAGCCCTTTCTTGTTGAAGGATATGAGGTCAACCCAGACCCCACTTGGAGGAAACTCTTGGGAAAGAGGACTGGCCCAGCTTGGTTTCCAGTCCCTTTTCTTCAAGATAGGGAAGCTCTTTCTCCTCTAGTTGGTTGTACTACAAAGCAGCAACACCCACATCTTTCACTTCTTCCCCATTTGCTCTTTCCTTCCTTTGTATGGCAGAAATTGAGTATCTGCTCCCTCTTGTACTATGAGAGTGCGTGGAGTTGTTCAGGTTGAGTCACTGCTATGGAGGGACTGGGCAGGGACCCCCATTGCTGAAGCACGAGCCTACAAGATTGCCTGTGCTGTCTGAACCCTGTGGATGTAATGGGTTGGAGCAATGGGGGCATGGAGTAGAAATCCTAAGTCTTCAAATTCTAATATTATTTCATGGTTTCGGTTTTTGTTTTTTACTCTGTGCAGTATTTCTGCCTTTTTGCCTTTGGGATTCAATCTTGCTTACTCTAAATCCATAATTCCTTTTTTTATGAGGTTTTTGAATGGCAGAGGTTTGTGGAAAACAACTTCTCCATCATCTTACCAATCATGTGATTGCTACCAAGGTTAAGTGCTAAACCTGATGGCTTTTTCTCATTCTTTATCCTTCACAAACCCTCTGCAGCATTTGACACTGATATACCTTTTTCTTCTGGATACTGTCTCCTCCTTGGGTTTTTGTGACGCTAATTCTCATCTGGTTCCCTGCCTACCTATTGAACTTCTCTCTTTAACTCTCCTCTGCCTCTCTCAGAGGAGGAAACCACCACCTCTGGAGCATCCTGTTCCACTTTGGGACAGCTCTAATGATTAGGAAGCTTTTCTTGATATCAAGCATAAATTCTCCTCTTTACAGCTTCCATTCCATACTCCTGGTTTTGCCCTCTGGGGCCAAACAGAACATGTCTAATCCTTTGTTGACTTGGGATATAAGAAACTTTTATTTCATTAGTATTAGGAACTTACCCAATAAGGAAATCCCCTCTTCCAATGTAGGATGGCACCTTTTTTGCAATTTACAATTTTAGGAATTGCCTAGAGCACTAAGAGTGACTTGCCAACAGTCCCCGGACCAGGATGTCAGATTTATAACTTGAACCCAAACTGCTCGTGCCTCTGTAGTGTCTCTTCATGATACTGTATTAAAAGTCTAATGAATTAGCCTTTCTCCTTTAGACTTCTGGTCTTTCAGCCTCACTCTTGTATTCACAGTCACTTGTTTCTGGTTTTCTCTTTCACTCTTTGGTTCTCCCCACCCCCACCCTCACCCCCACCCCTTCCCCTACTACACAGATACTCTGACTCTGGATGTTCATAGCCTCTTCTTGTTTGTTTTTTATTTTTTTTTCCTTTTTGCTTTTTGGAGGGCAGTTGGGGTTAAGTGACTTGCCCAAGGTCACATGGTTAGTTTTTGTGTTAAGTGTCTGAGGCTGGATTTGAACTCAGGTCCTCCTGACTCCAGGGCCGGTGCTCTATTCACTGTGCCACCTACCTGCCCCCATAGCCTCTTCTTGTTGAAGGCTATGAGGGCAACCTAGGCCCTATCTGGAGGAACTTCTGAGAGAGGAGACTGGTCTAGCTAGGTCTCTAGTTCCTTTGCTTCAGATAGGGAAATTCTTTCTGTACTAAAAGACAGCTTTCTTGTCTCCCCCCCCCCCCTTTTCCTCTTTTCCAGGCAAACTGTGCCCTTTAGGGGGCAGCTAGATGGCACAGTGAATAGAGCACCACCCCTGGAGTCAGGAGGACTGAGTTCAAATTCAGCCTTAAATGCTTAATACTTAATTAGCTATGTGACCTTGGGCAAGTCACTTAACCCTAACTGCCAAGCCTTCCCCTTCCAAAAAGCAAAAAAAAAAACCAAAAAAACCCAAAATGTGCCCCCTTCACCAACCATCTGATTCCAGCCTACCTTTGCCATTTGTTTTCCCTTGGCTAACTCTAAATTTCCTTCAAACTGACTTGCTGCTCCTCAAACTCAGAGTCATCTCCCACACTCTGGACCCAGAGTGGTCTCTCTGCCTTATCTTTCTGCTTCTTAACTCCCCAGTTCCCTCAGTTTATGTGCTGTCTCCTAAGGGAAGTCTTTCCAGGTTTATGTTTGCTATCCCCTCTTTCCTCAAATTATCATGTATATGCCTATATGTTTGCCTATTGATGTCTCCAAAGATAAAATGTAAGCTCCTTGAGGGCAGGGATTGTTGTTTTTTTTTTGTTTGTTTTCTTTCTTGTATTAGTTCCTTGAATATAATAGGTGTTTAATGATTGTTGCTTTGGACTGGGTTAGGAACTTTTCTGGGAGCCCTTGAACCATACCAGATGGATCCACCATTAGGCTACTCCTGTTCCTAGATCCTTGAGCTGAGAAGGAACTGGGTGATGGTGGTTGTATTAAGGAGGTAATATGTTACAGAGGAAGGAGCACTGGATTTGTCATATCTAGTGATGTGTTAGTAATGTTTAACAGCTGGTTCTCTGAAATGTAGGCATAACATGCTTCTAAGTTTAATATGATTTGCTACCATTTTCTCCATCTCTTAAGTCTAGACAATCGACAAATTATAAATTTTTATTTGTAGCATTTGCTTATGCTGATGATTTAACAATCACCTCTCCAGATAGATATGGCTTATAGGATGATCCAGACAAAAAAAGGCTCATGATGTAAAATGCTATTTACAACCAGAGAAAGAACTATGGAGTCTGAAAGCAAAACAAAGCAGATGATTTTCTTTCTTTTTTCCCCCTTTCTTGTGCTATTTCCCCTTTGTTCTTATTTCTTCTTTTGCAACATGACTAATGTGGAAATATGTTTAATATGATTATACATGTATAACATATATTGTATTGCTTGCTATCTTGAAGAGGGGGAAGGGAGATGGGCAGAGAGGGAGGGAGAAAAACTTGAAACTCAAAATCTTATAAAAGGGGGCTGCTTGGTGGTACAGTGAATAGAGCACTGGCCCTGGAGTCAGGAGGACCTGAGTTCAAATCCTTCCTCAGACACTTAATGCTTACTAGCTGTGTGGCCTTGGGCAAATCACTTAACCCCAATGGCCCAGCCTTCCCCTCTCCAAAAAAAAAAATAAATAAATAAAACAAAACAAAAATCTTATAAAATCAAATGTTGAAAACTATCTTTACACGTAATTGGAAAAGATAAAATATTAATCGAGGGAAAAACAGATCTGGCTCCAGCAAACCCCTGTTATGACACAGATTGAATCTTGGCTTTGTTATTTATCATTTTGGGCAAGTCATTTCATGTCTTTGGATTTCAGTTTCCTCATCTGTAAAATGGGTGATTAGACTGGAAGGTCCTTTCTAGTTCCAAGGTCTATGATCCTATGTGGGGGAAATGATGCTACCCTTTGACTGGGTAGAGATGTCATAGACATGACCATCTTGCTTCTGTTTTCCCCTTCCTTTTACCTGGGGGCCAGTAGATGGAACTAGAGGAGTCAGCACTACCATTGGAATCAGAACCACCACTGTCAGACACAGAGTTTGAAGGAGACGGTGACTATGAGGAAAGCATCTATGCAGATTGGTGGCAAGAGCCCAATGCCAAGGGTGATGACGCAGAAGCTGGTCAGTGCCTGCCAGAGGGTTGGGGTCTGTGTCTGTCGGGGAGGATGAGTCTATTGGGATGGGATCTGGATTTGCATGAGGGTGTGTGTGTGTGTGTGTGTGTGTGTGTGTGTGTGTGTGTGTGTGTGTGTGTGTGTGTGTGTGAGAGAGAGAGAGAGAGAGAGAGAGAGAGAGAGAGAGAGAGAGAGAGAGAGAGAGGTGAGGACAAGACAGCTACCTCCCTGAAGAGTGTCTAGTATGAGAAAAGCTATTTTCTGGGTTTTGGGAAAAGATTGTGCTTGTAGAGAGGGGAACAATTGATGATCTGTTCACCAAATGTTTACTCATTATTCTATGCCTGCCTGATTGCTCCTTTCCTGGACTATACTTTGAGACCAATCCTGATGTCGAGGCATTAGCTGGAGTTTTCAAGGGTGGAGAAGACTAACCCTGATGTTTTCTTCTTTTGGTCCAGAGCCTGAGCAAGCATGAGATGGAAACCCGTGGGGAGCACTCCAAAATGTTGGGATGACCAGGCGCTCCTACCTCCAAGGAAGCAGCAGCAGACACCACAACAAAATATTTATTAAAAATTAATGGGGAACAGAACTAACCTGACTCCTCCCCCACCCCCTACCCCCAAACCTCAGGGTGTCCTTCTCTCCGGGTCTTCAATACTGCATTCTTCATCTCTTCTCCTCTTGTTCTTATGGAGCCAGAGTCACTCATAAAATTGTCCAGGGGAAGGGAGAGAACATCCCTACTCTGCTTGGGCTCTCCTATCCTCTCGTGCCCCAAATCCCTGGACTAAGGAACCTGAGATTCTCAGCAGTGAAGCTCTGGATGGAAGCAGCTGCAACTCTTGGATGCTGCCTTAAACTGGACTCTAGCACATGTTGGTGACACAAGGAACAGCCTACTGTAGTAGAAAAAAGCATTGGAATAAAAGTTGGGAGGCCTGAGTTCAAGTCCTGGCTGTGCCACTAATCAGCTGAGTGAATTTTAGGCAGTTACTTCCCATCTCTGGAACTCAGTTTTCTTATCTGAAGAATATGGTGTTGGATTGGTCCTTCCTGTACTGACAGTCTATGTCCTATGAGGAGGAGTATTGGTGCAAATATGCTGGTATAAATTCCCAAGGATGTGTCTGCTTCCTCTTGTCCAGGCTTAGGGATGGGGGTGTGGTACTACTCATCTTGGGATGGGGACAGAATTGAGAACATCTGGTTTTGAAACAGTCTAGCAAGAACTTGGAAATGGCTCCACCCCAAGCCCTGCCCTGCACAATCCCAACCCTCTGAATGAAGATGGTGGGAAGGAGCCAAGAGGTTCAGGGGCAACCTCTCATTCTTGGGATGGGAGCAGGGGAAAAGAGGAGTCTTTGTTTTTGAGGCACAGGGATAAAATTAGGACCTGCTCCCCCTGTTCTAATCTTGCCTCAGACTCAAGATGGAGAAAGAGAGTAGAAAGGGATGGTGCTTAGGAGTGAGGGTGGAGGCCAGTGGCTAGAGCCCAAATTCATGACTCACCTCCCCCAAACTCCGTCTCCCCAGCTGTTTTGCCTAGAGCCCCCAGCTCTAGAGATCGCCTCTCCCCATCTAGCCAGCAGAGGGAGCCTCCAACATAGACATGTCAAGTCTTAACGGCGAAATATAGGAAGGTTTCTGGGGATTGTCTATGGAAGACCAGCTTTACAGTGCAGCTGTGTCTGTGGAGAAACCAACACGGCAACCTAGTACAGGGAGTGAACTGGGTGTGGTGATGCACCTCTGCAGTCCTTACTCCTGAGAGGCTGAGGCTAATGGATCACTTGAGCTTGGGAGGTCTGAGTTGCAGGTAGGCTAAAACCAATTGGGTGTCTGCACTAAGTCTGGCACCAATATGGTAAACTCCTGGGAGTGAAGGGCCACAAGGGTTCCCAAGAAGCAGGCTTTCATGTCCATGAATGATGGTGTTAAGCCCGTAAGTGGCTGCTGTGCTTCTAGCCTGGGCAAGACTGGGAAATTCTGTCTTTAAGGGAAAAAAGGGAAAAGTTAGTAAAAATTTACTCGTCTTAGAGCAAGTAGCCAGGCAAATATTTGTGGTATCTATTCCCCAAATTCACAAGCTGCCCCCCTCAAAAAAAGAGAGGGGAGGAAGGACAATGGCTGCCCCTTAGTCTTAGAAGAAGGAACCAGAATTGGGGAGGCAGAGTTTTCATGGTGCCTCTGTGTCCCCAGCCTGGCTGCCAGGTGACCAGAACAGTGTCATCAATTCTTCCTTTCTTCCTTTATGGAACAGGGAGACCTCACCCCTCCACCCAGCTCCACCCTACTCCTCCTGGGCCCTGGAGCTGAGGGTAAGATTCTGATTCAGGGTGGAGGGGAGGGAAGGAGCCAGAGACTTAGTCAAAGTTGGCTAACTCAGGTGATGATATCCAACCTCTTCCCCCCACCCCAAGCAGGGCAGTGCCTTCTTGTAGGTGGGTCAGCTGGTGAAAGAGTTTTAGGTTTCATCTTTATGACATTTCTTCATTGCAGTCCTAAGGAAGGTGAAACCAAGGCCTCTGCCCCACCTCCTCCAGAGTCCAAGGGCTATTATCACCTTTTCCAGATAGCTTTTCCTTCTGTTCCCAAGAGGAAATACTCAGACCAGCAAGTGAGGAGCAGCCCTCATAGCACACGTCTATATGATCCTTTAAGGTTTGCAAAGGGTTTTACATGTGTTATCACATTTGAGTCTCACAACCACTGGGGGAGGTGGGTGCTATTATTATTTTCATCCTACACTTGAGAAAACTGGGGGTGGGCAAGTCACAACCTTCCTCAGCCCCAGTTTTCTCAACTGTAGGATTCAAGTCCAGGTCTTCTGATTCACTATATTGCTTAGATGCATCATAATATAGGGTATTGTGTATCTGAGTGTGTGTGTGTTTCTTTGTGTCTTTGTCCATAAGTGTGTTCTGTGTTACTGTTTCTATTTTGCGGAGTATCCAAGAGTGTGTATGGATCTATATAGTTGCTTTGGTGGTTTTGTTCACACAAGAGTATGTGCGTGTGTGCGTGTGTGTGCATACACGTGTGTGTGTGTGTGCCCATGCCCATGAGTGGTTGGTTAGGTGACCATGTCTACATCTGTCTATGGATCCTGTATGTGAATGGGTAGCTATGCATTTGAGGTTGTGAGTACATGTAGGAAGGCATAGCTTTCAGAAATAAGGAGGAATAAGTCCCTGTGAGCCCTTGGCCCAGCCACATGTGGGTTAAGTTCAGTTCTGGGCGTCACTATTTAAGAAAGATACACATCACTTGGAGAATGTCCAAAGGATGATAGCCATGTTTAGCCCTCTCCCCCTCCAAAAAAAAAAAAAAAAGACTAGGGGAAGAGGAGGGTGGTTATTTGAAGATCAGTCATGTCCTATTTGTCCTCAGTGGGCAGAACCACAGTAATGGGTGGAAGTTACAAAGAAGCAAATGGAGAATTGATGTCAAGAAACTGTCCAAAGAATTGTCTGAAAGTGGAATGTACTGCCCCCGGAAGGGGTGGGATTCTTCCTTATCAGCAATCTTAAAACAAAGGCTGGAGGGTCACTTCTTGGGGGAGGGTGAGACAGGGAATTTCAGATATGAACTGCACAAGGTGGTCACTGAACTGTCTTCTTTGATTCTCTGTGTGCTTTGTTTCTCTTGGGGAGAAGAGCTAGGAGCTGGTGGTCTTTTTCTCTCCCGTCCAGCCTTGTCCCTAAGCTCTCCCCCATGTCCATTGGTTCCTAGTACAGTAGACAGTGGAAGTTGGCTGGTGTGGGGAGTAGGGGAGGAAGGGGGAGGGGGTTGCCATGCTGGGAGACATTATCCTCCACTCTATTTTCTGTCTTATTCACCTCCCATTCCAGGGGATCCAGTCCCTCCTACCCTCTCACTGACGCCTCAGTCTCTCCATTACCTAGTCAGCTCCCCAAACCGGTGAGACGGAGTCCCATCCCAGCGTGGGCCCTCGGGGTGGCTCCCAGTCTGCCTCCCAACCTTGCCCAGCCCTGGACTTTCTCATTCCTCCCTGCCCCCCCCCAGGCCCCTCCCTATTCTTTGCCACATCTTTCTTTACCCAACCCCCAGGATACTTCCACCTATCTTTCAGGGCCTCAATTTGGCCACCTGTAGGATGAGGGGAAAGCCAGGGAGATGATTCAAAAGTATCTGGGGACAAACCCCACAGGGGATCTGCTGGAACAAGAGAGAGTTCCCATGGGGTAGGGAGTGGTGGAGGAGGGAGAGAGTAAGGAGTTTTCAGGCATTCTTTCTTTTCAGTTTATGTCACCATCTGGCATGTTGGGTTTTCTTCTGGGGAAGAGCAAGGGCCTGAGAGAGGATACCAGGTGGACTGACAGGATGTGGAGACAAAGTCCCCTTTACAGCCAGAGGCAGAGAATTTAGGAAGGAAGGAAACAAGGGGGTGGGGTGGGGGTGGGGGGCTCAACCCTTTGCAGTTTCCTCTGTTCTCCTACACAAGGACCCTGGGGTAGGCAGTAATTTCTTTACCATCCAAGGGCCCTTAGAGTGAGGGATTGAAAAGTCATAGGGAGTCTGAAAAACAAAGGCAAACTAGGGCCTTCCAGGTCTAAAATCCTGATTATACAACCAAAGTCTCTCAGTGGAACCCTTTGGGGATATTCTGTACATCTGTTTTTAATCAGAATGATTCCTCTTTAGATGGTACAGTGGATAGAACCCTGGACTTGGAGTCAGAAAGACCTGAATTCAAATCCTGCCTCATTTACTTCCTAGTTTTATGACCCTGGAAAAGTCACTTTACCTCTACTTGCCTCAACTTTCTCCTTTGTAAGGTGGGGATAATAATAGCACCTAACTCCAAGGGTTGTTATAAGGATTAGATGAAATAATATTTGTAAAGTACTTTGTGTTATACAAATGCTAGCTATTATTGTTTTTATTATTATTTCTGTTAGGGAAGCAACATTTAGGGCTGAAAGGGACATTAAAGACAACTTTGTTTAATCCTTTTTTTATAAATCTAATTTCAGTCTTTCCCATGGCTAACAGGTTAGAGACTCCCTTCAGAGGGCAGTGGAGCATGTGCTCCAGGGGCAAGGCGGGGGAGAGTTGCAGCGATGCCTCCTTCCAAGGGCCACCGATGTGGCATAGGCATCCTGGGAGTGTGACCTAGCTTTGGGGAAGACATTCTGGTCTCTGGTGAAGGGATTATTGGTAGAGCAGGAAATAACTTGACTTTCCCAAGTGATCCTTCCAAAGGTAGAAATGGAGGAAATAACAAAGGGAAATTTTATTCTGGATTTCATTTTTACTAACAAGGAAGAATTGATTGCTGGGGTGGGAATGATGGGAACTCTGGGGGAACGTGACCATGGCCTTGTAGAGTTTGTGATCGAGGAGAGGAAATCCAGACAATAGTCTTACGTGTATTCTAGATTTTGGAAAGGCAGATTTCAAAGGGTTCAGGGGAAAGATGGCTCCGATCCCAGTGGTTCAAAATGCTATAGGAGGAGTTGGTCCAAGAGGGATGGGGATGCTCAAGAATGGAATTCTGAAGACACTAAAGGAAACAGCTCCCATGAGAAAGAAAAATGTGGATTTATCTGCAAAGACTGATGTGGATGTACAGAGAATCTCACCAACTGACTCGACTTTTAGAAGCAATAGACGGAATATGAAAAAAAAAAGATCTGAGTGTGTTCCTGTCCAGTAAAAAGAGTGTCCAGAATACTGAAGTTCAGAATGAGTAGAGGCTGGTAAAGGGAGCTAAGGACAAAAAAAAGATTTTTTTTAAGCAGTAGAGGGAGAAAAAGGAGGCTGATAGAGGGGAAGGCTTTGTATATGGTTGATGGGATGCTGATAACTGACAGGAGAGAGAAGCCAGAGCTTCTCCATTTTTATTTTGCTTCTCTTTCCTCTGCCAAAGTGAATAGAAATCACAACACAAATGACTGAGAGGGAATTGATATCCTGAATAACAAGAGATAATAAGAGAATATTTAGCTGCCCTTGTTGATTTTGAGTCATGTAGGCCAGAAGAACAGCCATCCCAGGATACTGAAAGGACTGGTTGTATGACCCTGAGTGAGTCACTTAAACTGTGTCAGTTTCCTTTTCTGTAAAATGCTAGTCATAATAGCACCTACCTCCCAGGGTTGTTGCAAGGATAAAATGAGATCACCTTCATAAAGTGCTATATAAACGCTAGCTTCTTCTTCTTCTTCTCCTCTTCCTCCTCCTCCTCCTCCTCCTCCTCCTCCTCTTCCTCCTCCTCCTCCTCCTCCTCCTTCTCCTCCTCCTCCTCCTCTTCCTCCTCCTCCTCCTTCTTCTTCTTCTTCTTCTTCTTCTCCTCCTCCTCCTCCTTCTTCTTGTTCTTGTTCTTCTTGTTCTTCTTCTTCTCCTCCTCCTCCTCCTCCTCTTTCTTATCTTGGAGAAAGACAGATGTCCTGATTTTCAGAAAAAAGAAGAGAACAGAGTTTGTAAACTATTGTCAAGTGAACCTGACTTCACTTTCTGGTTTAGATGACTCGCATATCAAATTAAATTTGCAGATGCCAAAAAACTGGGATGGTAGAGAGATGACAAAGTCAGAATCCAAAAAGATCTTAATAGCCAGAGAACACTGGGCTGAATCTAACAAGATAACATTCAATAGGGATAAATGTAAAGTTTTACACTTGGGTACAAAAAGTCAACTTCTCAAGTTCAACATGGGGAATGAATGAAGCATTTATTAAGCACTTAATATGGGGGTACAAATAGTAAAATAAGATAGTCTCTGCTCTCAAGGAGCCCACATTTGAATGGAGGAGACAATACATGAGGAAAGTCAGCTTCCAGTCAGATGGAAAAGTCTCCTTGTCCTTAGGGTACAGTAACAAAGCAGATGATTAGATCTCTTCTTTAAGGTCATTTTCACTGATAAAATCATATCTGTTTCTGATGTTGGACCATTTGCCAAAGACTGGTGGCAAGAACTTTTTTTCTGGATCTACAATAAATGGGGCTTGGGCAGGTCGGTAGTACAGTGGATAGAGTCCTGGGAGTCAGGAGGACCTGAGTTCAAATCCTGCCTCAGATCCTTACTAGCTGTATGACCCTGGGCAAGTCACTTAACCCCAAGTGCCTCTCAAACAAAACAAAACAAAATCCATAAATGGGGCTGTAGCAGCTGCAGGAGCAGTTGCCAGGCTGCATCTCCACAGGGGTTGCTTCACAGGATGATGACTGAGGGCAGGGACTGGAAGCATGGCAATTCCCAAGGGTCTCAGGTTCAGCTGCTGGGCTGTCTCTATTAGGGACTAAGAGGAGATGATGGTGGTGACGGTGGTGGCTTGCCCTGCCCTTCTCATGGTGTCTCCTTTTTTTCTCCCAGGGAAATGGAGTTGGTGGTGGATTAGACATGATTAGACAGCAGAGTTGTTCTGAGAAAGAGCTAGTTATTAGTAGAATGCAAGCTTAATTTGAATGTGATGGGCTGTATTGAGAGGTATAGTTTCGAGGAATAGGCAAGTGATAAATCTCACTGTACTTTGCCCTGATCAGACCTTCTCTAAAGTATTGTATTCAGTTCTGGATGTCACAGTATAAGAGGGGCATTGATAGTAATAACATTAGCTAGGACTTATATAGCATTTTCTAAATGTGATCTTGTAGGGGCAGCTGGATGGCACAGATGATAGAGCACTGAATCTGAAGTCAGGAGGACTTGAGTTCAAATCCAGCCTCGGATACTTACTAGCTGTGTGACCCTGGGCAAGTCACTTAACCTTGATTGCCTCCCCCCCAAAACAATGATTTCATTTTATCCTTACAACAGCCCTGGGAAGGTAGATGCCAATTTTATTATTATACCAATTTTACAGATAAGGAAACTGAGATAAACAGGTTAAGTGACTTGCTCAAAGTTATATAACTAGTAAATCTATGAGGCCAGACTTGAACTCAGATCTTCTTGACTCCAGGTTCAGCCCTCTAACCACAGCATGACCAGTCTTGAGTGTCCAGAAGACAACAACCAGGATGGTATAAAGGGATCTTGAGCTCATGGTCATGAAGATTGATTGAAGGAACCAGTTATTTTTATCCTGAGAAGACAGTTGGGAGAAATGTTAGTTATATTTAAGTATTTGAAGAAACGTCCTGTAGTAGAAGGATTAAATTTGTTCTATTTGACAGAACCAGGAGCCATGTGTAGAAGTGGCAAAGAGGCCAATGTAAACTTGATATCTAATTTCCTAACAATTTGAGGTGTCTAAAAGTAGAAGAGGCTGCCTTGAGAGATGGTGGGTTCCATCTTCTGGGAGGCCATATAGCCACTTGTTGGGTAGGTTAAAGTGGGGATTCCTGTTATGTGTGAGTTGCACTAGATGATCACTGAAGTTCCTACCAAGTAGTTCTAAAATCTCTGATTCTGGTTGGGGCAGCTCTAGGGTACTAGCTAATTGGGTCAAGATCTTCCCTTTGATGCAGTTCTCCACTGTACCTACCTCTTACTTCTTTCATAGCCCTTCTTCCCCAGAGAAATGGAATGGGCATGATCTCATCAACACCCCCAGAAAGCTCCCGAGGGCCAGGGAAGAGTGATTAGTCCCGTTTTAAAAACATAGAAAACTGAGGTCCTGAAAAGGGCCGGGAATGGACCCACAGGACTAGGTTCCCATCTGCCATCCATCTTAGACAGCCCCACCCTACTCAGTGATCAGGTTCCTTGATGGCACAGGGATTGGTATGTCTTGGGAAGCAGGGAGAATCTGGGCACTGACCCCATCCCCAACATGAACCCCTGGCTCTTCTTGCTGGTTAAGTCACCCCATAATCACTGCCTTGCCTGGATTGTAGCTGGCGCCTTGTACCTGTATCTTATCTTCTCTGATCCACAAGCAGCCCTGAGGAGTGGGGAGGCCCCTAATTCTCATTTCTCAGGTAGGGAAATTGAGGTAGGGGGCAAATACATATCTGCTTAATCACCTCCTCTCCACCTATTTTTGTCCCCCAACACACACTTTCTCTTCTTTTTCTTATTGGGCCTAAGTCCAAAACAGAAATCATTATTTTTTTCTATCCAAATTCTCTCTGCCTAACTTCCTTCCTTCTATTGAGGGCATTATTATCCTTTCAGTTTCTCAGATTCACAACTTTAAAGTCATTCTCTATTCTCCCCTCTCCCTCACTTCTCAGACCCAATCAATTGCCAAGTCTTGTTGATTTTACCACCATAACATGCCTCAAATCTGTTCCCTTCTCTCCATTCACATGGTTCCCAACTATAGTTCAGACTCTCATTACCTTTTATCTGGACTATTGCAATAGCCTTATAATTGATCTCCTTCCCTCAAGTCTTTCCCCTCTCCAATCTAACCTCCACACAGCTGCCAAAGCAATCTTCCTAAAAAAATGAGTCTGACCATGTCTCTCTCCTACTCAAGAAGGCTTCCATCTCTTTAAGATACAAATACAGTCTTTGATTTTTAAAACCTTTTACAAGCTGGCTCCAGCCTGCCTTTTCAGACTTAATGAACATTACTCTTCTTCACGCAATCTATGTTCTGGCCAAACTGGTCTTGTTGCTATTTCATCTACCGTCTCTGTGTCTTTGTCCAGGATATCTCCTATGCCTGGAATGCCCTCCCTTTTCACCTCTGTCTCCTAGAATTCCTGGCTTCCTTCAAAGCTTGACTCAAGGGTCACCTCCTATCTTGAGATCCATCCAGAGAGTTTTGAGTGCCCTCTGCCCAGAATTTACTTTGCAAATATTTTTAATTTAATTTTCTTTATGCATGTTGTTTTCCCTCCCAATAAAATGCAAGCTGCTCAAGGGCAGGGACTGTTTGTGTTTTATTTTTATCTTTTCATCCTCAGCCTCTAGCATGATGCCTGTAACATAGTAGGTGCTAATAAATCCTTGTTGAATTAAGTTGGTTTAATCAGTACGTGTTTGCTGCACTTAGTTCATCCCTTAAAGTTGGCTAGCTAAGGAGACATGTAGGCGACTTTCTTTCTTCTACTCATTTTAGTAAAACCATGGAGTGTTGTGGTATGAGAACAGGTAGCAAGATTTTGGGGAACATTTCCATTGATTCATGGAGGCCTTCCTGGAGGAGGTAGCTGGGAAGGACCCATGTATGAAGAAAAAAAGGAGGGGTACTGGTGGTGTCCAGTCTGTCCTCCAATTCTTGGACCATGGCATAGCCCCTTTCTCTCCCAAACCCTTGCCTCAGCTCTCTCCCTAACATTCACACTGATCAAAACCCTCGATCCTCCCTGACCCCCCTCCATTTCCTCTCCACTCACACTCTGGTTACTAGTAGTCAGTTGGAATGATAAATTATCCATGAGTTGTAGGCTGTTCTTTTAACTGGAGGCTAATGTGCTGATGAAATATTCAGGGAGCTTACTTCCAGATTCCCATTGCTCTCCTGGTAGGGGTGGTGGGCGGTTGTGGACATTGCTTTTCAAGGCTAAGAACCACCAAGTTCCCAAACTAGAATCCTTGCCCCAGGGGATTATCTACAGGAAGGTAGTTTGTATTAAAGGAAAAGAAGGCAGAGGTCCTGAGGATGAGGCTGAGACAACAGGAGAGTGAGAGGGGATGGGAGGGGGGACTAGAAGTCTTGTTGCTTCACTGATCTCTCTAGCCTGGGGTAGAGTCATCTGCGCTGATTAGAGAGAGCATAGGATGGAAGTGGTTATTGATTTACGATGGAGTCCCTGGAGGAAGCAGAAACAGGCAGGAAAAGTCTCCATTGCCTCGCTTCCCCCCAACTCTGGCTTTTCTTCAAAGAGCACATTTTTTCAGAGGTCTCAACTAAGTCACCTCACTACAATGATAATAGCAGCGGGAATTGATTTTGGACTTTATAGTTTGCACAGTAATCTTCTTACAACAATACTATGAGCTGGCATTATTAGCTCTTATTATGACCAAGTGTTATTAGCTCTGTTTTACACATGAGGAAAATGAGGCTGTGTATTACCCATAATCATGGAGCTCATATGTAGCAGAGACTGAACCCAGGATTTTGGCTTCAGGTCTAAAATTCTTTCCATTTTTCTGCACACTCTTAGATCTCATATCAGCACTGAAGTCATTTCCCCTATCTTAGCCTGAATCTTGTAGTCAGAACCATGAGCATGCTCTTTTAACATGGGGGAATGTCAAGACCACTGGGAGAGAAAGAGGCCTGAGTTCTAATCCTTGTTCTACTTCTGGTGAACTGTGTGACCTTAAGTAGATGCCATCTTGTCTCTAGATAATTTTTTTCCTGTCTTTTACATTTCTTTGTATCCTCAGTACTCAGCATAATACCTAATAAGTAGGTGACTAATAAATGTCTGTTGATTGATTGTAAAATGAAGAGAATTAACTGATACTTTAAACTTCCTTTAGAGCTGTGGTTCTCAAACTTCCTAATGCTGAGACCCTTTAATACAGTTCCTCATGTTGTGGTGACCCCCCCCCAACCATAAAATTATTTTCATTGCTACTTCATAACTGTAATTTTGCTACTGTTATGAATTGTGATGTAAATATCTGATATGCAGGATGTATTTTCATTGTTACAAATTGAACATAACCCACAGGTTGAGAACTGATGATTTAGAGTCTCTGGAAAGCTGCTTTGGGGTCAGAGGATGGGGGTGGAATGCCAAATCTCTTCCCCACTTGGAACACCGATGTATATATGGAGGGATGTGGGGAGGCAAGCAAGCAGCTGTCAACTGGTGGCATGGGTGCATGTTAGGACAGGCCTTTTCCCTTGCCTTGCCCAGCTTTGGGTTCTGGTGGGAAGGTGGGGCAGGTGGGATGGGTGGGGCAGCTGCTGTGTCAGCTAGAGGAGTCAGACGAGAAGCAGGTTTAAGAACCTTGTGTTGTCTCCTCCAGCTCCCCCCTACACTTCTCCTCCTTCCTACCATGAGAACCATCCACCCAGGTGTGTCAAAGAATTTCCAGAAACTTTGGGGGGGAGATCCTGGGATGATAAACCATTCCATACTGAAGAGCCTTGGGGGAGAGAAATTTGGTCCTGAACTCCTAGGTGAGATTTCTCCTACGAGAGACCTCCAGGGATTTTGTGTTAATAATAAAAGGAGAACAGCTCAGGCTACTTGGGACGTGTGCTGAGCACAAACATTCTCTGGCATTTCATAACCATATCCATGAAACTTCTAAGTCCATCCCCTCTCCCTGAGTCTGTATCTTCCGTTTATCCCTCCCCTCCCCCTTCCTTTTCTGTCTCTCTTTCTATGTCATTCTGTTTTCCCTCTAACATTCCATTTCCACCCACATTTTTCACAGTGAAATGTTTCTGGAGCTACATCTGTAATTAAGTGCCTTCCCCAGTATGGGTCAGGCATACCTCACCTTCAGTGTCAGGGCACTGGGCAGTGACACCTTGAGCTAGGTCACAGCTCTTTTTTCTCTCCCACTTCCCCCATCCCACCCCATCCCTTCAGGCTCCAGAACATAAACCTCTTCTAGCTCTGAACAAGAGGAGTTGGTTGCTTAGGAAGTCATCTC
Source organism: Pseudocheirus occidentalis (assembly GCA_028646575.1). Classification (NCBI taxonomy): domain Eukaryota; kingdom Metazoa; phylum Chordata; class Mammalia; order Diprotodontia; family Pseudocheiridae; genus Pseudocheirus; species Pseudocheirus occidentalis. The sequence continues at coordinate 151,890,329 of CM053593.1, forward strand.
TCCCCACTTCGGCATTACTTCCCCACTTCCCCAGCCCATAATGGTGTCTCTGCTGGTATAAGGTATAAACCATTACAGAAGATTCCGGTTTCTGGTGTCTTTCATCATGACCATTTGGGAAGTCCTTAGGTATCTAACCCTGTTTCTTCTGATAGGCATTTACTATGTGGTTAATCAGGAACTAGCCTGATTCAACAACTCAAGGTCAGAGGGATTACCAGACTAATCTCCCCTAGATATTTTTTCATTCTGACCACTCTTTAAGCCTGAGCTGAATTAGAGGGAAATGAAGTGTGTGTGTGTGTGTGTGTGTGTGTGTGTGTGTGTGTGAAAATACATATGCCTCTCTGTGAATATCTTTCCTTGAGTCTGGGCATGGGACTTCATGTGTATGTGAATGTGAGCATGTTCATGTGTCTCTCAGTGTAGGTCTTGACTATTGATTTCTGTGTGGATGGGAATGTGAGTATAACTGTGTCTGGGTCTCTATTCCTATGAGTGTACAAGGTGTGTGTATTTAAGCATGTGTGGGTGGGGTGGAGAGGGGGTTCGAATAGCAAGCAGAAACTTTAGTACCTTATATGGCCAGAGGCTTCAAATGAAGAGGAGGGGAAGAGGGAAGAAAAGAACAAGAAGGGGAGCCTATTCTTTTTCTGGTATAATGGCTGCCAGACGTCTTCTGAGCTTCTTTCTTTCACAGAAGTTCACTGTCTCCAGAAAGTACCTCTACCTGCTCCTCTTCCTCCCCATAGCACTTCCTGTCACTCTTTGGGCACCTCCACTTTCCAGTTACTTTTGTCCCCTGGGGGTTGAACTCCTTTTTATGAGTTAGAGTGAGATGGGAAACCCTTTCTCCCACACTATAAGTTGTAGCCCTAGAAAGCTGAAGTGAGCAGGGGAAGTGAATTCATCCTTTGAGGGCTAATGTCTCAGCAGCCACAGAAGTCTGGATGAGAGGAAATGGATCTAACCACAGCAAGAGAATTTAGGTTAAAAACAAAACAAAACAAAAACTTTCCACACGTCACTAGCACAATTGTACTTTTTCCTAAAGGAATTTGGGATTTTTTTCCCCCTCAAAAGGAGAATTCCCTGACTGCCTTGGTTTAGAAGCACAGAAATGGATGACTTGGTGGCGGTGTCATCTTCCCCAAGCTCAGTTTGTGGCAGAGAGAAACAGAAAAAAATGTCACTCTTGAAAATCAGGTTTAACTTCATCATGTCGACAGAAAAATAACGATGATCTCCAAGCTTCTAAGAACAACAACAACAAAAGAAATCTGATTTGGGGGTGTAGGAGAGGGGCAAGGTTTCTATCTGAAGAACAGGGAAAAGAGGCCCCTCAGTCCAACTTCTGGGTCTTCTCTTTGCAAAATCTGCTTCTGCTTCCATCCCTAGTAACACCCTATGCTTTTTAGTTAGGAGTTGACAAGTTCGGACAAGATGTGGGGTAAGACACCCTTGATTTATCGTTGGGAAGAAAGGCACACATACTGTATTCCATTCACTCCATTCAGAGGTTTTTCTCTCTTGCCCCTGATACATTCCTCCTTCCCCTGCTTCCCACCCTCAGACCAAGTGAGTCCAGTCCTCTCCTTCTTATTGGGTGGGTCATGTGAAAGAGAGGTAGCCGAAGTAGAGGTGTGGGGGAGAACCAGAACACAGAGTGGATGTCGGTCTTCAGGAAGGGAAACCCAAGCAGTAATGAAGGAAAAGGCCCTTGTCTACAACCAGAAAAAGTTTATAACTTGGCTGAAGCAGAGGGAGGGTAAGTGGGTGGAAGCAATGTAGAGATGAAAATACCCAGAGAGGGAGCCAGACAGGCTGAGGGGGAGGGTCCAGGAGAGCAGGGCAAAGAGCATTTGGAAAGCTGAGGTGCTTGGCACTGCTGCATAGTCTTTCCTGCCTTCACCCACCTATTATCTCTTCCAGGAAGACCTCCTGGATTGGGGTAGGATATTTGGTTATCAGCTGTTGGCTGGATTGGAAGAGACCACTGTGCCTGACATAGGATGTTGAACCCATTGTGAGCCCTTCTAAAAACATACATTCAATAAATACCCAGAAAAGGAAAGGTCATTTTTTCCTCTCCAGAATCTTAGGACCGCATGGGCTTTTTTTTTTTTTTCCTGCTGCCTGGTTTTCTTTAGCCCCTCAGGCTTTTTTCTTCAGTCTTCTTTCTGTCATCCCATACGTGGCTTTTCTTGGGCCGTGGAGTTTGCATTCAAATCCTCTTTTCATTCAATCCGAGGTCTTTGCCACCTGATGCCTACTTTTTTGGCCGCGGTGAATAATCCCCTTAAGGGAATTATTCTCTGATGCTGAGTTGGTTAGGCGTCTACACAGACACGCAGCTTTCCTTTGCTAGAGCCGCTCCCCTGACTCACCTGTAGGACAGGTATGGGGGGGGTGGGAGCGGGTTCTACCTGGTGGAGAGCATGGGTGGGGTAAGACACACCCCAATCACTCCATTGGTTTCTCCCCGAGGCTTACTGACAGCGCCTCACCCATTCACGGGGCAGTATTCCTTCTCTATCCAATGGACGCAGAATTGGGATAGGACCTCGGGCTGGGGTCGGGCCCTAGAATCGACTGGCAGGGCACAAGGCCAATGGAGAGGCGGTAAACACAAGCGGTTGGGAGGGCGGACTCGAAGCTGGGCCCTGCCCTCCAGCGAGACGGGCAGGTCGTAGGGCCAGTGAGAGCACGGCGGAGGGTGGGCGTCGCCCAAGGGGCGGGGCTCCGAGGGGGAGCCCGAGGCGTGGCTTGGCTGTCAGGTCTCTTTGCCTTTTGTTCGTTTTGGGAGTTGCAGCCGCGGCCAGAGTCCG
>CM053593.1:151893256-151976458 GCA_028646575.1 Pseudocheirus occidentalis
AGGGAGCTTTGCTCTACGGGGCGGTGGGAGCAAGCGCCTACTTACAGGGAGTGGAGAGGACGTCTGCTTTCGGAGCATTGAGGTCTGGCATGGGTGGGAGGGTGGGGATACAGAAAGGCAATCCGGGTTGCCAGATTTTGCTTGGGAAGGAGGTGTGTGAGGGGTCAGGCTGACCACTCAGAAGGGAAAGTGGGTTAGTGGAGGACTGAACTGGGTGGGGCTGGAAATGTGGAGCTAGAGGTTGAGAGGAGGGTGAGTTTGGTCCTTTTTAAGGAAGGGAGGTAGGCAGCGATGTCTTGGGAAGGGCTTTGACTTTGTCTTGGAAAAGTCTGCGCTGGAGGGAGTGGGAATTGGAGGAGGGGTACAGTGGAGTCGAGGGTCAGATCTAGCTAGAGCGCTGCCCTGCCTGGCAGTGGCCTTAGTGGACTGGGATTGAGGGGGAGACTTTGACCTCATTTCGCGTGGTGAGCACATAGAGCATTCTCTCTCTCTCTCTGTCCAGCTGGGAATTTACAGTTAAGGAAACTTGCAGCTGGGCTGCACTCTCCGTCCCCCCTCAACTTCCCCCCCACCAAGCGTCATTCCTGCTCTCCTCTTCCACCCCCACCTCCCCAGGCCTGGGTGGGGCCCTATTGTCTGGGTCCAGTTTTCCGAGCAGTGGGGTCAGCGCTCTTGCATTGGAGGTGGGACCTCCATTCCTGGTTTGCTGAGCAGGTGAATTTGTTGTTAGGCATAAATTGGGCATTGGGCATTAAACGGATCTCGACTCCCTGGGAGTTAATATCAAAGTCCTGCATTTTCTTCTCTCTAATGTGTTTTCAGGAGGTGGGGACAAGTGGGTGGCTTGTTTTGTTTTAGGATGTCAGTTATAGTTGAGACTTGAGAAGGGCTTCAGAGAGGAGGTGGTTTATGAAGGGTCAGGAAGCAGCAGGGGTGGGGGACAGGTACCAAGAGAGCAAAAAGTTACCTCGTCTTGCTGGTGTGTTCGTGCTACGGTGTCGTCTGACATGTATAGCTTAGAGACCATAGAATTTAGGACTCCGAGGGCTGTTTAGAGAACACCTGGTTCAAATATCTCATTTCACAGACTCCTTTGTAACTAGCTATGAAAGGTTTATATGGGGGGGGGGGAACGCGGTTTGCCTCAGTTTCCTCAACTGTAAAATGAGAATGATACTACTTGCCTCAAATGATTGTGAAGACCAAATGAGATATTTGCCAGGTGCCTACACCATGTCTGGAATATAGTAGGGGCTATATATATGCTTATTCCACCTCTCACCCAGTCTTCCCCTTCTGTCCTTTTTCCTCCTTCCCTCCTGACTCTCCTCCATCTTTCTTATTGTGAAAAATTCACCTAGCAAGAAACTTTTTTGTTGTTCAGTCCTGTCTGACTTTTTCATGATCCTGTTTGGGGTTTTCTTGGCAAAGATCCTGCAGTGGTTTGCCATTTAATTTTCCAGCTCATTTTACAAACGAGGAAACTGAGGCAAACATGGTTAAGTGACTTTCCCAGGGTCACACAGCTAGTAAATGTGTCTGGAGCTGAATTTGGGCTCAGAGCCTCCTGACTCCAGGCCCAGGGCTTCATCCACTGTGCTGCCCAATAAACTTTCTAGGGGGAATCAGACTCATAGATCTAGAGCAAAAGAACCTCATGGGCCATAAAGTTCAACTCCCTCCTTCTCCTTAAGACCTTCTTAACTCTGGATAGTCCTCAGAATAGATAGCTCAGAGCTGATCCTTTCTGATCTTATCCCTTCCTCTCCCCACCTCCATTCTGTTTACTAATCTCTGGGAGATAGAGGGAACTCACTTGCACTTTCTTTCCATATCTAGGGGCACTCCCTGCACCCCGCACCTCTCTCTTCCCTATTTTAGGCAAAGCCTTTGTAACCCTTCTCCTACAGCCACTGCCCCCAGCCCAAAGTAGGAGACTGAGCTAGGAAAAGAATCCATGTAGGAGATGCCAATTATCTTATATTCTTACTCTGTCTTTTACCCTTTCCCATTCCCTGGTTTAATTAACCACCTCTAAATTGAGGAGGAAGCCAGTAATAGGACTTGATTTCCACTTGATTACCAAATTATGAAGTTTGCTGCAGATCGAGTTGGGATCTGGGTCTTTTGAGGTATTCCTTAAACAAATCAGAGGATCAGAGGATTTTTATAGCTGGAAGGACTTTCATCTAGCCTAGGTCCTTGCTGAGACATGAGTAGGGTTGGTAATCTGGTCTACTCTGGAGAAATGGAAGAAAGTTTCATGACTACTTCGGTCTCAGCCAAGAAATATAGCTCACATTTACATGTTATTTTCATTCTTCTTCTCAATATGACCCTGTGAGGCAGGTAATGCCAGTACTGTTGTCCCCATTTTATTTATTGATTTTTTTTTCACTTTTTGGAGGGGGGAAGGCAGGGCAGTTGGGGTTAAGTGACTTGCCCAAGGTCTTACAGCTAGTGCGTGTCAAGTATCTGAGGTCGGTTTTGAACTCAGGGCCTCCTGACTCCAGGGCCAGTGTTCTATTCACTGTGCCACCTAGGTGCCCCATATTGTTCCCATTTTAGTCATGAGAAAATGGAAGCTTGGAGAGGTAAAAGTGATTGGCCCAGGGTCACACAACTAGAAAGCAGGGCTGGAGGAGGAGAAAGAGGGTTGGATTTGGAATCACTGCACTTAAGCCTGAATCCCAGTTCTGCTGCCTGTTACATACTTGGGCCACTCTTTGGCAAACCAAGTCAGTTCCCGTAGTCTCAGTTTCCTCATCTGGGGAAAAAAAAAAAGGGGATGTTGGACTACAAGACCTCTGAGATACCTTCTGTCCTAAATCTGTGCTCATCTCCTTTTGTCAGAGATGAGATTTGAGACGAGGTCTCCTGATTCGCCATGTTGGTGGACAAGAAAGTTAAAGGTCTTGCTGGTGTGTTCTTGCTATGGTGTCGTCTGACACGTACAGCTTAGAGACCTATAACTTGGGACTCCAGGGCAGTTTAGAGAACACCTGGTTCAAATACCCCATTTCACAGACTCTTTTGTAATTAGCTAGGGAGGGTTTATATGCTTGCCTTTGCAATCCTGTTTCCTCGTTCCTTTTTCTATACCCCCTTTGCTGTTGTGTTGTTTTTTTAGTCATGTCCAACTCTTCATGGCCCTGTTGGGGTCATTCTCCATTTCTTTTTCCAGTTCATTTTACACATGAGAAAACTGAGGCAAACAGAGTTAAGTGACTTGGCCAGGGTCACACAACTAGGAAGTATCTAGGGCCAGATTTGAACATAGGAAGATAGGTCTTCCTTACTTTAGGCTTGGCACTCTCTCCAATTTACCACCTAGCTGCATGCCCTCTCTTCCCCCCCCCCCCCCCCCCCAGTCTCTCAGCAGGTTGAATTTAGGGAATTTATCAGTCAGACCTAATTTTCTCCTATTAGCCTGGGCCTTTCCAAGGCCTTTCTCATTAGGGTTCAGACTTAGCCCTAGGGGTGGAAAGCTTGAAAGGATAGTAGAAATCCTCTGAATCTAATTCTTTTGCTGTTGCTGCTGCTACTGGTTGATGAAGGTGGGGGCAGGGGAGGAATAGTACTGTATGGTTTGTACCAGAGCCAAGGAGGAGGGGAAAAGGCATGGTAATTGCATTAACTCAATGATTAGTTTAGCTAATCTGGTTTGTGGCTGAGTTGAAAAGATTATACTGAGGAAGAATTGCTCTGTACTTGTCTGAGAAAACTAGTTTTTGCTGGAGGAGGAAGGTGAGTATATTAAAGAAAGAAGAAAAAAATATTTGGATTTGATCTGTTCATTCTGCCTGGGCTCTGTTCTAATTTAAGTAAAAGGGGATCCTGGTCCTTCTAACCCTCGTCTTCACCCCCACTGAGTGCTCAGCCCCGGACCACCCTCCCCAAACTAAGTCTTTGTTATCAGTGCTTTACATTCTGAGGAGGAAGGGAAGATAAAAGAATGAGGAAGGTCACAGTTGGGAGACCTCTCAGCAAGGTGAAGAGATCCCTCTTTGTCTCAGGACTGGGAGATTGGAGGTTGGGGGCCAGATAGGACTTCTGTAGGACCCTTTTAAAAAAAATTCCCTGGGAGTTCCCTTCTTTTCCCCTCCCAGAAGGTTCTATATATGGGTAGAGAGAAAGAAAGTTAAGAGGGAACCATAAAGGGGGACAGGGCTGGCAGGTGGGAGTAGGGCTTCTTTGAAGCCTGGATTGACTCACTTTCACATTCTCTGCCCTCTGGAGAAAGGAGCTCAACCTTGTGGCTCTGTGTTCTGATTGTGGGGGTGGGGCTAAAAGGGTCTCTCTGGGACCTGTAGGTCCTGGGAATAGAATGGGGGGGGGAGGGTGTGGGGGTGTGTGGGAGTGGCAGAAGGTCAGACTTCCAGATAGGGAGGCCTCTGGAAGGGGAGGGGGTTGTGTAAAGCCATTAAGTACCAGGGAATGCCTGGCTCCTACTGGTTGGAACTCCCGGACTGATCCAGTATTATGGATGGTACAGAAAGTGAAATGCTCTGTTTTGACCAGCGATAGGACCAAGCTAGAAGGAAAGAAGATACATAAAAACGGGGAAAAAACAGCAGGTAAAAGTTCTCCTTATCTTAAACCTTTGGACCTTCCTTCTTAGGTGGTGGGGAGAGTATCTGAAAGTCCAAACTGGAGAGACTTTAACTTTGCCCAACTTTTGACTGGAAGAAATTTAGCAGTTATACCTATCCAATTCCCCATCAATCGGTGGCAGTGCCCCTCCCTCAGATCGGTAGAAAAGATTCCTTTGTCCTTTCTGTCTCTAGGTGGGAGAACTGAAGCAGCCAAGACGAACAGGGATTCAAGAGTCATAATAGCCAAGAGTCATTATAGCCAGTCTGGTATTCTGAATACAGAGGGACCACAGGGACCCTCATCTCTGATACAGCTAGACCTTGGGCTCAGTTTGGACTAGGTTGGACTAGATGACCTCTGACCCTAGTCCCTAAACTGTGATGCTGTGATTTAGAGGGCCTGGGAATGGGGGAGGGAATCCAAAAGTTGCTGTATAGCATCTGAACTTCTGCGGTATGTGGGATGGCAGGAAAAGGTCAGTTAGAGTTCTGGCCACTAAGAGAGTTGGGGTCAAACCTGCCTTTTGTCATCATTTCTCTAATTCCTCAAGCAGCCCAGGCCCTTGTAAAAAAAAAAAAAAATTAAGTCCTTGGTGTTGGAATGGAAGAGACAGCTTCTGCTAGGCAATCTGGGGAATGAACCTTTGGCTAAGCAAGTTTCTGTCTTATGGTGTTTAGGTCTTTTGCTTGCTGTTTATTAGGGAAGCTGCCAGTGATTGTCCTTTATCTTTTCCTTTCCTCTGACTCCATTTATTTTTTTAAAAGGAGACTCTATTCTCATTCCTTCCTGACCTATCCCAGGACCCAAATAAACTGGGGAATATGAGGGTGTACCTAATACCTAATCCTAGAGAAGAGACTTGGCAAGATGGGAAGAATGGGGTTGAAATTTAGATCTCCATGCACATGAATGGTTATCATATAGAGGGTATATCACCCTCTGTCACTGCTGAGGATATAAGAAGAGGGAAATGGGCTGGAACCACTGAAGGATTACTTAGATCTTAGACAGCAAGACTGGTTTTTAGATCAGATCAAGATTCCTTCCTGTTATCATCGCCATTGCCTTCCCTGGCTTCTTTTAAGACCTAACTAAAATCTCATTTTTCTACTGGAAGCCTTTGTCTCCTCTCTTAATTCTAGTGTCTTTACTCTCTTAATTAATTCCTGTTTATCCTGTATATGACTCGTTTGGATATATATGTTTGCTTGTTGTCCCTCTTTTGTCTTTTTGTAACCCTAGAGCTTATCATGGTGCTTGGGATATAGTAGGTGTTTAATGAATGTTTATTGACTGGAGACACTGGGATGGTGTGTGTGTGTGTGTGTGTGTGTGTGTGTGTGTGTGTGTGTGTGTGTGTGTGTGTGTGTGTGTGTTCGTGCGCGTGTGCGAGTGCGCGTGCGCGTGCCCACCCATTGGCAAGGGCACTGGTGGTACTGAATAAGGAAGTCGAGGGCTGACTTTCTTCCTGAATGGGATATTGGTTAACCTGTCTGGGTCAGTAGGGAGAAGGGTTCTGCTTGTGTGGGGGAAGGAAGAAGACAACCAAGATTCTGCTCCTAGAGGTGGCATTTGAGGTCAGAACCATAGTGACTCTTGAGAGCCTTTTGGTAACTTCAATCAACAGATATTTATTAACTGCCTACTATGTGTTAGGCATATAGGCTCTAGGTCCTGGGGATATAAAGATGTGTCCTAAAGTAGGGAAGGTGTGGCAGCAGCATAGGGATGAGTTTCAGAGAGGGTTTGAGATGGAACTATGTATAGTGAGGGATATTGCTGGGTAATTTATTATAAGCAAGAATGACCCTGTTAGGTGAATGGGAAAGAGCCATCCACACTGTTAAACTTTCCTTGATCTTAATCCAATTTTATTGGGGATGGAGCTGATGATACCATTCTTTGGCAGTTCTCTAGGCAGGTCTTCATGAGAGGGATGAGGGGCCACTGTTGTTGGTTTGGTCCGGTTGGACAATCCTGAACTTTGGGTTCCTTAGTTTGGGATGGGAGAGGAGTGTGACTTGAGATTTTTTTATAGTTTAGATTAAAGTCTTCTGCTTCTTCCACCAAACGTTCAACTAAATCTTGAGTCTTTATGGTTACCAGGGTCTAGAAAATTGAAAACAAACATGGAAAATCTATCAATATAATTTTTTTGTGACTTTCACACTAAACCTTTTCTTGTTTCAACCAGCCTGCCCAGTTTTAGGAGCTGTTGATAAGAAGCAATAAGAGCTAATGTTTTCCTACTTTGTTCTGTTTATTCCTCCATCCTTATTCCAAGGAATGAACCCAAAGGGGCCACCACTAGATTGAGAGTGGATGAGTGAACCAGTAGTCTTTAATAAACCACATCCCATACTGAAACAAAGATGACGTTTCTGCACTTTATAAAGAGATATGTAAAGCAATTTCTTCATAACAAGTATAAATGGTTTTGGATTACCCGTGTGGATCATCGCCAGTTAGTATGGAAAACTGGAAGTAAATATGATTTCATCAGTGGGGTGCCTTCAGTGGAGTAGACACATTTCCCTTGGGAGATAAAGTAGTTTAGCAATGGGCATTTCTGTCTGCCTTGAATTCCCTTCATTTTTTTCCTCCTGGTTTATTTGCTTTGGGAGCAAGCCAAGAGGGAAAAAACACCCCCAACAACAACAAATAGGCAGCTGTGTCCGGCTTGGAACTGTGACCGTCCCACAGTCCTCAGCTTGTCCCTAGGCGCCAGCTTGGGCCAGACATCTTTCACTATTGAAGCTGGACATGAACAGGATTTTTCCTTTGAAGATTCAAGATGTGCCTTCATCCTCTCCAGAAACTGGGAGCTCTCATTGTGCAGGAAGATGGAGATGCCAAGGAAGGAGGAGACAGTATCTCTAGCCTTTGGGGAGCTCCCAGTCTGAGCAGGAAGATAAGGATATACAAAGGAAGCAGATATGTTTTGGACTCTTGAGTATCTGGGCCCCTGGCTAAGTACAGGAAGACCTAGAGACTAGAGGCAAACTCCTAAGGGGGAGAGTTAGTCAGTGTCCCTCTTGAATACCGTCTCCCTTAAGGTGATAGGGGTGCTAAGTGGGGAATGTCCAGTTATCTGTCTGGCTCTGGAATGGCATGGCTTCAGGAGGTGACCCAATAGTACATGCTTATAGATAGCCTGGGTAGCAGAAAAGACTAGATCCCAGCTGCCTGGTGATGGGGAACCCCATGGGCAAAGCCTGGATGCTGAACACTAACAGCTTGACAGTGACAGCTCCCCTCAGGGTCTTAGATTCCAGGCACTAAGGTAGCTCTTCAGGATGTGATCAATCTGGACAAAGAAGTGAATCGAGGGCTATGGGAGGCAGAAATGGCAGATGCCTGACTAAGCATGTGGGCTTATAAATGTTTCTACTTTAGTCTCAGCACATCTGTCTCTATCGGGTTTTATATACTTCTGTCTCTTGCAGAAATTGCACCTTCTACTACCTCCAACCACTCCAACCTCTTCCAGGTGCCTTGCAAAGATTCTATCACCGTCAAGAAAAAATTGTATTGATAGCTTTTATTTTTTTCTCACCTTCATTTCCAAATATATCCCTCCTCTAACAAAGAATATAAAAAAAAGGAAAAAAGAAAGCAATTTCACATCACTTGAAACTGAAAGTATATCCCCATAGTTCTCACCTCCCAGCTCATCAAGAAGGGAGGAAAGTGCATTTTCTCATCTCTTCTGGGCCCAGCTTGGTCATTATAATTACACAGCATTTAGGGGTTTTGTTTCTTTCCACCTATATTGTATTTTTTTCCCTAGTTCTGCTTTGCTTTGCCTTTCTCTGTTCTTGATATTATTCATTGTTTCTTATAGTCCAGTAATAATTTCATCACATCCATGCATGAGAATTTGCTCAACTATTAGCTAATGCACAGGTATCTACTGAAGAATCTACTGTCAGCTAAGGTCCCAAACATGGCCACATGCTGAGATGATTTCTTAGTTTTAAGATTTTGAGCCCTTTCCCATGTGCAGATAATGCCAACATTTGAGGCATCTTGAATTTAAGCAAGAGCATAGATTTCCTTAACAAAAGAACAGAGAATATGAATCTAAAAATAATATGTTGTAAAAAATATTTGAAGTGAAGGGTTGAAACTACTGAACCAGGAGCAATGGATAGAAATTCTAGATACAGCTGTCACTAGTGACAGGCTTGACATAAGGAAAAAAAAAACCCCACTTCTTGACAATTCTGTTCTGTCCCAAAGGGGATACACTGCCTCTTCCTTCTTTCCCACCCCTGGCAGTTTTCTGGTAGAGGCTAGGAGATCAACTTTTAGGGATATAATAGAGTAGGTTTCCATTCAGTTTGTGCTGAGTGACTGACCTTCAGGATTTTGTGATTGTATGAAAAGTATGTATAAGAGATTTCTACCCAGTCCAGAAAGAAAGGGACCTGTTCTTCTAAATTAGCAGAAACAAATGAAAAGTTTCCTGTTGAATTCTCAGCCCCTTGGGTGTCTGGGCACACCAGAGAGTTAGTGTGGTCTGGTGGAATAGTAGAAAAGGAATGAGACTTGAAATTGGGGAACCTAGAGTATTGAGATCTAGGTTCAGGGTCTGGCTTCTGGATGCTTTTTTGATTTTAACCTTTCTTAGCATCAGTTTCTCCATCCATTAAGAGATGATCTATCTCCCTAGGTGGCTATAAGAAGAGCAAATACTACATAAAAATGAACTGCTTTGTATTAATCATTTTACCAATGATTTCATTGTTCTTTTCAGTGGGGCTTCTTAGTTCAAATGACATTCCACAAGATCAAGTCTTTGAAATCTGCTTCTTTTAATCACTAACTTGTTAACTTCCTCTAACCAAGGGAAAGAATATAATTTGTTTTTTTAGGAGAGTAATCTCCTAATTAGAGCAGATAGAGTACCCGACCTGAAGTTAGGAAGACCCATTTTCCTGAGTTTGAATATGTGACCTCAGAAACTAGTTGTGTCAAGTGGACAAGTTGTGGGCAAGTCATTTAACCCTGTTTGCCTCAGTTTCCTCATCTGTCAAATGAGCTGGAGAAGGAAATGGCAAACCAGCCCGGTTTCTTTGCCAAGAAAACTCAAATAGGGTCCCGTAATCAAGGCAACTGAAATGACAGAACAACAAAGTCTCCAGAGTTCATGTCTTAAGATGGGTCGAATCCTACTCTCCTAGTGATTCTCCTATTTCTTTCGTGTCTCTAACACAACCCCACCTTATTCTTTGCATATTTACCCCCTCCCTCACTCAGCCCCTGCCCTCTCCTATGCAAAATCCCTATTTCTTTCTGTCCCAGAGGCATTGGTCCCTCTGGGGGTAATTATAACCCAAGTTCAGGCACTTTTTAGAAAATTTCCTTCCTCTTTCCCCAAAGCCTACTCACTCCCTACCCTCTAGATGGCTTAGGGAGGGAGCCTCCATAGCTCAGTTCAGGGGCAGTGACTCTCTAAGTAAGAGACTCACTTGCTCTCTTTCTTTTTGGATGCTATGAAATGAACTGACAAAACTGCACGGCAAATCTGAACTGTAATCCCATGTCCAGACCTACATGATCTCTTCCTTCCCTCCCGAAAAACCCACCTTGATTAATACCTTAATAACAATAGCAAGTATTTACATGGTGCTTTAAGGTTTGCAAAGCGCTAACCTCTTTTGATTCTTACTATAACCCAGTGAGGTAGGTGCTACTCTTATCCCCATTTTACAGATTGGAAACCTGAGGCTTAGGGAGGTTAAATGACTTGTTCAGTTGGGGTCACAGCTAGTAAGTGCCTGAGGCAGTATCTGGACTGTGATCTTCCCTATTACTGTCAAAGATAGAGTATCTTAGTCATGAAAGTTGGGCAATTTCGATATCATCTTTTCCTTACTCTTCCCTTACCCCACATATCCAGGCAGTTGCCAAATCTTGTCATTTCTCCCTTCACAACATTTCTCTCGTCCTCATCGTTTGCCTGGATTGTTTCGGTAACCAATTTAAAAAAAAGATCAGCTTGGTATCACAGTGGATAAAGTGCTGGGCCTATAGTCAGGAAGACTCATCTTCCTGAGTTCAAATCTGGCCTCAGACACTTCCTAGCAGTGTGACCCTGGGCAAGTCACTTAACCCTGTTTGCCTCAGTTTCCTCTGTCAGATGAGCTGGAGAAGGAAATGACTAAGCACTCTGGTATCTTTGCCAAGAAAATCCTAAATGGAGTCACAAAGAGTCAGACAGGACTGAAAATGATTGAACAACAACAAGATTAAGGGAGGAACTAACCCTAATCAAAACAAACCACAATATATACGAAAAAAACCAATAAAATTTATTGTCAGTTGTTCTCCCTACCTCAGTTTCCTCCCCTGTCCAGTCCATCCTCCACACAACTGCTATAGTGACCTCACCAAAGCTTGAGCCTGACGCTATTCCTCCCCTGCTCAATGAATTCCAGTAACTCCCTATCTCATTCTTTGTAAATTCCTATTCTGGTGTAAGTTTTATAAGGTATATAATTATTAGTATAGCACTACATGTATATAGTTTGTAAGTGAGCAAAATAAACATTAGAACCTGCTCAAAGTGTTTACTCAATAGTGTTGGATGAATAAAATTTGGAGACCAGTCATGTCTCCTCAAAAATAAAAGAAACCCTTAGAAAGTAAGTACACGGAGGCCACCCACCCTTTCCCTCTCACCCTAGCTCAGTATCACTGGGGACATTGCAAACTTAGTCCAGGCTGGGAGCCTGGCTGTACTGCTCTGCCCTAGGCTATTTTTAATTACCCTCCCCTGCCCTCCTCTCCTCCCACCTTAGGTCACACTCTTTGCTGGGTAGATGGGCCCTCCCTCTGTCTGGCTACACTCCGATTTAGGATGCATGGGTAATATCCGGCTGGAATTACTGCTGTTACTGCAAAGAGGGCTCTAAAGCTATGGAGAAGGGAGCTGGGAGGGAAAGGAGGATTGTGCCTCACACCAGTCACTCTTGGGAATTTGATTGCCCGTGTGATCATGTGGACACACTCAAATCCACTCACACATATCTCTGGTGCACATACCAGTTAGCCTATCTTTTTCCCTACCCTGAGCCAGAAGTTACCCCAGGAGAGCCGGCTCCTTCCGCTCTTAGTGCCAACAATAGAACTTGTACTAAACAAAGACTTCCCTATTCAATTTTAAAAAGCCTTTTTCTGTCTCTCTGTTTCTGGGGCTAGAGGTATAGGTAGGACTCGGTTTCTTTACAGGAAGTAAGGAAGGGCTGACATGGAGACTGGACCAAAGCCAATGGCCCCTTACATTGTTTTCTCTATTCCCACGGTGCATAAAGCTCGCTTAGGCTGAGCATTTGGTAGCAAGGTGTTTACTGCTTGGAAGGGAATGCCTGAACATCCTGCCAGGTGATAGTGATAATAAAGTGATAATTAATAATAACCTTTGAAATTTATATAAAATATACAGCCTGGTGTAATGGGTTAAGTGTTGGATTTGGCATTAAGAAAACTTGGATTCAAATCCTCCCCAGCACACTCCATATTTGGCTATTAGTGGGCTGGTAGGTGGCATAGTGGATAGTGTTGGACAGTTGGAGTCAGGAGGACTCAACTCCCTGAATTCGAGTCTGATTTCCGACACTTACTTAGCTGTGTGACCCTGAGCAAGTCACTTCATCCTGTTTGCTTCAGTTTCCTCATGTATAAGATGCACCGGAGAAGGAAATGACAAACTACTCCATCATTTTTGCCAAGAAATCCCCAAATGGGATCTTGGGATCTTGGGATTCCCAAGAATGATCACAACTGATCAACATTTGGCCATCAGCAAGTAAGTTAATTTCCCTTATGAGAACCTACCTTAAAGGGTAAAACAAAGTAATTTGTGTAAACAGCTCTGCAAGCTTTCAAGTGCTATATAAAGGTCAGCTACTATTCGGTATGCTATGACAACAAGACCTAGAGATAGCAAAGGTAGCATTATTCCTGTTTTGCAGAGGAGAAAACAGTGATTTGCCCAAGATCACACAGTGACAGAACATGTTTGTGCTCACACCTCCTGATTCAGAGTCATCCTGGGCCCTATGTGGTGCAATCCTGTTTTTCTCTTGCCTATAGCTTACTTAGACTTATCCTTATCCTCTGCATCTGTCCTCAGAGAGGAGAAACATTGCATTCTCCTTCCACTGATTAATTTTAAGACATTTGTTTTGCTAACCCTCGAATTTTTCTACAGTCAACCTTTCTCTCATTCTCCTATCCCCACATATCTCACAGTTACCCAGTCTAGAAGGTGACAATGCCTTGGAGATGTTACTCTCCTAGTAAATATTTTGACTAGACAGACACATTTAGAGATAGTGACACAATTACACTTTTCTCACTAGGCAGAACAAGATCTAAACTTGGGGTGTCCCTCAGGGGCTAGATCCTCCCCTTCTGGGGTTGCTGCCCTGTAATCTCCTTCCCCCATCCCACCAACCTAAGTTGGATGGATGGGAAAGTGTGGTCAGTGTTTATCTCCCTCTGGCCCCACTGCCAGCATCCCCTTTCCTTCTCTCCTGACTGTCCTAAGCTGCTAACAGGTGGTAAAAACCAACTGTGTCACCAGACTTAGCCCCTTAGAGTATCCAGGGGAGGTCCCTGAGTTTGTCACAGCTTTCCCTAATTCCTGTTGAACATCAGAGGAGAAACAATGACCTGTGACCTCTGGGTTAGTTGACTCTGAAGCTAGTAGCACAATAAGGAATTGGTACCCTCTCTGTTGCAGCTTCAGCTTGGCTCAAGGCCCTGGGGACAGATGGCTTCCATAGAACTCACTATTCCTGTTGCTGGCCTTGACCTTGCTGTCTTTGATTTGGAGGCAGAGCAAATTGATTTGGATGGAGTAAGGGAATAGGGTCTTAAATAGAAACCTCTCTGTGGCCATAGTTAATGGGACTGGCTAATGAAAGAGCCAGAGCTTTCCTGTCCTTGTTGACCTCAAGGTTAATGTCAGGAGGTGAGCCCTGTTCCCTGCCCAGATGGAGCTGAATACCATGGATGGGGTTAAGGTGACCTTATTTACTGACATAGTTTACTGTCCCTGCTTCTTCCTATGCTGGTTTTATTCCACACTGGAGGAGGAAGTGAGAACCAGGATGTATGTATATGTATGGCATTCCCTTTACCACCCCCTCCACCCCCAACCTCTAACCTTAAGGACTCTGGTCTTGGGAATGAAGAGTCTTCAGGGACCTGTATTACTCACTCCAAAGATTTCATCTAGACCTCCTGTTGCCTCACCCCCTCCTCTCCTTTTGCCTCCTAGAGGCCCTGGGGAAGAGTGTGGGGGCAGGGGCAGGGAGCTGAGGTCCTGCTCCTGAAATAGCCAGAGACAGCCCTGTCTTTCCTGTGGAGAATGCCAGGAAAGCAGCTGGGCGCATCTGGCTGGAGCCTGTGCCTGTCTTTTCTGTCTTCCTGGGCCTCTCTGGCACATTCCACTTATCTGCCCTGAAACTCTGAGTCATTCAGGGAAGGAGGGAAGAAGCTGATCTTTCTTCTGGCCCTGCCTGTCTCAGGTGGTGTGCTAACAGGGAGCTGGGTGGAGTTGGCCTTATCTGGCCATGAAAGGCAACAAGAATAGAGAAATTAGAGCTTCCTGTACAGGGATGACCCTCTAATTGACCCACTGTCAGTGGGACGGGCACTCTGAATTGTTTATTCTACTGGTGGGAATGAGCTAGCTTTCTGTTACCCTGTCTCTCCCTTGTAACAAATGGCATGTATTCTGGCTAGAATTAAGTGCCCAATCTGTTGGGAAAGCTGAGTTTTTCCTTTGTGTGGTACTTACTGGGCCTAGGGAGAATTGAACCTGTGATGTTGGCTTCATTAACATAGTACTCTAGCTAACTGAATTAACCATTTCTGAAGTAGGGAAAAAGGAAGCATTCTCTATTAGTGCATGGAGAAGTCAGACTTCTAGCTCTTAAGGATCTGCAGGTTGAAGTAAAAGACAACTGTTGTCATTGGCCATCCACAGAGTCTTATCCGACTGACCTATATTCTGTGGGATAAGGGGAAGGAGGTGACATGGCAGCAACCCCAGAAGGAGAGGTTGTCTCTATAAGAAAATCTAGGGTCTGGTCCTCTAAGAATTTTCCCATGTTAGCTGTTGCTTTGCTTAGGAAGGGAGAGTGACTATGTGATTGTCTCAAAGTATGACTGTGACAAAGTGTTCATAACATTTTCCCTGTTTTCTGGATACTTGGTCGCTGGAGAAACCAGTTTGGCCTGTTCCCTAAAGCCCTGCCCATTGCTCCTCACTGCTATTGAATCCTTCTTGGGGGTGGAGCTCTCAGCAATAGCCCCCTAGAGCCCCACCTGAGGTGGTTGGATCTAGTGGGATGGGTACTCCAGAGACCTATCCTTCTGATTTTGGGGGAGTGGTGGAGAGGAGGGCTTGAGCTAGTCTAGTCCTAGAGAGGTAGTTCTTTGCTGCTCCTACCCAGTCATATACATACCTATGATGTCATGCGTCCCTCCCCTCCCCAACTCCTTTCACTGGAGTGGACAGTTCAGTGATGGTAAGTGAAGTGCATGTACACCCTGGTGTCCACCCACCTAGCTCCAGGTACCTTGTAACTCCACCTTCCCCTTGAGACTGTGCGTCATTTCTCTGCCGCTCCCTCTGTGTGCTCACTCTCTCCCTGCCTGTTCAGACAGCACTGGGACACTGAACTGGATAGCTCCGTACCCCTTCTGGGTAAGCTTCCTGGATCTTCAGCTTGATTCCTACAGCTGAGCCTGTTGGGAGGAGGTGGGGGATAGCATGTCTGTGGGCTAGGGCAGCCTGTCTAGGCTGTTGGAAAGGTCCAGTAAAAAGCTCTCTTACCTTTCATCAATAGGAGGAAATGCTGGTATTGGACTGTGGGGTTGGGGGTGGAAGAGAAGAGACTGGTAGATGCAATGGAAATGGGAAAAGGGTTTAAAAGAAAGTTGACTGTGATAGGAGCTAGAAAGACACCTAGGGAGTGCTATAGGGGACCTTTTCTGGATCTCTCTGAGCCTTTTGTCCCTTCTGTGTATCAGCAGCAACTGCCATGGAGGTGATCAACCTGGTTGAACAGCCCATCAAGGTGACGGAGTGGCAGCAGACATACACTTATGACTCGGGCATCCACTCTGGGGCCAACACCTGTGCACCGTCAGTCAGTGGCAAAGGCATTGTTGAGGATGATGAGACCTGTGGCCGCCAATACACGCTCAAGAAAACCACCACCTACTCCCAGGGGGCTCCCCAGAGCCAAGGTTAGTGCAGTCTTGTGTTGGCACCAGAGAAGAAGCCAGTGTGATGGGAGAGAAAAGACCCATGCCCATACAAAATACCCAGGGCCAAACTGGGTACAATGCTAAGGTGCCATGGAGTGGTAGGAGTGGGGTGGTGGGAAAACTTGGTGGAAGAGATGTGGGGAGATTATGCTGCTTTGACTAGGCAAAGAGGAGCCCTAGGTGTGTGCAGGCTCATATGTCTGGGTATATGCCAGGATCATTACTGGTCCATTGATTATTTAGCAGCCAACCATCTGTAAGCTCTTTGGCCTTTCTGGAGGGCCAGGACCAGTCTTAGTTAAATTTGTATCTCTCTCATCGCCCAAGATAACGTTTTATACATAGAAGGCTTTTAAGAAATGATTATTGTAGTTGTTTTCTCTGGATTGTGGATTATCTGTATCTTTTGACTGTTAAAAGCTAGTAACAACTCAGTATTCATGGATGGGTAAGGCTGCATGTGTTTGTGAGAGCTGGTAATAGTAAAGATGAGGTCTGTAAAAGGGCTCTGAGGGCACTAAGGACCTTAGCAATCAGGGCATCATCTGTGGGCAGCCAGCCCTAATGTTTGGCATTGTCAGGTATTGCTTTGGTAGCTGAAAACCTGGAATCACTGCAGGCAGGTAGGCAGGGAGCAGAGACTGTCTCCGCCTTCCTGTCTAATTAGAGGGTGGGGCTGTTCCAACTCCCTCTGCCAAGGGGCATTTGGGCAATTGCCAGGGTGGGGCTGCTCTGGGAAGCCTCTGGATCTACCACTCCCAGGCTGGGGGAGGTGCTTGTTGAGGGGTGGGGGGTGGGGGTGGGGGGAAAGAGACCCCCATGCAGCTAAGTACTATTCTATACCTGGAGGAAACTGCCTTGGACAGGAGACAGGGTATAGTCTTCTCAGTTTCCAGAATGGGGAGAAAGTGCCAACTCCATTGCCAAGGTAAGGCAGTGGAGTTCCAGTTTCCCATCTCTCTAACTAATGAGTGGATCTCTGGGCTGAAAGGCAGGATTCTTAATTTCCAGTCCTGGCTCTTTCCCTAATGGGACAGTATTGGGGATCACCGACCTCTTGGTTTCCCTGTCAGGTCTCCCCATCATACAGTTGGGTATAGGATGGAATGTCGTCTTCGACTGTTCTTTCTCCCATGTCTAATCCTGTCTTATCTCTTGAATCTGCTCCCTCCTTCACACTTCACTGCCACCACCCTAGTGAAGACCATTATTACCAGGTTGTAATAGCCTCCTAGCTGGTCTTCCTGCCTCTAATGTCTCCTATAACCTGTTGTCAGATTAATTTATACATAGTAGATATGATTATGTTATACTCTCCTCAAAACTTTCTTGGGCTCTTATTACTTATAGGACAGCCTGACATTCAGGGCCTTCCACAGACTGGCTTCCGCCTTAATTCATTTACTCCTCTTCAGGTTTTCTATGCTTTAGCCAAGTTGTACTCCTTACTCACACGTCACAGTTTCCCACTGACGTTCCTTGCTCATGGAATTCCTTCTGCCTGGAATGCTCATATTTTCACTTTTTTTTTTAGAGGCAATGGGGGTTAAATGACTTGCCCAGGGTCACACAGCTAATAAGTGTCTGATGCTGGATTTGAACTCAGGTCCTCCTAAAGCCAGTGCCAGCGTTCTATCCACTGCTCCAGCTAGCTGCCTCTACATTTTCACTATTTAAAATCCTACACATGCTTCAAGACCCTGTTCAGATTCTAACCTCTTTATGAATCTTTGTCAGAAATGATCTTTTCTTCTCTCAACTTTTGCCCATTTCCCTCTTAAAGCACCTATCAAGTTCCATTTTGGATTGAACTTATCTTATTTCCCTTACTAGGCTGTCAGCATTTTGAGGGCAGGGACCCCTGTTTTATGTTTCTCAGTACCACAGTGTTTTACACATAATGTGTATTTAAGAAATCTTTGTGTGGTTTCATAGGGAAATTATAATCTTATATTTGTATGGTGCCTGTGTGATAGGTAGATTAGTTGCTGTTGTATAGGGAAAAGAGTTAAGCAACTTAACTCTGATCTTTTGGCAGGTTCCCCTCAGAACTGGCACTAGAATTCATGTCTTCTGACCAAGCAGCCTTCTGTTCTTTGATTAGAATACCCTGCCACAACAAGACAGGCAGGATGTCAGGGAAGGGGGCTGAGGAGGTCCTAGAGAAATCTGGAAGTGGGGCCAGGGTGATGGTTAGGTCCGTTCCACAAACATGGCACCATATCTTTCAAACCTGCCCTTCCTTTGCTTCCAGGTGATCTAGAATGCCAGATGGCAATGACAAGGGCGCAGCGTGTGAGGGCGGCCATGTACCCTGAGACAACTGAGGACCGTTCTCTGCTACTGACCACCCAGATTGATGGACAGGCCACCAATGTGCAAAGATTGGCTGAGCCCTCACAGCTGTTAAAGTCGGCTATTGTTCACCTTATCAACTACCAGGATGATGCTGAGCTGGCAACACGGGCCCTGCCTGAACTTACCAAGCTGCTCAATGATGAGGACCCGGTTAGTGGCAGAAGGTTGAGAGGAAATGGGAAAACCTGAATATAAGGAATTTTCTGACAGTTCTTTGGGGGCGGGGGTGCTATGAAATCATCATCAGGGCCATTGGTTGTAGGATTATCGTGGGAGGCTCCGGTCTCCCTGCTTCCAGGTGGTCTTTCAGCACCAATGCTAAACTTCTTCAATTTTCCCTTGCTCCCCATTATGCTGTAGGTGGTGGTGAGTAAGGCAGCCATGATCGTGAATCAGCTATCAAAGAAAGAGGCATCCCGGCGGGCACTGATGGGCTCACCCCAGCTTGTGGCTGCTGTTGTGCGTACTATGCAGAACACCAGTGATCTGGATACTGCCCGCTGCACCACCAGCATCCTGCACAATCTCTCTCACCACCGTGAGGGGCTCCTTGCCATCTTCAAATCAGGGGGCATCCCTGCTCTGGTCCGCATGCTCAGGTATCAGTCAAGCAGCTAGTACCTTTAACACAAGGCAGGCTCCCTGTCCCCAAGAAGCTTACGGTCAAGTTGAAATGAATCTGAGCACACTTGAAACAATGAGGGAGCAATAAATTATAGTAAAGGAGATGTAGTACAGAATGTTAAGTCTAGTACAAAAATGAGAGAGAACAGTGAGGAGTTAGAGTAGTCTGGGAAGGCTTCATGGAGGAGATGGGTCCTGATGATGGGACGCCAGGAATCCTCTGCCTTCTGGCCCACTGCTGTAGCTTAAGCCAATCCTTACCCTAGCTTCTCCCTGCTGTGTTACCCCTAGCTGCCATCTTTCCTTTCCCAGTTGTGAGTGCCTCTGAGCCTCATTTTATGATGACATGGGGTACGAGGCTCTGGGTGCAATGAAGGGGGTGCCTCTTTTATGCCTCCCCTGACCCCCATTGCTCTATCTTCCCCTCACAGCTCTCCAGTGGAGTCAGTTCTGTTCTATGCCATCACAACATTGCATAACCTGCTGCTGTATCAAGAGGGTGCTAAGATGGCTGTCCGCCTGGCTGACGGGCTACAGAAAATGGTGCCCCTCCTCAACAAGAACAACCCCAAATTCCTGGCCATTACTACTGACTGCCTGCAGCTCCTTGCTTATGGCAACCAGGAGAGCAAGGTGAGGTCATCTTCCAGGTGCCTTGAGTCTCTTCCCCACTCCTGTTGCCAAAGGAATTTTCCTAAAGCATTCATCTTGACCATGTCAACCTCCTACCCAACAAATTCCAGTGGCTTCCTTTTACTTCACTAAGATCAGACATGATATCCTCTCCTTGGCATTTAAAGCCTTTACAACTGGTCCTCTTTCTACTTTTCCACTCTCTTCTCATGTTTTACTCTCTTCCACATTCCTTACAACCGTAGCTTCTTTGGCCTCCTTGTTGTTCCTTTAACACTGTGCTCCATGTTCCAGCATGGTACCTTTTCACTGGCTCTCCCCCATGCCTGGAATGCTCTCCCTCCTCATCACCATCTCCTTCCTTTCCTGGCTTTCTTCAAGATCCATCCTCTGTAGGAAGCCTTTCTCAGCCTGGTTCCTGCCCTTTGCTGTTCCTCTTAGATCTGAGATTACTTTTCATCTGTCTGTGTATCTTTGTATATAAAGAAATGTGAGATGCACAAATTTAGAGCCATCTCTGCTCCCAGTATCCATCTAGACTATTTGTGTCCAACCTGTGGTAGAGCCTTCTAAGCTCAGCCACAGTAGGACGCACTGTACCTTGACCTTGACTTGGTCATGTCATTTTGGTCCTCTTCAAACATGGAGGATAACAGCCAACTGTATCTTTGTATGGTTTTGCTTGTTGTCTCCCCAACTAAACTGCAAGTTTCTTGAGCACAGAAATTGTGTTTTTTGCCTTTCTCTGCATCCCCAGCACTTAGCACAATTCCTGGTACTTAATACATGTTTGTTGACTATTTATTGACTCTCTGACAAGAAGCCTCTTCTGCCTGCTGGCCTCTCTGCCTCTGGCCTCTCCAGGGTTTAGTGGAAACCACCATAGACCCGTGGTCCACACTAACGTCTTCCCACCAACTCTACCTATGCTCAGCCTCCCTCTCTCTGCTCCCTTTTCAGCTCATCATTCTGGCCAATGGGGGCCCCCAAGCCCTGGTGCAGATCATGCGTAACTATAGTTATGAGAAGCTACTCTGGACCACAAGCCGTGTGCTCAAGGTGCTGTCTGTGTGCCCCAGCAACAAGCCTGCCATCGTGGAGGCTGGTGAGGCATACATTTAATAGAGACCTTTGGATAGGACTTGGGTAGGTGAGGCTCTGCATGCATCGCTGACTACGTCCATCCCTCATCATGCTATTTCTTCTCCGCACCTAGGTGGTATGCAGGCCCTGGGCAAACACTTGACAAGCAACAGCCCTCGCCTTGTGCAAAACTGTCTGTGGACCCTGCGCAACCTCTCAGATGTAGCCACTAAGCAGGTAAGGGCTTGGGGACTCATCCCCCCTTAGCCCCTCATATGTTCCCATTCGTCTCCTAGGGTGGCCTCCTTAACCCCACCCCCCTCAACATCTACTCCCCAGCTTTCTGCCTAAGGATCTAATGGCCCTTCCTTTATGTGGTATGATCATAGCAGCCAGGAATGCCTGATATTATGAAATCTTCTCCTACCTGGAAGCTGATGCCTGAAATTCTGTCTTCAAAGCTTTGTCCCTTTGATTTAAAGCTTTAATCCTTTGAAGGGATCATTTACATATTAATTTGAAAGAAGGACCCAAGATTAGATTTTGTTAGGAAAAATGGGTAGTATAGAGACTTCGAAGGTACTAGGGATTTGAGTTGAAAGAGAATGGTGGGAAATGAGGAAGAGATGGAACAGCTTACTTCAAAATATTGTGTAGTGCTAACCCAAATTTCCACATTTCCCCCCATAATGCCAATGTCTTACTTAGCCTGTTGCACTTAAGGACTGTATGCCCTACCTTAGCATATTCTGTTTGGGTGACAGGGCCAGAGTTGGAATGGCAGACTAGTGAAGAAAAATACTCCAGACATTGGTTCAGTTTGGAGTATTAGTTAGGACTTCAGAGTCTGTGTTGTTGGGTGGGGGTGGGGGGGTGGGGTAAGGGAGGGGTGTGGGGACCCTGAAAAATCAGCTCAGCTGATAGCATGGTATAAGGTCAAGAATACTGGAAAGTTGGAAGGAGGAAGGATTTCAGAAAGAGTACCTTATATCAATCGATAAGTAAGCATTTTCTGTGGGCTAGACACTGTACTAAATACTGGACATACACAGAAAAGGCAGAAAAAGCCCCTGTCCTCAAGGAGCTTGCATTCTCTTCTCTTCCCTAGGAGGGTCTGGACAGTGTGTTGAAGGTCCTGGTTAACCAGCTGAGCGTGGATGATGTGAATGTGCTGACCTGTGCCACAGGCACCCTTTCCAACCTGACCTGTAACAACAGCAAGAACAAGACGCTGGTGACGCAGAACAGTGGCGTGGAGGCGCTGATCCATGCCATCCTGCGTGCGGGCGACAAAGACGACATCACTGAGCCTGCTATCTGCGCACTGCGGCATCTCACTAGCCGTCACCCAGAGGCTGAGATGGCCCAGAATTCTGTGCGCCTCAACTATGGCATCCCTGCCATTGTCAAGCTGCTCAACCAGCCCAACCAATGGCCTCTGGTGAAGGTATTGCCTGCTAGAGGGGCTGAGGGACATGTAAGGAAGATTGGGGCACTACCCGAGGGACGCTGGAAGAACAGTCTGATTAGCAGAATTTTCTCGGTGCAATTTGGTCACAACTGAAGTCAGTTAGACTAGAGCAAGTCTAACTTCTCAATGGCCAGTGTTAAGAGAGAAGATGACAAAGAGTAATCCCTTTCCTGAAGACTTTGCCATGCGGCAAATATTTATTGAGCACCTACTAGATGCAAGGCACTGTATTAAGCCCTAGAAAGATATAAAGATGAAGAAAGTAGAACTTTCAACCTAGGACTATCCATTTTCACATCATGAACTGTCTAATGAACATCTACAAGTAGGTGACCCATAAGCATCTCAAACTTAATATGTTCTAAGCAGAACACATTGCCTTTCTCCCAAAACATTTCCCCTTTCCTAACTTTTCTATTTCCAATGAAGGCACCACCATCTTTTTGATGCCTAGATTCCTAACCTCAGAATTCACCTTTCATTCTTCCTTCTCCCAAACTATTCACATCCAATCAGTTGCCAAGTCTTGTCCATTCTTCCTCCATAATGTGTCATGAATCTTTCCCCTTCTGTACACTCACATGGCCACCGCTCCAGTTCAGGACCTCATCACTTTTTGCCTAATTGGTTTCCCTATCTCTAATACCTTCCCTCTCTAGTCCATCACCCGCCTGGTTCATGAAGTAATAGTCTTAAAGTGTAGGCCTGACTCCATTACTCCTGTGATCAAGAATCTCTAGTGGCACCATTTGCCTCTAGGATAAAAATCCAATCTTCCCTATTTGGTTTTTAATACTCTTGCCTTACTCCATCTTGCCTTCTAGGCTTCTTGCCAATCCCCATCCTTCATGAGTTCTGCCTTTCAGCCAAACTGGCCACTAAGATACTTGAGGGTAGGGGTTATTTCATTTTTCCTTGCATGTTCTTGTACCGAGCACAGTGCCTTGCGTGGAGTAGGTTTTCAATAAGTGTTTCTTGAATTGAATAGCAGAGGGGATAAGACAAATACATTAATGTAATCACAGTATAATGTGGTAAGATCTACAAGAGAATCCCAAAGTGCTATGAGGTCCATGCCTTAGCATGAGAAGGATGTCTTTAATTGACATGGGGAAACCGAGGCCAGAATGAGAGAAAGTCTAGAGGGCTATGATGCTGGAGGATGGGGCTGGGGGTGATGGTGGCAGGACCTCTCAGAACTGCTCAATTGGCAACATGGTACAAGATCAAAACAGTGATCCATGCATATGCACGTCCTTGTCTTTTTATCCTAGTTCAGGTCACTTCTCTAGTTCAAGCCCTTATCACCTGGATTAATGGAATAGCTGGTTTCCCAGAATCTAGTCTTTTCCAATCCATTCTCCACATAGCTGCCAAAATGATATTCCCAAAACAGTAGGTTGATTATATCAGTCCCTTGCTCTCAAAGCTCGGGGGTGGGGGTAGGGGAGGGTCTGGCAGGGGGACCTCGTGCCTCTGAGGATCAAATACAAAATTTCTGTTTGGCATTTAAAGCCTTTCACAGTCTGGCTCTTGTTTCTCTTTCCTGACTGTTTATACATTATTCTAAATTCTTTTTCTTTTGGAGGGGGTAAGGTAAGGCAATTGGGGTTAAGTGACCTGCCCAAGGTCACACAACTAGTAAGTGTCAAATGTCTGAGGACACATTTGAACTCAGGTCCTCCTGACTCCAGGACCAGTGCTCTGTGCCCACCTAGCTGCCCCTTTACACATTATTCTGTACCACCTACTCTGTTCTTGCCAAACTGGAATGCTCTCCCTTCACTTCCATGTCTAGGAGCCCTTCGTTACTTCTGAGGCTCAAACTGAGCGCCACCTCCTACAAGAAGCCTTCCTTGATTGCCTAAGTCAATATCCTCCCCTCCTCCACCTACACATTCTGGTCTTCATTTTTCGTGTAATTTGTATTTACTGCTCTTTGTACCAGTTATTTTCCCACCAATAGAGCAAAAGCATCTTGAGAGCAAGGGATGTTTCATTTTTGTCTTTGTATCCCAAGTGCCTAGCACATAGTAAGTGCAGCATACATTTTTAAAAGAAATTATTTTATTTCCCTCCCCCCCTCCCCCGCCAATTCACGTGAATACAACTTTTAACATTTGTGGGGTTTTTTAAGTTTTGAGTTCTAAATTCTATCCTTCCCTCCCTCCCCCCTCCCTTCCCTGAGACAGTAAGTAGTGTGATAGAAGTTATACAGCTACATATATTCCTCTTGAATTGAATTGAATTACAAGCAGGGCCAGGTCTCCTCCATTCTTGAAAACCCATCAGCTGCCACTTTTACCTGTTTGAAGTCTCATACTGTATATCCTCTCCTTCTCACGGTCAGACTCATAGAAAAGGTCGTCTACATTGTTCTCTTCCATTGCTTCACCTCTAACTCACTTCTCAATCCCTTGCCACCCCATGGGCTTTCAACCCCAAGACTTGGCTGAGACTTCTCTCTCCAAAGTTATCCACCCTCTCTTCACTGCTAAATACACCGAAGTGTTCTTAGGCCATACTTTATCTGACCTCTCTGTAATTTTGGAGACTATCAATCATCCCTCCCCTGCCCTCCACTCTCCTCTCCCTCTCTGGCCTCTGTAAAGCTCCTGTCTTGGTTGTTCCTCTCCTGTCTGACCGCCCCTTTTCAGTTTCCTTTGCTATATCATCACCTTCTTTCTGCCCATGAATGTGGAAATCCTCTGAGGCGCTGCCTGGGCTCCCTTCTTCACTTTCTGCACTCTCCTCCTTGTTGATCTCATCTGCTCCTATGGGTTTATTTATCTGATGACTCATATGTCTATACATCCAGCCCTAATCTCTCCTGAATTCCAGTTCTGCTTTTCTTCTTGCTGGACATTTCCATTTGGATGTTTGTAGGCACAGGGAACTTGGATTCTACGTGTCTGAAACAGAACTGTTAGATTTTCCCCAAACCCTCCCCCAGCCCACATTTCTGTTGAAATTACCATCATTTTTCCTCTCAGCCAGGTTCACCATCTTGGGGTCATCCTTGACCCTCACTCTTCCTTACTTCCCTTTTTCTTTCCCCTTCCCCCCTCAGATCATCAGTCACCTGCCAAGTCCTGTCAGTCCTGCCCTCCAACATCTCTTGTAGTCATTGCTTCTCCTCTTTATCCATACAGCCTCTACCTTGATTCAGGCATTTATCATATCTCATCTGGCCTAATGCAATAGCTTCCCAGTTGGTCTCCCTGCCTCTGTTCTCCCCTCTTTCATGCATCTGCTAAACTGACATCCCTAATGCACAGGTCTGACCTCTTACTCAAAATCTTAGAATCAAGTACAGACTCTTTAGCCTGGCATTTAAAGCCCAGATGCCCACCTGCCTTTCCAGTGTGATTTCATAACACCCCCTTTCTATACCCCTTCATTCTTTTCTTTTTTCTTCTAGGGGGGAAGGCAAGGCAATGGGGGTTAAGTGACTTGCCCAACATCACACAGCTAGTAAGTGTGTCAAGTGTCTGAGGCTGGATTTGAACTCAGTCCTCCTGACTCCAGGGCTGCTGCCCTATTCACTGCACCACCCGGCTGCCCCCACTCTCCGTTCTTTTCAAACTGGCCAGTTCATTGTTCTTCATAGCCACATTTGGGCCTCCATGTAATATATTTCCTTCTCACCTCCCTCTCTTAGACTTGTTATCATCTTTCAAAGCACACCTGGGTGCTACCTCCTACATAAGGCCTTTCCTGCCGGTTTTCAGCATTCTCTCCCTCTCACAATTACTTTGTGTTTGTCTTTTCTTATTGGGTATATGTTGTATCCTGTAGAAGAATGGAAATGCCTTAAAGGCAGAGATTTTATTTTTGTTTAATTTCTTTTTTATTCTTAGCACCGTGCAAGGGCACATAGTATGTATTTAATGTTTGTTGAATTGAATTGACTCTCTGTGGTTGATTAGGAAGAGGAGAGAAGGAAATCTCATGATGAGGGTATCTGATTCACTGCAAATCTTTTATCATGTTCCTGTGTTAAAGTGAGGGGATTTGATACCACAGTGTTGGGAAGCTGGCCAATTCTCTGGGTGTTCAGAAAGTGCTCATATTCACCGTCCTTTCCCTTTCTATTTTATCAGGCAACTATTGGACTAATCAGGAACCTGGCCTTGTGTCCTGCAAACCATGCTCCCCTGCAGGAGGCAGCGGTCATTCCCCGCCTTGTCCAGTTGTTGGTTAAGGCCCATCAGGATGCCCAGCGCCATGTGGCTGCAGGCACACAGCAGCCCTACACGGTATGTGTACTTGGATAGTGTCCCCCCTTCTTCCCTTCTCCAGGCTCTGCTACTTGGAGAGGAAAGGCCTGTAAACATGTAGGACAGAGAAGGGATTTGGTGCCACCCCATCCTCAGGGAGAGGTGCCCACTCCTTGATTTGGCTGTGGGCTGTGGGTCTGTGAACGTACTGCCTGTTCTCCACTGGAACTCTGAGGATTGCTCTGTCGTCTCCTTTTCCTAATTCCAGTTCATGTTTGCAGGATGGTGTAAAGATGGAGGAAATTGTAGAAGGCTGTACTGGTGCCCTGCACATCCTTGCCCGGGATCCCATGAATCGCATGGAGATCTTCCGGCTGAACACCATCCCTCTGTTTGTGCAGGTGAGTGTGGGGTGGGTGGCAGCAGGATAGGCACAGACAAGCTATCTTTTAATTACCTGCTCTATTTCTAGAGTCACAGACTTCTCTGCACTCAGCCAGAGATGTCTGTGCCTTGGGATTCTTACTCTTTAAGAAATGCCTCCTCCCAGTGTGGCTTTAACTGTGAAAACAGAAAGGTGATAATGTTGAGGAGCCCTTTGGAAAGCAGGATGGCAGAGGGGTGGGGGTGGGGTAGGGCCTGCAGCCCTTTGCCCAGGTCACATTCTGACCTTGGTCTTTATCTTCCCCAGCTCCTGTACTCCTCAGTGGAGAACATTCAACGGGTGGCAGCTGGCGTGCTGTGTGAGCTGGCCCAGGATAAAGAGGCTGCCGATTCCATCGATGCTGAGGGGGCCTCAGCCCCGCTCATGGAGCTCTTGCACTGCCGCAATGAGGGCACTGGTGAGGAGGGGTCTGCAGGAGGGGGAGAAGGACTTGAAACCCTGAAAAGTTCCCATGGCCACGATGTCAAGGAGGCTCACTTTGTCCTAACTCAGCCCTCTCTCCCTCTCTTCTACGCCCTGCGTTCCTGCCTCCCCATCACCAGCAACCTATGCCGCTGCCGTTCTGTTCCGTATCTCTGAGGACAAGAACCCAGATTATCGCAAGCGTGTTTCTGTGGAGCTCACAAATTCACTCTTCAAGCATGACCCAGCTGCCTGGGAGGCTGTGAGTATCCTGGGCCTCAGCCCAGGCAGTCCCTTCCCTCTTTTTCAGTATCATCAGCCCACCCAGTTCCTATCTATTTTCTCCCTCCCTTGTCTTTGTAGTGGCGGCAACCAGAGTATAAATAGAGTTACTGTTTAACCCTGAGTTGTGAACTTGGAAAGTCAGTTTGTAGTGGGAAGAGGGCCATGAACTTATTGCTGCATTTCCCCCCTCTACTCCAAGAAGACCTCACTTGTCTACCTGTCCAGCATCTCTACAGGCAGCTGCTTCTGCCATCAGGCTGTCTTCTCCTTCCCTCTGCCAACCCCACACCTTAGGTTTCCTTCTTTCTCTTTCTCTAGGCCCAGAGCATGATCCCCATTAATGAACCTTACCAAGAGGGTGAGTATATGGCAGAGAATAGCAGAAGAATATTTCCATGTATGTGTGTCATATCTTCAAAGCTAGCTGATAAATAACTATAAAAATCCCTGGGGCCCCTGATATCTCAAGTAGTAACTGTGGCCACTGAAGAATGTGGGATATGGGAAGAAAGGGGATGAAGCAGGATGGCAGAAGCTGCCTGGGCCTATTCCCTTTTCTGGTGACCTCCGAGGTTCCTAAACTGAGCCCTCCTCTCCTCAGACCTGGATGCCACATACCGTTCCATGTACCCGAATGATGGACCCCTGGACCCAATGGAGATGCACATGGACATGGATGGGGACTACCCCATTGACACCTACAGTGATGGTCTGCGGCCCCCTTACCCCACTGCTGACCATATGCTAGCCTAGCCCAGCCCCTCACTCATGGTATGACCCTCAAGACTTCTTATTCTAGTTTTATATGCTGGCTTAGCCCAGTACAGTTCTCTCCTTTCTGGGGTTCCCTTCATCTCTTCTCTGGAGGTTGTTTCTTTTTCTTGTTGCAATAGTAGCATGGGGTTGGTGGGAAAGAGTCTCTTCTGTGCAGAGATCTCACAACGAAGTAATGCTCTGAGGTTCCCTTATTCCTATGATTAAAAAAAAAACCCAAACCACCTCACTTTTAAAGAATGCATAGAGTGCCTACTGTGTGCACATCACAGTTCTAATCACTGTGGTAAAGACGAAGAGCATTCTGTTTCCCACTGTTGGAATGTCCTTCCTGAGAGCTAATCTTTCTTATCTCTACCTTGATGGAGCTGGCAGAAAGAGAAGCAATTCTCTTGTGGTACAGGACTTTGAGAGGGGGGAAGATGGGGGAGGGGAGAAGAAGGTGAAGTAGGGCTAATGTAGGGAGTCTTGTAGAGAAGAAGTAGTGACTGTTTCACCTTTTCTTTTTCCCCCAGGTATCATTCTTGATCCCTAAGTGGCTAACTCCAGGTGAGGGACTGAGACAGAAAGTGCCTGAGCAGAGGACCAAGCTGGGTGGCTGGGACTTCATTCGCCCACGCCCATAAGAGGTTCTCCTCTTTAGGGTTTTTATTAATTTTGAGTTATCTTTCTGTGTGTGTGTGTGTGTGTGTGTGTGTGTGTGTGTGTGAGAGTGAGTGAGAGAGAGAGTGCTGTGGGGTGTAGGGCCTGACACCCCTCCCTTCCCCCCCAGCCCTGTGCCATGGGGGCTTTATCTCCCTCCCCTGGCTCCTGAAGCTTTAATATATATGCCACCTCTCCATTACTCCACTTCGATGACCTGCCCCTGGTTCAATCACTCAGGCACCTTTCACCCTTTCCAAACTCTCAGTGCAGGTAGTCTGGAGCCTGGGGAAGCTTTGGTTTGTGCTGATTTCTGAATTTGCTTTTTCCAGTCCCCTTCTGATTCCCAGCCCAGAGTTTAGGACTCAAACTTCAGAAACTCAAAGTTTCTCTATTCCAAAGGACTCTGAAAAATGAAGGGACAGACCACATGAAACGGGCCCAGAGAGAGAAAGAGAATCATCTCAGTCTGGGAGACTTTCTGCTTCTCTCTCCAAGATGCTGAATAATTGGCTTTTTACCTGATAAGGAGAGTTCAGTGCACAGTTCCTTCTCTCCTCCCACCTCCCCATGTAACCACTCTGACCCTGGAGAAGCAACTCATTCTCTTGACTGACCCTCTCTGGTGTGTGGTGTGGGTTTCTTCCCTCTTCCTGTTTCATTTTCCCCACTTCCCTGCTTGGGAATGGTAGGGGAAACTGAGGGGAGCAAGAACTGAGAGTTTGATTATAATCTCTGTAAGTTTTTGGTTATTGGTTTTTTTTGTATAGACCAAAGCAAAAAATAAAAATAAAAAACATACCAAGGATCTGAAAGCAGTTGCTTTGCAGAGCTGGGGTTGGGGATAGGGATGGGGAGGGAAACAAGAGAAGGTCAGGGCTCCATAACTCCCTCATTACCTCCAAACCTAGCTTATACTGGGGCATAGGAATGGGAGGTCACAATCACAAATGAAAACAAAAATCCGAGAAAGTTTATTGTCTTTCAGTTAATGAATTCTTTGTATTGAATCATCCTTGGATAGAATACTTAGGGCTTATGGGTTCTCCAGAGGATGGAGGAAAAATTATCTGTCCTCTGAAGGTCTTTTCCCTTGGTAAGGTGAGCTCTCAGTTTAATGGAGGAGACAGGATACACACAGTAATGTAAGAATATTTACATAGCAACATACAGACAAGGAATGGAGTAGGGAAGAAGACATAACCAGTAGGTAAATTCAGTAAGAGCCTATTGTGTTTAGATCAGACATAATCCCTGCTGTCATTCATGATCTAGTCACTTTGGGGATACCTCCTCCACTGAAAGTGATCTGAAGCCCTTGGTAACTGGTCTTTGAGAACTGTGGCTAAAAAACCCACCATCTTGCAGCCCATATTATCTCTTCAAACTTAGCTAGGCTGGTCCTCAGTTGATGGCACACAGTTATCACCGAGGCTGAACCTGGAGCCTTTCCTGTCAGAGCTTATATCCATTCCATTGATGTAACCTTCTGAGAATTCAGAGTCTCCTAAATACCGTAATGAAGACTGGAGGAGGGCTTTAGTGCAGGCTAATAACAACTCACTATTACATAAGAGCATTACTCTTAAGTGTGGGCTCTGAAGGGGAAGATGTTTTTCAACTTTGCATGGTAGTCAGGTCTGAAAACTTCATGGAAGAGGTAACATTTGAATTGTGATTTGAAGGATGAGTAATGAGTAAAATTCAATAGGCAAAGAGGAAACAGAGGGCCCAGAAGGCCTAGGGAGCAGTGTGAGCCAAGCCACAGAGGCGTGTGAGTGCAGCCCAAGGTCAGAGAGGAAAAGGATATACAGTTTGGATGACCCAGTGCATAATGGGGAGCAATATGAGATAAGCCTGGAAAGGTTGGGGTGGTGCCACACTGTGGAGGCGGAGGTGGAAAAGGGCCATGGAAGATTTTGGGACAGAGGAGTAACAAGTCCAGATCTGTGCATAACAGAAAGATGATTCCGATGGTGAAATGATGGATGAATTGGAGGTGGAAGAAACAGGAGGAAAGCTTGTTAGGGGAGGCTATTGCAGTGGTGCAGGTGGGGGGGCAAGGGTCTGTATTAGGGTGACAGCAGAGGAATTAAAGCAAAGGGAATAAATCATTAGAGGTAGAGGTGGAGTCAATAGGATTTGGTAACTGCTTTCGAGAAAGGAAAAACCATTAAAGGTGTGACTTTGGAGCCACGGGTGATGTTACAGATGGAAATAGTGAGGTCAGGAGGAACAAGTTTAAGGGGGAAAGATAAGAACTTTCAGGTGGCAGTGGGACACCCAGATAGAAATACCTTTCAGGCAGTTGGAGATGAGGACCTGAAGTCAGGATTGCAGGTATGGAAGACTGCACAGAGGTGTTAACTGAAGCCATGGGAGCAAATGAAATTTTTGAAAAACTTAATTTTTTGAGCCGTGGGGGAAAGCAGTTTTCTTTAGTTTGTGGTTTTTAATTAATTAATTTTTAGTTTCCAACATTTACTTTCATAATATTTTGAGTTCTAAATTTTTTTCTCTTCCTCCTCTGCCCTCTCCCCAAGACAGCATACAATCTGATATAGGCTATTCATGTACAATCATTAAGCATTTTTCCACATTAGTCATGTTGTAAAAGAAGAATCAGAACAAAAAGGAAAAACCATGAGAAAGAAGAGAGAAAATAGTATGGAAAACAGTTTTAATGAAGTTTGTTGTTCAGTTTTCAGTTGTGTCTCCATTTGGGGTTTTCTTGCAAAGATCCTGGAGTGGTTTGCCTTCTCCTTCTCCAGCTCATTTGACAGATAGGAAACTGAGGCAAACAGTTAAGCTGGTTGCCCAGTTGAGATCAGATTTGAACCCTGGTCTTTCTGATTCCAGAGCTGGCTGTTATCTACCACACCACCAGTTGCCCATGGGAATGTTTGTAGGTAGATGAGAAAGAGGCAGTGAGTTAAATCAGAGATTGAAGAGAGGTGAAAGGGAAAGGACGACTATTGCCTTGGGCTTCTGGGGGAGGCAGGAAGGAATGGGATCAATACCTTTAGTGATGTGAACAGAGAGAAGGCAAGAGTGAATGAGGAGGTTAAAGAGTTTTGAAGTTGACTAACCTCTATTTTCTCAATGGAAGTGGGCTAGATTATCTTGCTCTTAAGTGTGGGAGCCAGGATGTAATTGGGAGTAAGAGAAAATATGGAATAGTCTATTGGGGGAAATGAGACAGAGATTATTGAGTAGCTGCAAGAAAAGCTTGGCTGAGATTTTCTATCATGAATTTGGTGAATGAAATTGATCTTACAAACTGCTCAGACTCCCAGGAGTGAAGGAATCAGGTGGTAAGGCTTGCACAGGGCTGAAGATTCATTATTGGGAATGGGAGAATGTCAATGGGACAAGACATTTTTTTGTGTAATAGCTAGTAAAAGGTTAAGGTACCACACCATCTGTAAAAAACATATTGGAATAGATGGTCTCCGAGGTCCTTTCTGGTTCTAAATTCTATGATTTTATGTAGGGAAGCTAGATATGTAGGTAAAGGAAGGGAGGAAAAATGGGGAGAATAGATTTGTCTCAAGGGACTGGTGATGAGGGCAAAGGGTAGATTTTAACATGAAGGAGAATCGGAAGGATAGACAGTTGTGGCTGGAAAGAGGAATTTCAAGACCCTAGATCTTGGAGGTGGTGCAATAGAGACCTTGGTTTTATCCTCAAAGAACTCAGAATCTGGTAGGACAGTATGAGGACACAAATACCATAGTATGTTAACAGTTGAGAACCATGAGAGAAGTAAGAAGTAATTTGGGAGTCGTGTCTGGGATAATCAGGCAAAATTTTGTAGAGATAAAATTTAAATTTGGCCTTGAAGAATAAATAAAATTGCAACAGGCAAAGGCTGAGGGTGGGAAGGACATTCTAGGTGGTGGAAACCTGAGCAAAGGTAAGAATTCAGGAAAGTACAAAGTATGCTTGGTAAACAAGTAATTCAGGAGGAACACAGTGTGTGTGTGTGTGTGTGTGTGTGTGTGTGTGTGTGTGTGTGTGTGTGTGTGTGTGTGTGTGTGTGTCTTTAGTGGGAGATCCGGACAGATACAGACCTAGATTGGGACTAGGTCAAGGAAGGTCTTGAATACCAAGGCTGGTCTGAGGAGGGGCTAGATGGGAGAAAGAGTAGCATAGGTAGTAACTGACAAAAATGGAGGGTACAAGAGAAGGAGCAAGAGATTGTGAGCCTGAGTAACTTTGAGAATTGAATTTGGTAACTAGGAGGTCATTGATGACCTTTGAAAGAGTAATTTCAATAGAGAATGTGTTTATTGTTGAATGAATGAGTCATGGGAAAGAGAGTCAGATTGTCAGGAAATCAGATTGTAAGTGGATGATGAATCAGAGCCATTGAGTATAAAACCCTCTTTTGATAAGGTGAAAGAAAGAAGAGAAAAAATAGTATTGGCAGGATCGAGGGAAGGTTTTTGTTTTGGGGAGTAATGGACAGAAAGTCTGCCTTGAAATCAGGAAGACCCAGGTTCAAGGCCTGCCTTTTGCAAAATACAGGTCAAATCACTTAATCTCTCAGTGTTCTAGGCCATTCTTTAAGATTATAAATTGCTGACAATGTGTCATTTTATGTTGGTGGAGGGAATTCGCTCATGGCCTAGGTGGGGAAGTTCTCTACCAGTGAAATCACAGGTTGAGTCCACATTCCTATTCCTAACTAAGGGACACTTGGGTACATGTATAGGCAGAAGGGAAGGGGCCAGGAGAAAAAGAAAGATTAAAGGTTCAGTGAAGACAAAGAAAGGATAATTGATGGGACTAGATCCTGGAGGACCCAGGAAAGGTTGGAATCCACTGCCCGGATAGAAGGGTTTGCCTTGAAGAGATAGAAAGGACAATCCATCTTCTTAGATGGGAGGGGAAGAGACAATAAATGAAAAAACTGAGAAGTTTTAGGGTGGAGAAGAGAGAAACTGAAGGCACTCCAATGATGACTTTTCTCAAATGAGATAATGCTTGTAAAACACAGTGCCTGGCACCTAGTAGGTGCTTAATAAGTTCTCTTCTCTTCCCTTTCCCATCACTCAATGGAGCAGAGAAGCTTCCCTTCTGGGAGAGAAGAGGGTTTAACTTGGCTTCAGAGTTTAAAAGGATGCATGCAAAATATTTTGACTAATTAAAAAGTCAAGAGGAATTTTTTTTTTAAGTTTCACTTGCAGCAGAGAGTCAAGCTAGAGTTAAGTAGTATGAATCTGTAGTAGACAACGGAAGCACAGCCTCTCAACTTTAGCAATGTTTGATAGCCAAAGAGGAGAAGTGGAGAGGAGGATGCTGGGGGCCCACTCAGGCTTGGGAATGAGCAAAGGATAAAGATTGGAAGGATTTCTAGCACAAGCATGATGAAAGGGTACAGAGCCCATTGAAGCTTTGTTGTTCAGTTGGGTCTGACTCTTCCATGCCCCCATTTAGGGTTTTCTTGGCAAAGATACTGGAGTGCTTTTCCATTTCCTTCTCCTGTTCATTTTACAGGTGAGGAAACTGAGGCAAGCAAGGTTAAGTAACTTGCCCAGGATCCTACAGCTAGAAAGCGTCTGAGGCTGGATTTGAACTCAGGTTTTCCTGACCCTAGGCTGGGTGCTCTGTACGAGGGAACTAAAAATAGGCAAGATTTGAGGGATTTGAAGGTCACAGTGAGGGTGAAGAACAGATTCAGTAAGGGTGAGAGTGAGAGATGGAAGTTATAAAGGTTATAAGTCAGAGAATGAGATTTCAGAAGGTAGAATTGATCCTTGTGAAGCCAGGGTCCAATATATGGCTATGCTTGAGGGTGACTGAAAGTCGAGGAAAAGGATTGGAGTGCTGAAAGGGCTCTTTGTAGTCATCTG
This sequence comes from Pseudocheirus occidentalis, assembly GCA_028646575.1. Lineage (NCBI taxonomy): Eukaryota > Metazoa > Chordata > Mammalia > Diprotodontia > Pseudocheiridae > Pseudocheirus > Pseudocheirus occidentalis. The sequence continues at coordinate 151,927,940 of CM053593.1, forward strand.
GTCAAACCCATACCTGAAGCAAGAATCTTCTCTACACGTGGTCATCCAGCCTCTGCCTGAAGATGTCCAGTGGCTGGGAAATGACTCGCTTTTTGAGGGGGCCCTTTCCTCTTTTGGACAGCTTGAATTGTTTAGCCAACTGAATTCAGTAAAGATAAATTATATCATACATGAGGCATTGTACTAGATTCTGGAGAACAAAAAGATACAGACCCTGTCCTCAAAAAACTTATATAATGGGGGAAGGGATACACACACAAATGGCTGATAGTAACACAAGATAATTATGTAGTATTATGAGGAACTTGAGGAGGGAAAGATTACTTTCATCTGGGAGGGTCAGGGTCAGCACTGAAGAATCTGGGCTCAAGCTGGGCCTTGGAGAAAGGAAGGGAGGTCAACAGAGGGAGATGGTCAGGAAGAACAGTCCATGCTAGGCATGACAGGCTTGAGCCAAAGCACAAAGGTGGAAGGGGCCCTAGGTGAGTGTGATCTGGTTTAAAATGAACAAGAGGACATGAAAGGGGAAGAGGTGAAATAAGGATGGGAAGGTAGGCTGGGACCAAATTGTTTAGGACCTTAAAGGCCAGGATTTTGGGAAAGGAGAATAAGCATGTACATAATGCCTACTATGTGCTAGGCACCATGCTAAGTGCTTTTCAAATATTATCTCATTTGTTCCCCACAACAACCCTGTGAGGTAGGTTATGGTTGAGGAAACTGAGGTTAGGTAACTTGCTCAGGGTCACATAGCTAGTAAGGGTCTAGGGCAGTATTTGAACTCAGGGCTTCCTGACTCCAGGCCTAGGGCTCCATCCTGCTATACTACGAGGTTGCTAGCTGATCATGATTTTTGTACTTAATTTCAATTCACTTTTATTCAATGAATATTAAGTGCCTACTATGTGCCAGGCATTATACTAAGCATTGGGGCTACAAAAAGAGACAAAAGATAGTCCCTGCCCTTGTGGGGCTTACAATCTAATGGGGGAGACACCTTGCAAACAAATACATACAAAGCAGGCTATATAATTAACAAGAGGGAAGGCACTGGAATTAAGAGGGGTTGAAGAAAGCTTCCTGTAGGAGGTGGGATTTTAGTTGGGACTTAAAGGAAACCAGGGGGTCAGTAGTTGGAGTGGGGGAGGGAGAGCATTCCAGGCATGGGAGACGGCCAGAGAGAATGTCTGGAGCTGAGAGATGGAGTGTTTTGTCCAGTGTCACTGGATTGAAGAGTGAGATGTAAGAAGACTGGAAAGGTAGGCAATGGGTTTGGGAGGTAATGGGAGCCCCTGAAGGTATGGCATAGTAGAGGTCAAAAGGGTACATTAGGCACATTGCTTGGGAAATTCTGTGAAAGATGAATTGAAGAGGGGCCAAACTTTAGGCAAAAAAATCAGACTACGGTATGGAGAGATGAGCCCTGAACTAAAATAATTTCAATGAAAATGGAAAGGGACCTGGGAAGAACTTGAAGAAATCTTAGCAATAATTCAGTCCTACCTTATTTTACAGATAAACAAAAATTGAAATGACTTATCCAAGTTCACATGGGTGATGGTAATCAACACCAATTCTCTTTGCACTCCAACATATCTACTTCGAAAGACTTGACAATGGATTGGATTGGAGAGTGTTGGTGTTAGGGGAGAGGGAACAGTCAACAATGATTCTGAGATCACTGTCTTGGGTTTCAAGGACTATGAAAGAGAAGTGGGGGGTAGGTGCAGGGTTTTTGGGGAGGCTCATTAATTTAGTTTTAGTCATGTTGGACTTGAAATACAAGTAGGTCTTCCAAGTGCAGACCAGTAGACTGTTGGAAATGTCTGAAAGACTAAAACCTAAAGGACTTTGATGAATATATGGTTTGGGAATCATCTGTAGAGGTGATAATTGAAGTCATCTGAATGTAGATCACTAAACGGGAGGGAATAGAATGAGAAGGAAGGAAAGACTTCTGGTTAAGGTACTAAAGTCATTCCAGCAAACACCATAAAAGAGTCCCAGAAAACCCAATGGGAAAGGAATCTGAGAAAATAAAAAAATTTAAAAAAGCAGAACTAATCTCCATCCAGTCTAGAACTGCACAAAAAGATGGCTTGGGAAGCCAGTAGAGGTAGATGTCTAGGGATATCAGCCTGAGCGCAAGTAAACACAAAAGCCCAAAGTGCCTAAGGTGAGCTTGGGAAATCAGTGAGAACTTCGGCCATGGTGAGAAGAGGGCAACTCTTGCCAATGGACCAATGAAGCCAGAAGAGCAGAGGTGTTGTAAACCAGTACCAACGACAATAATAATCCGGTGCCTGAAGCCAGACCCTGGTCCTGACCTGTCAGAACACAAATGGGGGAATAGAACAGACTTCGTAGAAGGCAGCAGACTGTAACCAATTCTGTCGGGAGGTGTCAACTCCAGGATGGCTGCCTCCCTAGGCGGCTTACTCTTTTATTTTTGTCATTCATAAAATAAGGAAAATGTAAGCCTCTTCAAGTTATGGTGGAAAAATGACCTATAATATAATTTTTAGGGACTGAGGTCATCATCATAAGGTATTTTTACACCTTTTTGAGATTTGCAAAATACTTTATACACATCTCATTTGATCCTAACAATCCTAGGAAGTAAGTGCTGTTATTATCCCCATTTTAAAGATGAGAAAACTAAGACAGACAAAGGTAAAGTGACTTGTCCAGGGTCACACAGCCAGGAGGAGTCAAGATTTGAACTCAGGTCATCCTAACTCCAGGTCTAGTGTTTTGCGAATTACACCACTTAGCTGCTGGGAAATGTATGACTGGAAAAGAAGGGTCAGTCATGAAGCAAGAATAAAGACTAACAGATGGTCATCCTGAGTGCTTCACCATTTCTCCTATAGTATTAAAATACCTAGTGGAAGGCCTCCAGTGTATTGGATAGATGTCCTAATGGCAGATTTATGGGGAAGTTGTTGTTCTTCATTCTTGAAAAGGACCGTGACATCAGGAAATTGATGCTATGACTTGCAAGTGAATTGGATTTAAGTGAGGCAGGGCTGTGCAAAATCACCAGCCTCACTTTTTCCTCCAGAGCCATCTGAGTCCAGTGACAAGATATAAATTAGGACAACTAGAAAAGGCTCCTATGAGAGAATATACAAGAGTAAAACAGGATGAGAAGATATGGATGGGTTGTAATCTATACTGTTGAAAGGTGGACCCTCATCAATGTGATCATGGAGCCATTGAAATTCCATTATATTCTCAAAACTTTTTGGATCCCACTCATGTCATATAACATATTTTTAGCTATCCCTCCAAGCTTGGCACCATCTAAAAATCTGCTAAGCGGATCATTTCTGTCTCTATCCAAGTCACCGATAAACATATTGAACACCGTATATCCAAGGACAAAGCCCCAAGACACTATACTTAGAGACTTCCCTCCAGGTTGACATTGATTTATTAATCAACATGCTTTGGCTCTAGACACTCATTCAGCCAGTTCTAAAGTCCCCAGTCTATGCACTCTCATCTCTTCCACATTTCTCCGTCTTGACTCTTTGTCAAATGCCTTGCTGAATGATGATCTCTAAAGTTCCTTCTAATTCTAAATCAGTTGTTCCTGTGATCTCAGGGTAGTATCCCCACCCAATACTCTTCCATTTAGTCCTCAAGGGTCGGATATTCAGGAAGCTACAACTCAGTAGTTGGATATTTAATAGGTTGCACTCAAATTCTAGGATTAACTTGACTGTAGATTTCCAGTGATAATTCTCTCTTGAGTATATGGTCAGCTTTCTTTGCTGCCAAAGGTCTTGTTCCTTGAAGCTCCTTCCTGCTTGTCTGTGTCAGTGTCTGCCTAAAGAGGGCATATCTCTGCTTCCTGATGGATTTGGTGTCTCTTACTGATAAAGTATCTGCTTCAGTACTCCATAGCTAATGGAGGGGAAGAAATACAAAATTCCTTTTTTTCCTCTCCTCCTCCAGAGGTGGAGTGATTTCCTCTCAAGGACTAGGTTGAAGCAGCTAGGTGGTGAAGTAGTATTGAAATCTGCATTCAGGGCGGCTAGGTGGCACAGTGAATAGAGCACCGGCCCTGGAGTCAGGAGTACCTGAGTTCAAATCCGACCTCAGACACTTAACACAAAAAACTAGCCGTGTGACCTTGGGCAAGTCACTTAACCCCAACTGCCTTCCAAAAAGCAAAAAAAAAAAAAATCTGCATTCAAATCCAGCCTGAGACACTACTTACGTGAATCTGGGCAAGTCGCTTAACCTCTGTTTGTCTCAGTTTCCCTATTTATAAAGTGGAGATGATGATAACAGCTACCTCCCAGAATTGTCGTGTGGACAAAATGAAATAATATCTGCAATGCACTTTGCACATTTTAAAGTGCTGTATAAATGTTGCTATTCCAAGCTATTAGATTCTTACTGATTCCCTGCTTAGAGTGACCCAAGAAATAAGGGACTGAGTTAAAAAAAAAAGCCATCAGAGTCATTAATTCCCAACCTCCCTTCCTAATTCTTTCAAGAACTCTTTCACATTTGCATTAAGAGACACAGGATATAGACACATCTTCACATTTAGTTTCATACCTCATTATTGCCCCTTGCGTTCTGTTTTTATATCTTCCACTGGAGAGTTGGTCAGAAACCAATCACACTACATAAATATAGTGTTTCTACTGGTCTTTTCACTCTTCGAAATTATTGAAGATCTTGAAAACTAAAATAAATTAACTTTAAAAATTATTGAAGATCCCTCTAAGACTTTTTATAGGTTATATCTATTGATATTTATTATATTAGAAACTAAAACGTCTTAATATTATTAAAGTTTTGCAAGGACTCCTTAAATAAGCATCTTAGACAGATGTATTCTGGAGCCAGCTTGATTGTTAAATCTTCATTTCAAGCATTTGCACCTTTGAAAATGTCAAAGGCACGAATCAGGGCTTGATTTATTGCTCTGTTGATTGTCTAGACTTAAGAAAGTGATGGAGAAAAAGTTAATATAGATTAAACTTTAAAGTGTGTCTTGCATGCTTTTTTGGAGAGGAGGGAGGAGGAGAGAACTGTTTGTTAAACATTTACCTACATACCCCTGGTCTTAAGGAAGCCCAAGGGTTGTAAAGACCACACATTGAGAACTGCTGGTCTATAGCATTCCTCCATTAAATTATTCAGTCATTTCAGTCGTGTCTACTCTTTCTGACCCCATTTGCGGTTTTCTTGGCAAAGATGCTGGAGTGGTTTGCCACTTCCTTCTCCAGTGGATACTTTTTGTTAGACAGTCAGAGGTTAAGTGACTTGCCCAGGGTCACATAGTGGGAAGTGTCTGAGTCTGGTTTTAAACTCAGATCTTCCTGACTCCAGGCCCAGTGCTCTATCCATTGAGCCACCCGCTATCTCCTCTCCAATTTAGTATTCCTCTAAACAAAGGAAATGAGGTTAGTCTGACATCCCTTCTGGTATGAACCCCTTCTAGCTTCTGGTGATCACCCTTTATTTTTCTAAGACTTATGAACTGTCTCTGAATTATCTCTTGTAGGAGCCTGCCAAAACACGCATGTCAGGTTTACTGGTTCATCATGTGAAGGATTCACCCTCTTCCCTGTTTTTGAAAATTATAACAACTGGTCATGTCCAATCCCTCAAAACTTCTATTCTTCACAGTTCTTCAAAGAGGATAAGCAACAGTTCAGCAATCATATCTGGCAGCTTTTTCAGTCCTATCCCCTATACCACTAGATGTCATTCATCTAGGTCTGGAGACTCAAATTCTGTAAGAACAGCTACATCCTTCTCCAAAGAGATGTCCAAAGACAGATCCAGATCCAAAGAGTGACTCTCCATCTCCTCAGTTACCTTTAACTTCAATTCCTTGTTAAACATTTGTGTTCTGCCTTTTCAATCTGAGGATCATTAACAGAGAACAGAAACAAATAGGATCTCTTTAGCATCAATTATTCTCTGACCCATCCTAATCCAATGGCTCAATTCCATCCTTATTCCTCTCCCCTCCCCTACTCCCCTCCCTTCCTCTACTCCCCTCCCCTTTCTTGTCTCCTCCCCTCTCCTCCCCTCCCCTCCCCTCCCCTCTCCTCTCCTCTCCTTCCCAAATACAACTTCAGCTAGTTCTGACAGCAATTCTGATAGGACTGTACTATGTTTGTATGCAACTGCACTTATTTGCCCATTTGCCCATACTCTTTTATACTTATTTGGGGCCACTAGGTGGTGCAGTGGATTGAGTACTTACTATCTGTTGACCCTGCCCAAGTCATTTAACCCTACTTGCCTCCAGTATCTTTACCAAAGAAAACCCCAAATGGGGTCACAGAGAGTTGGACAGGATGGAAACAACTGAACAACAACAAGAAGTATTCTTAAAATCTGAGTTCACTGATGAGTATTCTGTGCAACCATATGGATCTCTTTAGATAACTTTTTTTTTTGGAGGGGGGAAAGGGTTAAGTGACTTGCCCAAGGTCACACGGCTAATAAATGTCGAATGTCTGAGGTCAGATTTGAACTCAGGTCCTCCTGACTCCACGGCCAGCGCTCTGATCACTGCCACCTAGCTGCCCCAGATAACTTTTCCTGGTAGCTAGGCAGCACTGTGCTCAGAGTTAAGAAGACCACTTGAGTTAAAATCATGCCTCACACAGATACTAGGAAAATCATGGAGGTGGTGTAGTGGATGGAGTGCCTCTGCAGTCAGGAAGACCTGAGTTCAAATCTGACCTCAGACACTAGCTCTGTGACCCTGGGTAAATCATTTCACCCTGTTGGCCTCAGTTTCCTCATCTGTAAAACGAGCCAGAGAAAGAGATGGCAAATCACTCCAGTATCTTTGTCAAGAACACCCCAAATGAGGTCAGAAAGAGTCAGACATGATTGAAAACAACCAAACAGCAAAAAGGCAAATCATTGTAGCCTTTTGTGCTGTGCCTCAGTCTCCTCATCTGTAAAATGGGGAAATAGTAGCATCTACTTCGATAATAACAACACTCTCAGGGTTGTCATGAGGGTCAATGAGATAATGTTTGTAAAGCACTTTGTATACCTTAAGGTGCTATATGAATGTTAGCTAGTATTATTATTTCATCTTGAGAGCTTCTGATCCCTTATCAACAACTTTAACTTTGAAAATTTCAGTCAATGGTTCCTACCCATTTTTCCCATGAATATTTTGAAATCCATTCCCCAAGGTCTATTGTACTTATCACGTTATGTTGGGTAACATAATTATTTTGCCTCCTTGGATTTTTCCTTATTGGTGGGATATACAGAATATATGCAACATCCCTGCCTAGTTCCAGCCCAATACATGGTGGCTTGGTGAACCCTCCTTATCTGTTATGAACTCTGAACTTATTTGACAACTTATTTGTCCCTTGTCACCACCACCCAAAACCATTTCCCCTTTATTGGTCATCACCATATATAGTAGCATTGAAAAGGGACAAAGAAAATTATGAGTCAGATGTTAAAGTTATTAAGGAAAGTGGGAGAGTGTTCTCTAGTTCATAGGTCATATCATATTTAGAGCTAGGGGACATCTCAAAGGTTATCTGGTCCAACTCCCTCATTTCATATGTACAGCAGTGGTTCTCACCCTGTGGGTTATATTCAATTTGTAACAATGAAAATGCATCCTGCATATCAGATAGATTCACAATAGTAGCAAAATTATAGTTATGAAGTAGCAATGAAAATAATTTTATGTTTGGGGGTCATCATAACATGTAAATTAAAGGGTCACAGCATTAGGAAGGTTGAGAACCACTGATGTATAGCATTCTTAAAACTCACACTAGATTAGATGTTTGGGATTCCAGAAAGGAGACTATTGCTTTTTCTTTCAGGGTTTTAAGGGGGCAACCTTAAGGATTTAAGGGTTTCTAGTACTGTCACTTATGGGCCCCTATCCAAAGTACTACCCAATATCAATCAAATAGTGGATGCAAATTAATTCCTACAAAATAGATATTTACTGAAAAGATATAGCAAAGACAAAAATTATGAAATATTCCTCAAACTGAGGATGCATTCACCCATCAATATTCATATAGTTCCTGGGACAGTGAGCTCAAATTTAAAGCAGAAAGGTACAGACATATAGGGAGCATGTTGGGGCAAGCCAAGGTTTACCTCATGATTCCTGGCTCTGGAAGTACTTTTTTTTTTCCTTTTGTGATGTTCTCACCAGTGTGCTTTGGGGAAATGGAAAAGTCATTCATTCTCTTGCTCAGCTGGGATGACTCTTTTCAGGGCTTAGTGCCTTGGCTTGTGGATCAATCCACTGTTGGGTTGGGTCAGGCAGGTCGCTTGGCTGCTACCCTGACTCATTGGATTCAGCTGTTACTACTCTTAATTCAGATTGCTGATTATAGCTGGTATGGCTTTGCATGGTCTCAACAATTACCTGGGCACTCCTCTCTTGGAATGCTTGTTCACCCAAGATTGGAAAAGAGTATACACAAAAGTTAATAGAGTGTCAATGTATTCATGGACAAATGAGTGTGCAATCAATAGGTGTGCCTTATCTCCTACTTGGCAGCTCATTTTAGTTCTTGTGTTTTTCATTGCCCCTTAAAAAAGACCAACCCAAAGAGTTCTAATCATTACATACCATCAAGCCTTTAGTTACTCATGACCAGAAGATGGTTCACCAAGCTGCCATGTATTGGGCTGGAACTAGGCAGGGATGTTGCATATATTCTGTATATCCCACCAGTAAGGACAAATCCAAGAGGGACTGAGCCCTCACTGGCCATCCCCCTCCATGACATATATAAAGGAAGGACCCCTTCCCTTTAACTGACATACTCAAAAGATCTAATCACATGATGAAGTGTTCCTATTATTCCTTTCTGAAGTACAAACACTTTGACTGAATCGAAAGGCTCACCTCCATTGACTAGATGTCTAGGTGGCCACTGAAGGACTTTTAAGTAGCTAAGTTCTGGAGTTAGTCAGGAAGTTGTGAGATCTTGAGAGAATTTAAGGGAAAGTCAGCATTTGGGGAAGAGCCCAGCTTTTCATCTTTGCAGGTTGGGAGGAGAAGTAAGAGAGAGTGTTCTCCAACTTCTGGGTCTCTCTTCAACTCTCTCAGGTTCTCAAAATTGCTTGATGCAGTTAAGAAAACCGAGACCCTCAGAAGTAAGTGCCTTTCTTGTCATACAGGTAATAAGTAGTGGAACTTTATTTGAACTGAGGACTCCAAACCTTGCTCTCTACTATGTGTAAGTTTCCCACCTCCCTGAAGTCCATGAACTTAAAAATCGGGATAATTGTATTTCATCATTATTGGTTTTCTTTGTAACCATATATAATTATTTTGTCCATTTAAAAACATTATTTTTAGAGGTGGTCTATACATTGTAAACTGATTCAAGCATTATGTAGAACATTGCAACTAAGCCAAAAGGTTTATGAAACCATGCATGTACTTTGACCTAACGATACCACTACTAGGTCTGTGTCTCATAAGAGATAAAAAGCAAAACGGATGAAGACCTATTAGTACAAAAATATTTATAACAGCTCTTTTCTGGTGGCAAAGAATTAGACATTGAAGGGATGCCCATTGACTGGGGAATGGCATATAAACAATTTGTGGCATATGATTGTAATGAGATACTATTGTGCTATAATAAATGATGAGCAGAATGCTTTCATAAAAACCTGGAAAGACTTATATGAACTGATGCAAAGTGAAGTAAGCAGAACCAGAACATTGTACACAATATTGTATGATGATCAACTATGAATGACTTAGCTATTGTCATCAATACAATGATCCAAGACAACTCCGAAGGCCTTATGATGAAGAATGCTGTCCATCGCCAGAGAAAGAACTGATGGAGTCTGAATACAGATCAAAGCATACTTTTTAAAACTTTCTTTATTTTTCTTGGATTTTTATTTTGGCCTATGTTTTCTTTTACAACATGACTAATAAGGAAATATCTTTTGCATGACTACACATGTATAACCTATGTCAAATTGCTTGTCTTCTCAATGAGGGGGATGGGAAGGAGGGAGAGAATTTAGAACTCTATTTTAAAAACAAATGTTGAAAATTGTTTTTACATGTAATTGGGGGAAAATAAAATACTAAGTAAAAAAAAGAAGGGGTTCATAGACTGCCAAAGGAGTCCATGGCACAGCAGAGGTTAAGAACTTCTATGCTACATCATGATGTTTCAGTAAATAGAAGTGAAAAGGATTGAGGAGAGGATAATATAGATGATTAGCATAAATTTGAAAAGATGGTGACCTTGGGGAATAAGCAATATGCTAAAAAACATAGCATGATAGAGTTAGAAGAAAATTCAGAGACCATCTAATACAATTTCCCCATTTAAGAGCTATTTCTTGTCCCGTGAGTTGGGTTGAGATGGAGGAATGTATGTGGGTAATGCCCTTTTCCCCCAATTCTTCCTTCTGGAACTCCCCTTAGGCTTTATCACTTTCTGGGCTGAGACCCTGGAACCAATGAATGCCTCTGGTTGGAAGGGACTTTCAGAAGTCATTATGTCTCTGCCTCTGGGCAAGGCTAGCTTCTCTTCTGCCCTGATCAACCAGAAATCCCCCTTTCAACATCTCTAAGAAAGAAGTCTTTTTTCTTGGCTAATTTCCTAGCATCACCCTCTTGGTTTGGGGAGGTGTTTTTAGGGGGCATCTCACCTGAATCCTTTCTGCCATGATTAGTTCTGAAGTCTACTTGAGATGGAAAGAGTTCAGGGCCAGGAGCCTGAGTACATCTCTTCTTAAACCAGTTACTATCTGAGGATTTCTATAAGGGAGGAGAGGGGAGAGTATATAGCCTATAGGATACTACAGCCTACAGGAGTTTTTTGGCTGTTCTCTCCTTTTCGACAATTCAGTTTAACAAATGTTCATTAAATATCCGCTATGGGCTAAAGCGTTACTCTAGGTGATGGGAATAAAAAAAGACATGAATAAAATGTTCCCTATAGTCAAGGGGTTTAGGGTCTGTTGGGCAGATAAAATACATACACAGATAAATAAATACAAGACCGTTTTAGGATGGGGAGAACACAGAGGATTCAGAGGAAGGGTGGTGGTCGGGGAAACCTTTGTGTAGGTGATGCCATCTGACCCGAGCCTCAAAGGGAGTCTGGGATTGTAAAAAAGGCAGAAGGCAAAGGAACATGCCCCAAGTGCAACTTCAAGCTTGTGGGTTGCCTTGTACCAATAATAGCCAACATCTATATAGTACCTACCATGTGACAGGCACTGCACTGAGTGCCTTACAGTTTTTAATCTCTTTTGATCTTCACAATAACCCTGGAAGGTATTGTATTTGGAAAACAATTAGTAGCCCAGTTTGACTGGAACAGAGAATGCATGTAGGGAAGTAACAGGAATGAGCCTCTCCAGAAAGGCTGAAGCCAGATTCTTACAGGGGCTTTGGAGTTTTTCCTCCAGCCCCTTTTCTCTTTTCTCCCCCCTCCAATCCCTCCCCTTGCCCCCGCCCCCCAACACTGTGCCCCATCTCTGGAAACCACTGTATCTCTAGCGCCATCTTGTGCCTACCTGGAACCTCTGTGTGAGGTTCAGTAAACAAATATTTATTGAACCCCTATTATATGCAGGACACTGTGCTAAGTATTGTGGGGGATAGATAAACCAGTAAGATATGGCTCGTGCCCTCTGGGAGCTGATGTTTTAACCAGGGAAATGCAAACTTAAAACCACACACCCATGCCCAGCATAAGGTGTCACCAGAAAGTCTGGTGCAAAGTTCTCCAGGTGATATGAGGTCAGGGGAAGATAAGGTACCTGGGAGCTGGAGTGTTCTAGGAAGGTTTCAGGAAGAGGAACATAAACTGGATATTGAAGGAAGGACCCTGGAATCAGCAAAGAGCTCTAGATTTGTAATCCAAAGATCTGGATTTTCTTTTGTGTCACATTTGGAGTCTGGAAGATCTGGGTTCAGATCCTGCCTCTGTCCCTTAGCTATGTGACCACAGAACAAATAATTTAACCTCTCTGAGCCTAATTTTGAGAGGATTGGACTTGAAACTCTTAAATTCTCAACCTATAATCTACCAGTGTGACCTTGGGCAAGTCTCTTCCCCTCTCAAGTCTTCAGTTGTCTCATGTATAAAATGAGGTGGTTCACTTCTGGTTTGAAATCCTAGAATCCTGTGGCCTATCTCCTTTCCCTTCTTTCTTCCCCTCTGTGGATCTTTAAAATGCAAAAATAGTCTTACAAATGAACCCATCCCTAGGTATGGGATCAAGGCATTTCCCTCTCTGTACACCTTCACAGTCCTCATTACCCTCACAAGACTACCTCCAGGGGCCTGGAGATGAAATCTATACCATATATCCTTCTGGCTGTTGGGAACAGCAGTGGCCTGAGCCCTTGGACATTCCCCATATATAAGGACATGCCTCCTTATATGTGAGAAGGAAGTTTCCTTGAGACTATCCTAACCTGTGTGCCTCTTCTTTAACCTGCCAAATTGAGATGGTCCCAGGGACAAGGATGTCCCAAACGTCCATTGAGGTAGTGCATTTGGAAAAGCATCTTGGAACTAGTGGGTGTTGCAGAGGCATCCACTAACTTTGGCTTCATTCGGGAAATGAGGGTGCTCCTTGTAGGGCATGTGGGGGAGGGGAGTCTGGGCCCTGCTTCCTTGAGGCAGGATATAGGAGTGCTTTCACCAGCTGTCATCACGTAGGTTCTGTGCCTAGATTTAGTTAATCATTGCAGAAACGGAGTGAAAGGGAGGGGAGAGGAGGGAAGAGGAAGGCTGGACTGAGCTGGGTGAGGCTTCAGGGAGGGTTGGTAGTGGGGATCTGCAGGCTAGAACAGGATCTGGGAGCAAGACTGGCACCGGAGCGAGTGAGTGTCTGGAATGACCCTTCCACCTTTCCTCTCAATTCTCAGGACAGTCTGGGGCGGAAGGAGTCGATATTGTTGGTCCTGCCTTAGGAGTGGGGCAGGAGTCTGGGTTTCCTGAAAGGGTATCTGGGACTCTGACCCAAGAAAAGGGAGAGATTGGAAAAGGAGTAGGAGAAAGGGATCTGGGGAGGGTCAGGGTTATTTCTCTCTTCAGGGCTCCAGGGAGATGTCTCTGTCCAGCATCTCTTGGTTATAAGGAGTCTTGAAATTAGGGCGAATTTTTAATATAATTTGCCCTGGCTTGGGTTTGGGGTGAGGGAGGTAGCTCTGTTGTTTGGCTTGGGGGTAGAGGATGAGTGGGTTGGGCTGGGACCCATTTCTCTTTGGGGACTCACAAATCTCAGAGAGGTTTGTGTTTCCTGTCCTAGCTTCCTGTATCCTGCATCCTGAAGTGCTTTTCCCAAATAGCCTAAGTGACCTGGAGGGAGTGACTGGTGGTAACTGCCAGGCTTTCCAGCCCCAGGTGTCCTAGAGGATGAGGACTGACTGTGGGGTAGTCCGACCAGGAGGCCAGTAGTCTTGGGTTCTAATTCTTTCTCTGCCATCTACTAGTTGTGTAATTTCAGACAAACACTTAACTTCTTAACCTCATTTTCCCCATTTGAAAAATGAGGAACACAGTTCTTGCCCTGCCTGCTACCTTCAAGGCACTACTGACCCTGGGCATAACTGATTGCCTCTCTCTTCTCTCCTACCTCTCTGGGGTGGCCTAATGGGGAGGGGGGAGGCTGCCCTGGGCTTTCCTCCTACCCCTTCTTTTCCCACACTCTTCTCCACCCCACCCCACCCTGTTGCCTCCGTGCCCACAAACCTGGCATTTTAGTTTTCTGCTGATCTCAGGTAGAAGAACAGTATCCCCCAGGCAAAGGACTCTGCTGCTCGTCTCAGCCTGTCTGGGCTCTTCTCCCTCCCTCTTTCCCTTCTTGCCTGAGGTTTCCTGAATGTCCTTTGTCTAAGGAAGTTGAGGAGGGCAGACAGAAGGAGGGAATGGGGGGAAGAAGAGGGAGCAGCAAAAGCCTAAGATGATGGAGGCGGAATGTGTCCTGTTTGCCCTTTTCCAGAAAAGAGTCTTCGACAATTCATCTGACTAGGGGTTAGGAGCGGGGTTGGGTCGTCCATCACTCAGGATGAATTAGAGGCAGATGGGTGCTATGGCAGAGCCTGTATGCCAGATTTGGAGTCAGGCAGAATCGAGTTTGAATCTTGCCGCAGACACTTATGATCTGTGTGTGAGCCTGGTCAGTAAGTCTCTTTACCTCTTTGCCTCGGTTTACTCAATTGTAACCTGAGGATAACGAAATAATAGCACCACCCTCCCAGGCTTGTTGCAAGGGTCAAGTGAAATAGCATACACAAGGCACTTTGCAGATCCTGCATCCTATAGAAATGCTAGCTGTGGCAGTTATTAATGCTGGTTTTGGAGTCAGAAGACTTAGGTGAGAATTCTGTTGTTTGTCCTTCTTCTTGAAGAGGACCATGACATCGGGAAGGTGATGCCGTGACTTGCAAGTGAACTGAATTTCAGTGAGGTAGGACTGTGCAAAGACGCTGGCATCACTCTGTCCTTTGGGGTCTTCTGGGACCAGATCAGGACAACTGGAGACTGTCCTGGAACTAGCTGTGTGACCTTCAGCAAGGCGCTTGACTCTTCTGGATCTGCTTTCTTTTCTTTCATTTTCTTCCTCTGTAAAATATGAACTTGGAGCGAATGGTCTCTGAAGTCCTTTCTGTCTCTGATGTTCTTATCCTATGGTACTATCCCTTATTCTCCCATTGCTTTCTGAATGCCCTTGCTTCCTCTCATCTCCAGTATTATTACCTAAACCAGAGAAATCTAAATAGTTAATTACTCTCCAGATGCTCAGCCATCAGTAAAAATGATGGGGTTGGACTGTTCCATATAGACCATATATGTGTGTATATACACATACATGTGCATATATGTCTATATGCATGTATATATGTATATGCATGTATACACACATACACACATGCACACACATATTCAATTTGCTGAATCTACTCCCAATCCTTAGCTGCTAGGTCCTAGGTCCCATGGTCCTATGGTCTGTGGCTCCTGTTCCAAAGCTGAATCTATTCCCAATTCTCCCCTGTTCTTCTTGAAATTTCCTCCCTCTAGAATCCTTTGATATATTTAATAATAATTCCTAGCTCTGCCACTAACTTCCTGTGTGATATTCAGCATACTATTGATTTCTTAATGGACTCAGTTTCTACAACTGTAAATCAAGATTGTACTAGATAGTCTCCAAGGCCCCTTTTCTTTCTTTTAAAAAAATAGCATGACGTAGCCAGGTGGTGCAGTGAATAGAATACTGGTCCTGGAGTCAGGAGAATCTGAGTTCAAATGTGACCTCAGACATTTGACACCCTTACTAGTTGTGTGACCTTGGGCAAGTCACTTAACCCCAATTGCCCTGCCCTCCCCCCTCCAGAAAAGAAAAAAATAATATTTTATTTTTTCCAATGATATATAAAGATAATTTTTACCATTTATTTTAACAAAATTTTGAGTTCCAAAATTTTCCCCCTCCTTCCTCTCCCCTCTTCCTAAAATGGCAAGCAATTTGATATAGATTATATATGTCCAAGGTCCCTTTTCAATTCTAACATCAAGATTCTGTGAATCTATTTCCTGTTACCCTGCAGAGATTCCTTTTTGGATGACTTTGATCCTTCTCAATTTACCATGCCTTTTTTCACTTCTTCCCTCTGGGAGCCCTCCTCCTCTCCCCATCCCTCAACATTCCTCACACCCAGATCCAGAGAAACCCAAGGAGTTAATCTCTCTCTAGAAGCTTGGCCAAACCACCCTCCCCTCCATCCCATCCACATGAAGAATGCTGACTCACACAGTCCTCTCCACCTTCTCCTACCCCCTGACACAGCTGGGAGTGAGCGGCAGAAAGGAGGCAGGCCTGGCTTCTTGAGCAGCAGGAAGAAGCGTATGATTTGACTGGACCTAGGTGCCCCAGGCAAGGGAAAAAGCAGAGCCAGGGGTTGTGGTATTTTGATGTGATGGCCCTGCCTGTAGCTGACCCCTTTTAGATCTGAGCCCATTGTGCCAGGAGTTGGGGCCAGGGAGAGAGAGCCTTAAGAGACAGGGATGAGGAGGAAGAACAGAGCAGAAGATGTCTGAAAACTACTGCCATCCTGGGTTCAGATCTGCCTGAGGGTGGGACTGAGGGAGATGTGTCTTGGGGAACGTTGTGGAAGAGTTAGGGGGCAGATCAGCAGCAGCATCTCTGGCTGGTAAGAGTATGGAGGGGAAGTGGGGGTTCCTAAGTTGGGGGTAGAGGAGAGTTCCCCCACAGGGGAAACCAAGGGAGGCATGGGGACCAAAGGATGGGGAGAAGAGAGGCTTCCAACTTCAAACTCTCTTATAGGATTGGGGTTCCTGGTCTTGGTACTGTCCAGTCCCAAACCTCAGAGAGTAGTGAGACTTTTCCTAAGGGGAAACGGCTTCTGTTTTCTCTTTTCTTTTGAGATTGGGAAAGGTTTGCAGTAGTGACCTGTAACCTGGGCACTATACAATGTTCTATGGCTTTGCATTGAGGTGGGGGAGTGTGTGCCCAGCTGCCTCTGGGAAGGGTCAAGTCAATCAACCTTGACAGCAGGCAGTGTTTATGAGCCCTCCTGACTTTGGGTGTGTCGGGCTGTACCAGAAGAATCTTTATGGCCTGGCCTGAAGCCTAGGGACATATGTTCATTCTAGGGGAGGATACTCTCTTTCCTGGTCCCCTCCTGAGATTTTCCTGTCCCCTTCCCCCCAGGAGGGAATATGAGCAGAGGCCAGAGGTAAAATGCAAGGAAAGATGGGGACAGGCAGGCAGGTAAGTAGGCATGGAGTGGTGCCTTTCTCTTTTCATAGGTCAGCAGAATAGCTGTTAAATATAGAATAGAGGAGAGATTTAGGGAACTCCTTGATTGAAAGACCTCCCAGGGGGACTTCTGTTTCTCCAAGACAGAACAGGAGAGTATTCAGAGCACTTCTGGAATTCACTGTTGGGCATGGGCTGGCACTGCCCTCTGGTGGGCACAGAGTGGTGAGTGGAGCATCCTAGCCCAGCACAGAAAGCTCTGGAGACATTGACAGAAGTTTTAAAATCCTTGGGTACTGCTCCCATTTTCCCACCCCCTACTCTATTGTCAGGGTACAAAAAAGTGTCCCCACTCCTTGCCTCCAAGTCCTGGTATCCCCTATCTCATAATCTCCCCTACCCTTTAAAATGATTTTTATTATAAACTTAAAATCTCAACAAATGCCAACAATAAAAATATACTTGAATACTCTCTTCTCCGGTGGCACTTTGATGTCATCAATGTAGGTACTCCTTCTAATGGACAGAGCTCTTAACCCACCCATGCCTGTCCATCCTTTATGAATCTTATTCATGACCTCTCTTATGTTTGCCACAGGACATCTACTCAATGTACTGGAAATCTTCCTCAAATTCTCTTTGTTTATTTACTCCTGCAAATAATTGTTTCATGGGAGGCAGGATAGGGAAGAGAGTGAAAGGAGAAGGAGGGGGTGTCATTCCCAAGTAGCTGATATTTATATATTATTTTATAGGAAACAAGTAAATAAACAAAAACTCCCCCAAAATCAAACTCGAAGAAAGCCTTAAACTTCAAGCTATTTACATAAAAAAGAATACTCATGTAAACATTGACAAAGTAACAACCACAGAAATGTGTTTTCTCTGTACCCACCTCTGGTTTCTTTCCTTTTTTCAATTATAGCTTTAATTTTCATTGTTACTTTTTGTCTTTATAGCACCTTCATTTGTGAATATATCCTTCCCTCTTTCAGGAAAAAGAAAAAAAAAAGCATTTTTAATCAAAACTGACCATCTTGTTGACCAAGTCTGTGACAGCAGCAAATGTGGTGTTGCCTACCCATAGCCTAAGTCTGCAAAGGGTCAAAGGCATGTATGCTTATTTCTTCTGTGGAGCTAAGCTTGGTTTTGATTTCTTGATTATTAGGTGTTTGTAAAATTTGGTTTCCCCTATTCTTAGTCAATGTGTCAATCATTATCCCTATCCAAATTCTGGTTTTCTTTGCTTTGCTTCATGTCATAAAGTAGTTCCTTGTTTCTTTGTATTCTTCATACTTGTCATTCTCAGGAGTTTAATAATATCCATTGCATTGATTTACAGAGGCTGGTCAATGAAATAAAAGAACCCTGGAGTCAAGAAGATCTGTCCTCAAATCTGATCTCGGATACTTACTAGCTAAGCGATCCTGGGTAACTCATTTAAACTTTTTCAACCTCAGTTAACTCAACTGTAAAATAATAATAATAATAAATTAGTTCCTGCCTCCCAGAGTTGTTTTGAGGATCAAAGAAATAATATTTTTGTAAAGCATTTAGCACAGTGTCTGACACAAAGTAGTGAATGCTTAGTAAAAATTTTATTTCTTTTCCTACCTTCCTATTTCAATTAGCTCAAGTTGCTAATTTTATATAGTATTTTATATATTTATATATATATAATTTTTAATAGTTTATATTGTTTTAAGGTTGGTAAAAACATTATCTCTAATTAACAGACAGAGCTGATAGCTAGCACTTATATAGCCCTTGAAAGTTTTGTAAAGCCCTGTACATTTATTCTCTCATTTGATCCACACAACAGTCCTGCCAAGAGGTAGATGCTATTTTTTCACCCCTATTTTATAGATAAGGAAATTGAGGCTATGAGCCCTTAAGTGACTTCTCCAGGGTCACCCAGCTACTGTGTATTTGGGGCAGGATTGGAACTCAGGTTTTTGTGATTCTGGGCATAGTGCTCACCTGCACTGCCCAGCTGCCTAGTAACAACATAGAGAATGTTACTAACTATACGACCTGGTTCAAGTCATCGAACCTTTCTAAGCCTCAATTTCCTTATCTGTCAAAAAGGTTATACTATATTATCTCTTAGGTCCCTTCCAGATAGAAATCTATGAATCTTTTTTTTCCTGTTACAAATAAAGTTGTTAAGAATATTTTTATAGGTGTAATTCATAAAATGATAGAATATGAGATTATGATATGGAGGATTAAATATTAGATTATTATAGATTATATAGATTGTTATTATTATATAGATTTGGAGCAGGAAGATACCTCAGAGGCAGGCCATGGGGCCCAAACTTCTTGTTTTAACAGATGAGGAAACTGAGGCACACAGAGATTAAGTGATTTACTCAGGATCACCCAACCAGTAAATGCCCAAGGTGAGATGTGAGCACAGGTCTACCAATCACCAATGTCCTATATACAATATCACACTTTTTAATTTTTTAAATAAAATTATTAAGCTATAGTCTTTCATATCTTTGGGCTATAGGATCCTAAACTTAATGCTAACTTGGCAGAGCTTAGATCCACATTCTGACCTCAGATGAATGCTTTTTCTACAATAGTGTAGCTTTCTAATTCATCCAGTCAGTTAACATTTATTAAGCATCCACTATGTGTAAGGCATTGTGCTAAGTGCTAGGGATCTAAAGAAAGGTTAAAAAAAAATAGTTCCTGCTCTTCAGTCTAATGGGGAACAAAATGACTATGTACAGAAAAGATATAGAAAGAGATAAATCAGAGATAATAAACTGTGGTAAGGTCCTAGCACTAAGAGGCATTGAGAAAGACTTCTCATAGAAGCTGAGACTTGATTTAAATCAGGGAAGGAGAGAATTCCAGGCATGGGGATGACCAGGGAAAATGCCAGTGGGGAGATGGGAGATGGGAGATGGAACATCTCATTTGGGGAAGAGCTAGGCGGCTAGTGTCATGGGACTGCAGTGTGCTGGTGCAGGAAAGAGCGAGAGACAGAGAGGGAGAGACACAGAGATAGAGACAGAGACTGTGTGTGTGTGTGTGTGTGTGTGTGTGTGTGTGTGTGTGTGTGTGTGTAAAAGAAAGCAGAAGAAAACTGTAAGGACTTGAGGGGACCAGTTTATGAAAGGTTTTAAAAGCCAGACAGAATCTTCTATTTTTGATCCTGAAAGTAACAGAGTCATTTATTGAAAAGGGGGAAGTGATATGGTCAAATCTGCACTTTAGGAAGATAATTTTAAAACTCAAAAGAAGGGGCAGCTAGGTAACACAGTGAATAGAACACAAGCCCTGGAGTCAGGAGGGTCTGAGTTCAAATTTGACCTCAGATACTTGGCACTTACTAGCTGTGTGACCTTGGGCTTAACCCCAAGTGCCTGGCAAAACAACCTCCACAAAACTGAATGGAGGCTGGGGAGGTTTGAGGTAGGGACCAGCATTATTACAATAGTCCAGACATGAGATATATTGCAGATTGCCCTCCCCACAAGATGGTAGCAATTCACAGCTTTACCAAAGATGTAATATCATTCCTGTTCTCTGACAGCCCCAGTGATATTGATCTACTTTGTTTTTATAACAAATTATTCTTTCTTCTTTCCCCTCAAATTTCCTACTTGGCCTCAAGGAAACAGATGAGAACAAGGCTGTTTATTCTTCTCTAGGGACAGTGGGAAAGTAAACTTCCCTTTTCCAATCTCTAGCCCCATGGGAAGGGTGCTAGGTATAGAACCTTGCCATAGGGTGAGAGCCCAGAGCCCAGAGCCCAGAGCCCTGCTATAGAACAAAGACAGTGACAGCAGGAAGGGAGCTCATATCTAGTCTGATGCCAACCATTCTTTCTCTCTCACTTTTACCCTGGCAGCCTCCCTGTGCTCCTTACCCACCTTTAAGTGCCATTGCCCTCTACCCATGGACACAAGCCTTTCCCTCTGACTCTGGCCAAGCTGGATGAGCAGGGACCCCCAAAGGGACATCTGGATGTGCCTCAGGCAGCTGCCCTCTGTGATGCCACCACTCTTACTGGTGATTGGGGGATGCACATATGTGTTGGGGGTGGTTTATTGGACAGATTTCAAAGGTGGGAGGAGATCAACACTGGATTCTGGAATCTATTTCCCCATTTTTGAAGTGCCATAATAGAGGTAGAGGCTGGAAATGACTATCCTTGGGGGATGTCTTTTGGGGACCCTGGTGGGGCACAGTAAGGAGCAAATTGCCTTTCTCAGGTATACAGTAGAATAAAAATAATAAATGTCTGTAATAATAAATACTTTTCTATAACATGTTAAGATTTACAAAGTACTTACCTCAGAATAACTCTATGAGAAAAACTGCAAATATCACAATTTTACAGATGAATAGACTGAGGCACAGAGATGTGAAGAAATAAATATTTATTAAGTACCTTTAAAAATATTAAAAGGTTTAGGGGAGAGGCAGCTAGGAGTGGAGAGTGGCGAGAGAGAGGACAAGTTCCATTGTGGTTATTTTGAGTTTGTAATGCTAAGGAGACATCCAGTTGGATATCTTGGATGGGGAGGGAATAGGGTTCAGGAGACAGATGAGGATTGGAGATACAGATCTGGGATCTGGTAGTCTTCTACAGAGAGCAGGTAATAGAGCCAATGGGAACAGATGAGAAAATGTAGAGAGAAGAGGACTGAGGACAGAATCCTGTGGGATATTTATGTTTATATTTTTATAATATGCATTTATATCTATATATTTAGAGTGGGAGATGGATGGAGATCCAAGAAAGGAGACTGAGAAGGATAGGAGGAGAAGCTGGAGGGAATTGTAGAAGCCAAGAGGGCAGTGTCCAGGAGGTGGTCAACAGTGACAAAGGCAATGGATATTGTCTGACGGAAACTTGAATTTATGTCTCTTGACTCTAGATCAAACTAGGAGTTAGGAGACATTCTAATTCCAACTCTGCCATCAACTCATTGTATTGCCTTAGGCAAGTCATTTCAATGTCTCTGTGCCTCAGTTTCCTCATCTGCAAAATGACAATTATACCTGGCAAATGCATTACCTACCTCCCAGGGTTTGTTGTGAAGATTTAATAATAGATGCAAACCAAAAATAACGGATGTAAGAAGTACTTTGGAAATTTGAAAAAATTTGTTTGTAATTAGTTATTACCAGAGGGAGGTAGGGGAGGTCTAAGTGACATCCAGGAATCAGGGTGAGGGAAGAGAGGCAGCAGCAGCCTGGTGGGTAAAAATCTGGGGTGTTCCTTTCTCTGCCAACCTGTACCCCACCTTTCTGAGTCCCTTTTACATGCCTGGCAGAAATCTGTAATGATGTGCCTGAGGTGGAGATCATCACCCTCCTTGGGGAGCAGCTGCCCCATTACAAGCTTCGCGCTGACTCTGTCTTCGGCTATGAACATCATGATTGGATTCGCACGCCAATGGTACCCCCTGACGTCCCCCAATACCTGACACCTGCCCAGATCCAGGAAACGCTGCAATATTTCTGTAAGTACCTATTAGCCAGACTTGAGCCCAGACACTTGTTTTGGCTCAAATTAATAATCACTCAATTGATAGGTATTTATTAAGCACCTATTTTCCATCCTATAGGACTGTATTATTGTGAGGATCTCTGTTTGTTCTTTTCATTCCTTGGGCTGCTGGGACTTGGTTCCAGGCTGATAGAGCCTGAGAAGTTATTTGCAAGTCTGCTTTACAAATCTTGGTTTTATGTCTGATTTTATGAGTTCCTTGGGAAGAGAACCAGGCTGAATTCTGAGGAATAGAGTGCAGGGTGAGAGAGGGGGTGGAGTTGAGACCGATACTGACCGAAGAGGGAGAGGGCCCGGCCTGATGGTCAGACTGAACAGAAGGAGAGGGTAATTAATCTCCTTTTCTGAGGCTTCCTTCCAGGTCAGGGGAGCAGGCATAACTGGATTTCCTTTATTTTCCTCTTCCCCTTTCCAAGTCCTGAGAAGAAGTTTAAGGCTCTTAGTAATAGCCTGGGGACTGTCTGACCCCCACCTCTTCCCAGTTGGGGCCACCAGGACTTCTGCCATGTACATTAAGCCCAGGACCCCCCAGTCTATTCAGGGAACCCAGAGAACACCTCCAGAACCCTTCAGACTTGGAAGGTATGAAAAGGAAAAGGTGCTGTACCCTAAAACTTCATTTATCTCTAGAGCAAACTCTTCTCTACTTAAGGGCAGTTATTCCTGTGGAACACCAACCCACCTGTAGGCATCATTCCATCCCAAACCTCTTCTGGCTTTGTATTAGTGGTCCCCCAAGCTAGGAATGTGCCATAAACACGATGTAGGTTATAAACAGAGTACACAGGACTCGGGACTGGAGGGTGGGCTTATAGATTGCTGAGAGTCCCAGCTCTGTCAGTGCAGTCCTCACCCCATCCCTATCGCCCATTCATTTCCTGACTACCTTTCAATCAATCAGTATAAATTAAGCACCTACTATGTACCAGGCATTTTTGCTAAGTGCTAGGAATACAAAAACAAAAAGAAAAATCATATTCCCAAAGAGTTTACAATCTAATCGGGGAAAGCTAATACACAAAAGAAAGAAAGTGTGCATGGTGGTGATGGTGGTGATGGTGGTGGTGGTGATGGTGGTGGGGGTGATGATGGGGTGATGGTGGTGGTGGGGTGGTGATGGTGATAGTGGTAGTGGTGATGGTAGTAGGGGTGGTGGGGGCAGTGGTGGGGGGGTGGTGATGGGGGGGTGGTGATGGTGATAGTGGTGGTAGTGATGGTGGTGATGGGGTGGTGATGGTGATAGTGGTGGTAGTGATGGTGGTAGGGGTGGTGGGGGCAGTGGTGGGAGTGGGGGTGGTGATAAGGTGGGGGCAGTGGTGATGGTGGGGGTGGTGATGGTGGTGGGGTGGTGGTAATGGGGTGGGCGAAGTGGTGATGGTGGGGGCGGTAGGGGTGGTAGTGGGGTGATGGGGTGGTGGTGATGGGGTGGTGTGGGTGGATGGGGGAAGGTGGAGAAGTCAGTCAGAGAAGTCCTAAACAGGGTAGCCAGGTGAGGAATTCTTTAACATATAGAGTTTCTTTAGCTTCCTTTAAGATTCTGATCAAATCCCCCCTACTCCAGGGATCGGTCCTAGTTTCTTCAGCTGCCAATGCCTTCTCTTCTCTGAGCCTCTTCTTTCTGCTCTGCATGTATGACCACCTGGTTATTTATGGGTTTCCCCCCTAAGAATGTTAAGTCCTCAGGGGCAGAGACTATGCTTTTGCCTTTCATTGTTTCCCTGGCACTTTACTGACTGACTGACTGGTGACTAAATACTCAAGGCACTAAGGCTTTGGATCCCCTTACCCAGATTCAGAGTCCTAGGCGTAGACCCCACAGCCTTTTTGGGGTGGAGCACAGGGACTCCTCAGGAAAGCCTGGGGAATGCTGTTCAGCTGTTCCAGTTACCCCAAGTCAGCTGAAAAGTTTTCCATCCCTTAAGCTGATTGCAAGAAGTCAAGTAGAGCCACAAATCCCATTTGGGAGAATTAGAGCTAGAGAGAGGCCTGCTTGTCCTTGGCCCCAGTGCCCTCCTGACTCTGGCAGGGCCTGAGGCCAAGGAAAAACACTGTTCCACACTGGCCCCTTCCCAATATAGGCTGGATCAGGTTACACACAGTAAACAGCAAGGGCAGTCTTTGAAGGGGAAAAGATGCAGCCAAGACATTCTCCAATTCCTTAGATAATAGGAATTTGTAGGCTCTTGAGCCTAGGGTTTTTTGTTTTGTTTTGTTTTGTTTTTAGTACAAGTTGAGTGTCATAGGGCCATGACTTGCTGTACTCTGTGGATATCTCCTGCTCCTCTTCCCTGCACTCCTGCCCCCTTACCTTCATTCTCCTTCCAAGTCAGTTGGTCTTACAAAAAGAAGCAATGTTAGCTGTATATCTTTGACCACTTAAAAGCAAAATATCCCTAGACCCTTGTTTCTCCTCCCCACCTCAGTTGTGTGATCATAGCTGAAAGGAGTTCCCTCATTGTACAGAGAAAAAGAGTGAGACCCAGAGAGGTTGGATTAATAATAATAATAATAATAATAATAATAACCACAACAACAACAACTAACATTTATATATTAGTTACTATGTGCTATGCACTATGCTAACTACTTTACAATTTACCTCATTTAATCCAAAAATAACCCTGCGAGGTAGGTATTATTATTATTTTTTTTGGAGGGGGGAAGGCAGGGCAATTGTGGTTAAATGACTTGCCCAAGGCTCAACATGTAGTAAGTGTTAAGTAGGGACTTGAACCCAGGCCCTCCTGACTCAAGGGCCAGTACTCTATTCACTTCGCCACCTAGCCACCCCGTAGTGCTGCATTTCAAAGCCATCAGGTCCTCTCATTCTGATTCCACTACTCTTCACCACCCCACTCCATGTGTGCTCAAACTTGGTCCTGTATTTCAGGTCTGTTTAGGGGGACCTCAGGGAAGGAAAGGTAAATAGGGGGCAGCATGGTACAATGGAGAGAGTGCTGACTCTGAGGTAGAGACTATGGGTTCAGGTCATGTCTATGATTCTTCCTTGGATAGGTCACCACATCCTTGGGGGGCTCGGTGTCCTGTTCTGTAAAATGAGGGCTTTGAGACTAGAATCCAAACTTCACAGATCAGATTCCCTTAGTAAAAGGCATTGTTCTGTAAAACTTGGACTCAGTCAAAAGGCAGCACCCAAGGACCTAGAAGCCACATGTGGCCTCGAGGCTGAAGGTTCCCCATCCCTTAGCTAGATGGCCTCTGATATCTTTTCCAGTTCTAAATCTATGATCTGATGATTGGTCCCACCTTCGTGTGTGTGCGCACACGCGCGCGTTTGGAAGGGAGACATGTAAAGAAAGGACCCAGGCGTCCTCTGCACCTGCAAACCCAGATTGTGCCGCTTTGGGCTAAACCACTCTGGCGAGAGAGTTGGAGGGAGACCAATGTGGCGGGAGGGGCAAGGCAGCATCTGCTCTAAATCTGGAAGAAATCTTTTCAATCCCCTCACCCTGCCCCTTCTGTCTTGCTCCCACCCGTCTCATCTCCCCATATGGAGGATCCCGGTTTGGTCCCTGTCGGGAACAAAGATAACTAACTCTCTGCTAAAGCCTGGTCTGCCTCTCTTTGCACATCCCCCTCATCCCAATCCCCTCCCCATCACGTGGTATGGCTCAACCAGGTGCTATAAACAAGACGCAGGTTATAAATAGAGTGCGCAAGGCTGCGGGCTGCAGAGTCCCGTCTAGGGGACTGGAGGGTGGGCGCCTCAGTAGCCACGGGGTTCCGCTCAGCGCATCTGTCTCTTAGTACAGCCTTTGCGCGTCTCTCGGCCGCCCCACCCCCGATCATTCTCGGGGACGTGACTCTAGTCCTTTTTGGCCCTCGTGGCCGCGGACATGGAGGGTCCGGTGACAGTAGAAATTTGGAGCAGCCCGGCTGCGTATTGCGCCGGGGGGCCCAGCCCCGAGAGAACCTCGGAACTGCTCATCCGAGAGCTGGAGGAAGGTAACGGGGGCCCAGGAGTCTCGAGCAGGGAGACCGGGGTGGGGTGGGCTAAGGATGCCCAAGGAATGCGCATCCTTGACTGGCACTGACCCTTCCCTTATGAGGTCCGCAGTCTCGGGCGTTTTGAGTCCTTTAGGGTTAGAGCTAATGGGAGGATCGAATGAAATACAATTTGTAAAGAGCTTAGTATGGTGCCTGGCACATAGTAGGTGCTTGATACGTTCTTAATACTTTCCCTCTAGCATCTTCTTTTCTGTGACCTCTGGTCATCTGTCTGTCCCTAAGGGAAGTTCTTCTAGTTGTATTCACCCTCCTCCCGGACCCTTTTTGTCTTCTCTCGGGACTATTTGGCTCTGCCCATCCCGCACCTCCCACCCCCCAGCAGCAGGTCTTTGCACTTCTCTAGCTTCCTTTCCCTTCCCTCCCTTCCTTCTTCTCCCCATCCCCACCCCCACCCCCAAATCCTGAGTAAAGCAGTCGCAGTGTCTAGGCTGGGGAACGTGCTTTCAGTGTGGGTCCTTCTGAGCTGGACACTAAGAAAGCCAAAATCTGCTGCTTAGCCATTTTCACTGTATGCTGTTTTCTTTAGAATTACTAGAGAGGGAAGGAGGGAGGGGAGGGGTCTTCTATCTAGGTCAGATTGGCTTTTCTTCTCACTACCCCTCCCCCACTTCATGGCATAGATGGGAAGGGGACTTTTGCCTTGAGCCTGGGCCCTGGTTTAGGCTAAGAGAATCACTATCTTCTTTCCTTCTCCATGTAGTTGGGGGGCAAAGCTGAGAAATGGGGAGAGGGAGAGAAGAGCCAGGTCCCAGCAGAGTTGTCTAGCATAAGAAATGGCACAGAACCTTCTTTTCTTCACTACTCCAATGGACATCCCCCACTCCAATTTTAGGAAGGGAGATGAGAAGAAAGGCTGTGTTTGGGTCAAGGGACTTCGAATTAATGAGGCTTATGTGGCAATTAGTACCAATTAGAGGCTGATGAGCTTGACAGGGGACCTGGAAGACTCTAATTCTTCCTGGAGGCTGAGAAGGAAGGTTGTCTCACCCAAGCGGACGTGCAGGTCTACACATCCCCCAGCCCCAGTCTAATCTCCTGACTAATCTATTCTTTTGGGCAACTGGAGACCCAGGCAGACTGAAGCACCTTGGCATATCCTTCCTCTTCCAAAAATATTTAAGCCCAGAAGAACAGTAACAGATGTGGTGGAGGCCCCTCATATATGCTTTTGAGTGAAAGGGCCAGCGATTGACTCATTCTTCTAGCATATCAACATTCTCTTCTTCCACCCCCCTCCCACCAGAGAAAATGGGTCAAATCAGATCCCCCTTGGAGATGGGGAGAGGGTTTCATCTCTGCTGCACAGATGTAGAATACTTGCTTGGAAGGAATTTGGCCATTTTATGGGGGTAGTGTGAAGACTGTCCCCATAAATATCATGTATGATATCTTTCTTTGTTCCAATTCCTTTAGGGGGAGGTGGGAATGGAGTAGTAGAGGCAAAACTGGATGGTTATCCCCTGGGATCTTTTCTATTTCTCCCTCCCCATGTCTTTTCTTCCTAACCCCTGCAGTGCTCTGCTCCGAGAGAGTCAGCCAAGTTACCAAGACCTATCATGATATTGATGCCGTGACCAGCCTACTGGAAGAGGTGAATATCCTCTAGGACGATTTTTGCCCTGGTAATGACTTTGCTCTATTTTTATTTTTTCTACCACCCTCCCAAGTCCCAATCCATCAGGTAGGGACTAAATCTCCTTTCCAGTTCTAAAAGCTTTCTGGGGGAAAGAGGAGTCTTGTTTTTATTGTCTTCCTGTTGGTGTGTTACCTTTCTGGGTCCCTGGCTATCTGGGAATAGACTTATGGAATGTTGTTAAGAGCCGCTACAGGTCTTAAATCCAACCTCACCGAAGAGAAAGCAGGGCCAGAGAAGCAGTTTGCCCTAAGGGCACAAAACGAGTTTGGGGCAGAGCTAGGTGGATCAAGGGTCTTAGTTCCTAACCTAGGACATTTTCCATTAGATCTGTAGTTCTCAAACTTTTTGGTCTCAGGATCCCCTTTACACTTTTAAAAATTATTGAGGACTCCAAAGATTTTTTATTAGTGTGAACCATATCTATCAATATTTACTGTATTAAAAATTAAAACAGATAAAATATTTCATATTTATTCATTAAAAATGTAAAAACCTATTACATGTTGACATAACATTTTTATGAAGAATACCTATTTCCCCCAATAAAAACTGTTATGAGAAGAATGGCATTGTTTTTCCTATTTTTCAAATAATTGTAATGTCTGACTTCATAGAAGACACCTGGATTCTTTTATTTGCTGTTGCATTCAGTTCAATCCAAACGTTGTTTTCATCGACATATATGAAGAAAATATGGTCTCAGACAGATAGGTAGTTGGAAAAAGAAGGAGTATTTTAATAGACAAATAACATTATAGTATTATTATGAAAGTAGTTTTGACCTTGCAATTATGAAAGGGGGCCCTTGGGGAGTTGGAGTTCCATACTTTGAGAACCTCTGTATTAGACCATTCTGCCTTCCTCAGTCAGTCTGAACCCAGAAGGGCCCCTACAGGCATCTTCTCAGGTGATACTTGGTATTGTGGGCAGCATTCTCCACCTCTCCAACTCCCCTGGACTACCCTGATGGGTAGTTGAACCATAAAGACCTTTTTTCCCCTCTCTCTTTTCTTGACCTGCAGAAAGAACGGGACTTGGAACTGGCAGCTCGGATTGGCCAATCTCTGCTCAAACAGAATTGCTCCTTGTCTAAGCAGAATGAGTTACTGGAAGAGCAGCTGGAATTAGCCAGGGAGGAGGTAAAATGCTCTATGTCCCCTTCTCCTAATGGTACCCTCTTGCCCCACCTCACTCCTTGAGGCAGCAGACCTTTCAGGAAGAGAGGTCTACTAGTCTCCCTCACTCTCTTTTTTCCCTGCTTGTAATCTATCCCAAAATCACTGGAGTCCATTCTTGCCCCCCAACCCAAAGTTTTAGGTTAGCCATCATGTTATCCTCATACTTTTTCTCTTCCGCCTACCCCAGATTGCCCAGCTTCGGCATGAAGTTTCGATGCGTGACAATCTCCTCCACCTCTATACAGACACTGTTGAGGAAAGTGAGCCCTCCAGCGCTGCCCCTACTCCGTGAGTTCCTTGGCCCTGGACCCTTCTCTTCTGTACCCAAGCTGCCCTCATCATATCAGGTTCAGATGATCCAGGAGGGGCTTATGGACTCTCTGAGAGTTGAAATCACTGGGATCACTTCTCTCCACCCTACGCCAAACTAGAATCATTGAGCATAAAATATCCAATCTGGCAGGGACCTTAGAGATCAGTGTACTCTAATTCTCATTTTATTGTTGTTCAGTCATTCCGTCGAGTCAGACTCTTTTTGACCCCATGGACTTGTCCATGAGGTTTGCTTAGCAAAGGTACCAGAATGGCTTGCCATGTCCTTCTTCAGTGCCCCCATTTTACAGATGAGAAGCTGAGGCTAATAGGGATTAAGTGATTTGCTCAGGGTCACTCAGCTAGTAAGTAAATTCTCATTTTACCAGTGAGGAGATGAAGGCTGATGGAGGGAAGTGACTTAGTCAAGGTCTCACTATGAGTTAATGGCAGATTTGGTACCAGATCTCATGTCTTCCAACATCTAGTCTGGGATCAGGGGACATTGATTCAAGTCATGCCGCTGATGCTTACTATCTCTGTGACTTGGAGCAGGTTCTGGGTTTTTTATTTCCTCATCTGTGAAAGGAAGACATTGGACTGGCTAGCTTTCCCCCCCCCCCCTTTTGTGGCTGCTCAGACTTCCCTAAACATGCCATAAGGACAGGGACTTGATGTAGGAGACTCTCAGATGAGGTAGTTAAGTGGGGCAGTAGATAGAATGCTGGACCAGGAATCAGGAGGACCTGAGTTCAAATCTGACCTCAAACACTTACTAGCTGTGTAACCCTGGGCAAGTCACTCAACCCTGTTTGCCTCAGTTTCCTCATGTGTAAAATGAACTGGAGAAGGAAATGGCAAACCACTCCAGTATCTTTGTCCAGAAAACCCTAAATGGGGTCATGGAGAGTCAGACCGTACTGATAATGGCGAATACTGATAATGAGGAAACTCCCTTCAGTGCAGATTGGGACTTGAAACTAGCTAGGTTTTGAGGTCTTCCTTATCCAGTGTACTGAGTAGTCATAAATCAGCTAGTATCGCTAACCCTGAGGTTTTCTACCATCAAAAGGCTAGATTTCTTATCTTCTGAGCAAGAGGGAGAGAGGAGAGAGAGAGAGAGAGAGAGAAAGAGAGAGCGAGAGTGTGTGTGTGTGTGTGTGTGTGTGTGTATATGTATGTATGGTTGTGTGGTCGTAAGTGTGTGTGTGTGTGGTGTCTAGAGGGCCCTTCCCCATCACTTTCCCCTCTCTGATCTTTCCCTCTCTATCTCCCCCCATGAACCAGACTCCGCCATTGTGATTCCTCAGCTTCTCTTCAACATTATATCCAGTTGGACACCCTGCAACAGAAGCTGAGGGGCCTGGAGGAAGAGAACCAGCAGCTCAGGCTGGAAGTGAGAAAAGGGGATTGATGTCAGCCAGGGAGAAAGGATTGCTTTGCTTCTGCTGGGGAGGGAAGAGAGCAGCTGGCTAGTTTGGGGTTGTTGTTTCTCCTGTTGCTGCTATGTGGACTTCCCTAAACATGCGCATCGAAGGAGGCTCTCGGATGGGGAAGTGAGGCCCTGCAGCGGTATCAGCCGCTGGTGGTGGTGATGAGTGTTCATGCTCTTCCTCTACCTCTTCTTCCAGGCCACCAGCATCGTCACGGAGACGTGCCAGTATGAGGACCAAGAGCAGCAGCTGATGTTGGATTGTGTGGAACAGTTCTGTATGTGGCATGGAAGCCGGGTGTGGGGGCTGGGTGGCTGTGCCAGGGAGGTGCCCACACTGCCCCTGGCTTATAGTACTGTCCCCTTGACCATGATTTGGCAGCTAGGTAGAATGCTGGACTTGGGGAAACCTGAGTTCCAATCTTGCCTCACACACGTACCGGGCAATCCACTTCACCTCTTTGGACCTCAGTTCCCCCGTCTATAAAATGAGGGTAGTAACAGGGCCTGCCTCACAGGGTTGTGGTGAAGATCAAGTAACGTAGCAGATGTGAAGTGCTTTGCAAGCTGACAAGTGCTATATAAATGCCAGTTATATTGTTATTGTAGTTGTTTAGTTGTTTTTCAGTCATGTCTAACTCTTCATGAGCCCATTTGAGTTTTCTTGGCAATGATACTGCGGAGTTTGCCATTTTCTTCTCCATATCATGTTACGCATGAAGAAACTAAGGCAAACAGGGTTAAGTGACTTGCCCAGGGTCACACAGCTAGTAAGTGTCTGAAGCCAGATTTAAACTTGGGTCTTGCTGACTCTAGGCCCGGCACTCTATCCACTGTGCCAGTGAGTTCCTGTGAATTATTATCTTATAGCTATCATCATCATCATCATCATCATTATTATTGATGATAGCTCACATTTTATAGAAGGCTTGATAGTTTATAAAAAACTTTCACAGACTTCCTCTCATTTGATCTTTGAAACTACCCTTCAAGGGAGGTTGTGAAAGCATCCTTATCCCCATTTTACAGGTGAGGACATTGAGGCTCAGAATTTAAAGACCTTGTCTCAATTTAGGCAGTTGGTAAGTGGCAATGTCAGGATGCAGCCAGGTCCTCTGGCTCTAGGACCAGATTCTCTATTTGTCCTGTTGTCCCCTCCTATTCTCTCCCAGAAATTAGGGGAGGTTCTTTACCTCAGATCTCAAACTTTCCCTCTCTTAAATTTTTTTTTAATTTAATGTTTTTCTATTAACACAAATCTCTTTCCTTTCCTTTCTACATCTTCCTTTTCTCTCTCCCTGCCCACAAATTGGGGAAAACAAAAACAAAACAAAACTCTTATAACAAATGTACACAAATCAAGTAGAACAAATTCCTGTATTGGCCATGTCCAAAAAGATTTGTGTTCATTTGGTACCCTGAGTCCTTCCCTTCTGTCTCAGGAGGTGGGTAACATGCTTCATCATAGGTCCTCAGGAAGAGTGGTTAGTGATTGCATCGATCAGTTCTTAAGTCCTTCGGAGTTTTTTAATCTTTACGAGGTGGTTGTTGTGGTTCTATAAATTGTTCTGGTTCTTCTCACCTCACATGCTTCATCGGTTCATAGCATGAGTTTTTCCAAATTTCTCTGAAACCATCCCCTTCGTTATTTTTTTATGGCACCATAATATCCTTTACATTTATTTATCATAATTTCTGCAGTTGTTCCCCAACTAATGGGTACCTCTTTCATTTCCAGTTTCTTGTATCCACAGAAAGAATTGCTCTGAATATTCTTGTACACAGAGGATCCTTTTTCCTCTTTCTTTGATCTCTTGGAGTCTTTGTACGAGGGTGGAGCTGAGCTCCTCACCAGCACTGTGACAGTGAGATCTAATCAGACAACAAGGATGTTTTCAAAACAGACTGTACCCCAAGCACCATAAGCCCCTTCCGGGTTTGTTTGTTTTTTTTAGCAGAGGAAACAAAACTGCCATACACAGAACAGAGAGAGGACTCAATGCCAAATGATGCTTTGTTAAAGGTTTCGGTGAGAATTTGGGAGAAACTCTGCCTCCTGGCTTCTTTCAGATATCAGCTAAAGTCTTAACTTAGCTTAACAAGAAGCCTTTTCCAGTTGTTAATCTTCCCATTGAGATTATTTCCAGTTGACCCTATGTATTTCCTGTTTGTATTTAACATATTGCCTTCTTCATTCCACTCTGAGCTCTCTGGTGGTTTTTGACCTTTCTTTGTATCTCCAGCATTTAGCACAGTGCTTGACACATAGTAGACCATACTCCCAAAATTTGTTGATCAATGACGGACTGACTGCAGGAGCTCAGAGTATTCATGGAGTAAGCAGGGCCTCAGTTTGAGAGAAAGGGTTGAAAGACAGCCTCCTGCTTCTCTCACAAACCCCAACTTTTACTTAAAAAACACATATAGGGGACGGCTAGGTGGCGCAGTAAATAGAGCACCGGCCTTGGAGTCAGGAGTACCTGAGTTCAAATTCGGCCTCAGACACAAAAAACTAGCCGTGTGACCTTGGGCAAGTCACTTAACCCCAACTGCCCTCCAAAAAGCAAAAAAAACCCCCAAAAAATAAACACATATAAATGTAAGATTTTAGGTGCTGATGATATAGAGACAAAAAATGGAAAAATATCCAACCTCAAGGATTTTTCATTCTACCAGGTAGATTATGACATGAACACAGATAAATGAAATACGAGGCAGGAGCAATAGGGACAGAGGAAAGACTAGGGAACTGCTTGAGAGAAATTTGATGGGGGTGAGGGGAGAGTGCTAGAAATCCATGTCCAAATCCTATTCCTGACTTTTTCTAGCTGCTTCACTTTTGAGCCTTAGTTTCTTGTTGTTCCACCATGTCCAACTCTGCAAGAACCCTCTTTGGGGTTTTCTTGGTAGAGATACCAGAGTGCTCTGCCATTTCCTTTTCCAGCTCATTTTACAGATGAGGAAACTGAGGCAAGCAGGGTTAAGTGACTTGTCTAGGGTCACAGAACTAGAAAGTATTTTAGTCTTAGAAAGCTGCCTGAGAAGGTCAGGACCCAAGGTTAAACACATTCTACTATACCTCAGAGTCAAGACTTCCTGACTCCAAGGCTAATCCCCAATGTACCCCAACACTGCTTCCTTTATTTGTTGATAACGGTTAAAACAAAGTTTATTGGTTTGGGTTTTGAGACCAGATTTGAACTCAAGGAGATAAGTCTTCCTGACTCCAGGCCCTGCACTCTATCTACTCTAATGCCTAGCTGCCTATCTCACAGGGCTGTGAGGCTCAAGTGAGCTAATATAATAAGGTTTTGCAAACCTTAACTATATCAATGTCACTTATGCCAGCTTTGGTCTGGGAGTTAAGGCTTTATTTAAGTGGAAGATGGAAGAGATATCTCCTTCCCATTTCCCCCTTACCTACAGCGGAGGTGAGCCAGCAGGTTGCTCTGTTAACAGAGGAACTGGCCCGAAAGACGGAGGACCAGGCCCGTCAGCAGGAGGAGATCAGCATACTCCTGGCCCAGATTGTGGGACTCCAGCAGCGATGCCGGGCAGTGAGTAATGCTCCCTCCCTTGGATTAGCCCTTATTCTTGCTTCAGAGAGCCTTTCAGAGTGAGATTGCATTCCATGGAGGGAGCTTTGCAATCCATTTAGATAGGGTAGTCAGTACCCAGAGACTGTACCCCAGATAGGGTGATGGTTCTTAAGCATAGGGACTATGGTGGTCCTAGGACACCTTAGTGGTGGTGGTGTGGGAGGATGCCAGCTGTTGACCCCAGATGGTGACAATTTGTAGTTGCTTTCCAGTATGGGACAGAGATGGAAGAGCTGCAGCAGCACCTGGCATCAGCCAAAGAGGTCCAGAGGAAACTTCAGACAGAGGTGAGGCCCCCTTCTCATCTGCCTCTTATTTCTGACCCCTCATATACAAAGAGTAGTTGAAATGGAAGGGGAGGGAAACATCTTTTCTAAATCTCCCCGTTAACTTTTTTCTAAATTTAGTAGCCTTCAACAAGAACATTGAAACAAACCTTAAAAAAAATTACAAAACTCTAAGCTGGTTTAACAAGTTAATATCCAACACTGTTTACTGTCTTCTTTATTTCATTGTTACCCTCTGATCTTTTTCTTCCGGGCATTTCTCTTGAATTTTGTCCCCAAGTATTAAAAAAAACCCAAACCAATAAACTTTGTTTTAACTGTTATCAACAAATAAAGGAAGCAGTGTTGGGGTGCATTGGGGATTAGCCTTGGAGTCAGGAAGTCTTGACTCTGAGGTATAGGAGAATGTGTTTGACCTTGGGTCCTGACCTTCTCAGGCAGCTTTCTAAGACTAAGTTACAAATGAGTGTCTAGTCTGAATTGACCGAGGGAATTTCCTCACCAGGAATTCTCTCCACACCAATGAAATCATAGATCTGGTGCCACCATTTTGTGGCAGTTACTCCCTGCTCCCACCCTTACCCCCTCAAGGAAAAGCATAAGTATTTAAACATGAACAAGAAGAGATAAAAATAAAGTTTAAACCAATTGATTATGAACGAGTACATATGTAACCCTGATTTTTTAATTATTTAAAAGTTTTTGTATACTTTGCTTTGATGCATCACTTCTCAGATTTCTCAATTCCCCCTCCCTCCATAGTGTATCTTCCTACAGAAAGACAGCTAAATAATACAATTAAATATATGCAACAGACAGCACTTTAACTTTCCATTTTTGTGGTTCTTTTGACAGAAAGGATGTGCTTTAACTAATGTGTTCTTTGGAACTGGAGAATCAATGTAGTTTCATAGAGAAGGTGGTGGGCTTGGAGTCAGGAAGACCTAGGTTCCAGTCTCCTCTCTGACACTAGTCCTCTGAACCTCAGACTACAAATTATATAAATGAGTTGATTTGATTTAATTTGGAATCAGGTTTGTCCCTGGTATTTTCCCAGCATCATATTTCTTCTTACTGTTTTCCTCATGATTGTCCTGGTGGTTCATTCTGTTTTCTTCACCATGGCACATAGTAGGTGCTTAACGCTTATTATACTAAATGCATATTGAATGAATGTCAGTTCATCCAAAACTTCCTATATTTTTCTGAATTCTCCATCTCCATTGGTTTTCGTGGTTCTAACCTTGGCTTTTAAAAACTTAGTTGTGGCCCATTGAAGGTATCAGCCTCATTATTTTACAGAAGAAACCTGAGACTCAGAGAGGAATGAAATGACTGGTCAGGGTCATAGAGCAATTTAGAACTAGTATTTCTCAGTCCAGTCTTCAGTTTCCCTGTCCCTTTTCTCTGCCTTTTGTAGTCTTATCCCAAGCCTTAAAAGACAAGCCCCTTAGAGGGAAAAGGTCTTCACCAGTGGCACCAGCTTACTCATACGTCTAAGGGGAGGATGGGGAGGTGGGGGTGGAGCATGGTAGGGATCCCTCTCAGGTTCCTGACAGTGCCCTTGGTGTCCACAGGTGCAAGACCTGCAAGAGAAATATGCTGAATGTGATGGGTTGCTGAATGAGGCCCAGGAAGAACTTAAAAAACTCCGTCTTCAAAGCCTGCCCACTGGCACAATCAGTCACCATAGCAGCATGTATAGCCTGCCACTGGTGAGCACATAGCACATATATTTTTCTCCTCTTCCCAGGGTAGGGAGAATAACCATACCCAATATTTTTAAAAAATTAAATGAATAACTTTTAATAATAACAGCAATAAATTTTAATTAAATTATTTTTTTTCAATGATCAGTCATTTCTTTTTCTCCCTGCACCCCATTGAAAATGGAAATGAAACCCTTGAAATCAATGTAGTTAAGCAAGATACATTTCCATATGCTTGCTTTTCCTCTAATCTCTGAGAGGGGTCTTTCTCACATCTGTCTTCAGGATTCTCTGGCTGCAGAGATCAAAGGGTCAATGAGAAAGGGAACCGAGAGTCCTTCCTCTTCTGATTCCAGGTAAGCTGAGGAACTGGGGTGAGTTCTTGTCTTTTCCTTTTGAAAGACAAAACTGAAGTTTGTCTCCAGCTTTCCAATTATGCTCCCCCTCCCCCAACACATTGTCATGTGTCCTTCCCCACCCTTCCCATCCCTTCTCTCTATTCTTTCTCTCTTTCCCTTCACACCTGGGAAATGAACTGAGATCCTTCTATGCATTTGAGGAGACCTTTCAAAGTTCTGGTCTTTCTCCAACACCTTGCATATTTCTTGGCACACAGCAAACACTTAACTTACTATTTCTTAGCTAACCACTGCTTCCTCTGCTGACAGAGAGCTTGGTCCATTGTAGGCTGTAGTAGAAGGTCTTCATTTTATTGTTGTTCAGTCTTTTAGTTGGGCCTGCCTCTTTGTGACCCCATTTGGAGTTTTCTTGGTAAAGATACTGGAGTGGTTTGTTATTTCCTTCTCCAGCTCACTTTACACATGAGGAAACTGAGGTAAACAGGGTTAAGTGACTTGCCCAGGGTCACACAGTTAGTAAATGTCTGAGGCCAAATTTGAACTTGGGTCTTCCCAACTCTAGGCCTGATATTCTATCCACTGTTCCACCTCATTGCCTAGATTGAGATCTAGAAGGGCCTGAGAGACCCGGAGAGGCCATCTTGTCCAAATCACGAGTTGTTGTGGTAGAGGAAAAAAAAAATCTTTACCCAGCAACTAACTTTCTGGTCATGAGCGACAAGGGAGGCTGAGGCTCAGATGGTGTCTTGTGAGAACTGTTTAAGGAGTATGGCCCAATGTTTGTGTTCTCCTAGCAATCATTCACCTGCAAGAACTCAGGGGTACCACCAGGCTGTGATGAGGCATCAGAGAAAGACTTACATGACATTCTTTTTACCTTATTATGAGTTCAGCACTGTTTCCTTTCCCAGCCTTATTTGCATTCTTGACTTTCAGTGGTGACGATGGTTTTGTCACTTGACAAAGAAATTTCAGGTATGGGTCTGTAGGTGGCAGGGTCAGGGAGGGATAAGGAGGGACTCCAGAAAACATACAAAATAAAACCTGCTCCTCCCCAGAAATAGTTATTGTAAGTAGAAGTTGTAATCATAGTAATCTATGCAGTGCTTTACAGTTCTTCCCAAATGGGCTGCTCTGTTTCCCATCTCCGTGCCTTTTGCACTACCTGTTCTGGAATGATCTTGCTCTTCACCTTTGCTTCCTCCCCTCCCTGGCTTTCCCTCTGTGACCACCTTCTATCTATGCTGTCTAGATCTTGTACATCTGTAGTTCTTTGCATGTTGTCTCCCCACTGTGAGGTCAAGGGGTGTGTATGCCTGGCATACAGTAGACACTTAATAAATGCTTATTGACAGTTGACAGAGTTTGACTTTTACAGGTGCTCATTTCATTGCTGTGAAGTGGGCAGTACAAGTAATTGTTGTTGTTCAATTGCGTCTGACTTCTGACACTGTGGACTACATTGTCCATAGGGTTTTCTTGGCAAAGATTCTTGAGTGGTTTGCCATTTCCTATTCCAATGGATTAAGGCAAACAGAAAATAAGTGACTTTCCCAGGGTCACACAGCTAGTAAATATCTGAGGCTGGATTTGAATGCTTGTCTTCCTGACTCCAGGCCCTGTACTTTATCCCTTGAGCTGCCTCTGTACAAGTAGTAGCAGTATCTTGATTTTACAGTTGAGGAAACTTAGGATCAGAGAAGTTGTGACTTGCCCAAGGTCACACAGCTAGAAGGGAAGGGAATAAGCATTTGTATAAATCTACTGTGTGCTAGGCACTGGACTAGGTGCTTTTTGCAAAGATTATCCCATCTGATCCTCATACCAAGTAAGAGGTCAGTGCTGTTGTGATAGCAGTTGAAATGGAACCTGGAAGAGGTTAAGTGACTTGCCCAAGGTCATACAGCTAACAAGTATCTGAGGCTACATTTGAACTCCGTTCTCCTGACTCTTAAGTTCAGTGCTCTTTCCCCTATATCATAGGAAGCCAATCAGCATTTATTAAATGCTTATTACGTTCTAGACCATGCAACATAGTAATGCTGGAGATAAAAAGAAATTAAAAGCAACAATCAGCAAATTAACCCCATAGCCCTGTTCTCAAGGAGCTCACAGTCTAATGGGGGATACAAAACAACATGCAAATACCTACATCCAAGATATGTAAAGAGCCCTGCTGGTGGCATGGACCTGGAAAGGTCTCCATAGAAGGTAGGATTTAAAGCCAGGAAATCAGGAAGCAGAGGTGAGGGCCCTGATCATTGCAGAGATTGCAGGGAACATTTAGCAAAGGTAATTCCAGCCCTTTCTCTTCTGGGACAGCAGAAAAGGCATTGATTGACCATAACTTCTCTTGCCATGCCCAGTTTTGTCTGCCTAGCCCTGCCTGACATAGCAGGTGTTTGCTAAGGTGATCTTGTAACTTTGCATCCCCTTTCCTCCAGGAACCTGCGCCGGGTGTTTGAGACGGTGAAGGCTGTGAACCAGGCCAGTAGGTCCCGGTCAGGCTCACTCCGTCCCCTCCCAGGGTCTCCCCCACCCTCTGTGGCTAGTAGTCCATCTGGCAGTCCCCCTATAAACCGCCACCGCTCAGATGGCTCCCATGCTGCTCTCCTGTAAGTACCTGGAGTGGGTGATACTGAAAGCAGACTAATGGGGAAATTCAAACATTTCTGTTAGGGCAGGGCTTGAGGACCCTGGAAGGGTAGGAAGGACAGTGGTGATGGTGGGAATGGCCTGAGGAGTAGGTAGAAAGTGGAGGAGGAAAGAAAAAAACTCTTCTTAATGATAGAGCAGTGGTTGGCGTAGTCTGGTCCACAATAAAAGAAATACCTGGAAAGAGCCTTAAAGAAAATGACTAATATGGAAATGTTTTACACTATTACACTTGGATAACCTATATCAGATTGCTTTCCACCTCAGGGATGGGGGTAGGGTGGGGAGGGAGGGGGAGAGAATTTAGAACTTGGAGCTTTAAAAAACAAAACATTAAAAATTGTTTTAATATGTAATTAGGGAAATATGCGATATGTAATATAATAGTATTTTAATCTATCTGTATCTAAAGCGTGATGGGAGATGCCATCCTTCTTGGGCAGCACTAATGACTCAGTGTGGGTGCCCCCTCAGGGCTTGGCATGGTAGAGTGGGTCAGGAAGAGGTGTAGGTGAGCTCACCTGGCTTTTGGTTCTTTTAGGTCGGAGGCCTCTGGGGAGGAAGAAGAGAAGAAGGTGGGTTGCCCAGGTACCCCTGGGAGCCAGGACCTGGCGCTGGCCCTGCAGCGGCTGGCAGCTTGGCAGGAGGCCCAGGCGGCTGAGCCAATCTTGGAGAAGCAGGATGGGGATGCTGAGAGTTCCAGCGGGGTCCTGACTCCCAGTGGGAGCCTTTTGTCAGGCAGCTCAGATCTCCCTGGGGGCTCTATCTTCTCCATGGGCTCCCTCGCCTACCTGCCTGATAAACTGCAGATTGTTAAGCCACTGGAAGGTAAGAGTAGGTGGAGAGGGAAGGGAGTTGGGGAGGCTGGGGACTGTAGAAGAGTGAGGACCCTAACTCTAATCCTGTCCTTTC
Organism: Pseudocheirus occidentalis; assembly: GCA_028646575.1. Lineage (NCBI taxonomy): Eukaryota > Metazoa > Chordata > Mammalia > Diprotodontia > Pseudocheiridae > Pseudocheirus > Pseudocheirus occidentalis. The sequence continues at coordinate 151,968,357 of CM053593.1, forward strand.
CATTTCGAGACACTGAGACCTCCCACTACCACTGCCTTGGAATCTCCAAAGCAGCACCAATGCTTCTCCACTCACACACCTTTGGTGCTTATTGGCATATACATTTGCATGCTGTTGCTTTGTGCCTCCTGAGCCTGACCAGTGATCCAGAGCACTAACCTGTGCTGACTTATCTGTCATTTGGGCCACCTTTTGTCCTTTAGGGTTGGGGGAGGATTAGAGGAGGGCAGCATTAGGGTGGGAGAGCCAGAGTCGTGTAACTTGTCAGTACATGCTTGTCCCCTATTCCTGTCCAAGGCTCGGTGACTCTGCACCACTGGCAGCAGCTGGCCCAGCCCCACCTGGCAGGAATCCTGGATCCTCGACCTGGTGTGCTTACCAAGGATTTCCATCAGCTGGAGGTGGATGTGGAGAAGGTATATAGTCTTCAGGACCCCGAAGAAGATGAGGAAGAAGAGGAGAAGGTGGAGGCATCCAAGGGTCCTCTGGTCCAGGATAAGGCCCATTCCCTGTGTGAGTCAGACCTCCTTTCTCTCTCCTACCACCTTCCCAAATAAAATCTAAACCAGGAACAACTGGAAGGGTTGGGGGAGGTGGAAGAAGGATGTTAGATGGAGAGAGGGAAGGTAAAACTATCATCTCCCGCTGTTCTCCAGAATGTCTGCACTAGAGCTATTTTCGTATATCTGGCTGGGGGTTTTAGAGCTTTCTCCTATAATGCCTTATAACAAGCTAACCACTGACATGTATGTAGAAAGAACTTTTCATGTCTGTAACCTTGTTTGATCCTGACAACACCACTGTGAGGTAGGCATCTTAGATATTATACCCAATTTACAGCTGGGGAAACTGAGCATCTGAGGATTGGGTGCTTAAAGTCACCCTATTGAAAATGCAGCATCCCCTGATGCTTGGTCCAGGGCTCTCCCTGCCCCTCCCTGCCCAACACACTACAATGCCTCTCCTTTCTGACACGCACTGTCCTGTCTGTCTTATTGTCTGCCTGATCCTATGTCTGTGTGATTCTACTTCATGTACCATCTCTCCCGTGAAATCAGTACTGGCATGGCTTGTTCTTTCATTCTATAAGCATCTGCTGAGTTCTTTCATTCTATAAGCATCTCCCTGTGCTGGATGCTGGGGGTGGGGGATGGACAAGTGGTAGAAAGCCCTGTTCATGCACAACTTACAGAACCTAGCTGGGGAGGCAGAGCAGGGGCAGCATGACTAGGGGAATCAGGGCAAAGTTAATAATTGAAATCACAAGAGAATATGCCATAGACTGAGTTATACTGATGCTGAGGTGGTGCCAAGGAGATGGGTTAGACAGCGGTGAGATTGAATTAAGCAGAGTCTTGAAGAAGGAAGCTGCATTTGGGTTCAGTCCTGTCTGACATTTGGCTATGGCTCTCCTCTACCCCTTCATTCCCTCTCATCCCCTGATCTTTCCATCAATGTGCTGGCTTGGTAAGAATCTGACCGGGGGAGGTAGGGAGAGGATAGGGACATCTTTGCTCATGGAGAAAGGAGTGTGAATGTCACCCCTTCCCACCTGGTGTGTCCTTCCTCTTTCCTTCAACCCCTCCCCTCCCTGTGTGTGTTAATCCCACATTTCCTGTCCCCTTCCAGTGTTGCACTCTGTTAACAATCTCCCCCAGACCCCAGCCACCTACACAATCACTACCTGCCGCCTGGTCTGCCCCTCCTCTGATGTCACCTTCGTCACCCCCAGGTAAGGCAGCTGGTGCCTCTAAAACCTCATTTCTCCATCCCAGAGACCAACCCCTTCTAGACACCACTGATGGGAGCTCTCCCATCTCTTCCCCCTATCCCTATCCTGGTAGAGCTTCTTGGTTATTTCAACTCATGAGTTCTTCTCCTTCCTTTCTCTTTCTTCTCCAGCCTTTGCTATTCTGCCACCCCCTGCTGCAGTCCCGCAGAGGGCGTAAGCCCCATCCATCCACGGCCTCCTCAGGCCCTGCTCCCTCTTCTGAAGGAACAGGGCATCTCTGCCATTACTCAGCCCACATCGTTTCCATCCCTGGTTCCAGGCTGGAGAGGCTGGCCTCTGGGAAGCTTTGGTCTGGCCAGAGAACGGCATCAAGATGGATGGGGAACACCAAGACTGGGTGGGAGGTGGGTTGGTCGGGAGAGGACCAACGGCTTCAGCATCAATTTGGTACAGAAGTTACGGCAGCTGGGGCTGGACTGTGTGGTGGCCAGAGGGGCTTCAAAGGGATGGCAAGTGGGGGCTCGAGAGCCCCCTGACCCTGGCCCAGCCCCCAGACAGGGGACAGGCTGACTGGTGCTGAGAAAGTATCCCTTGAGTGTATTTTTGTTGGGGAGGCAGGGTGCATCTCTTGCCTCATCCCTTGCCATTGCCCTCATCCTATTGCTGAGAGGCAGCTGAAGTTGTGTTTGGACCCCCTTCCTCCCTCCCCTTCACCCACCCCTACGCTCACATACACCCCCACTCCCACCCCCATATCCTGAGTCCCACCTCACATCTCTACTTGCCACATGCACTTTTGAGGACCTGGCACTTAGTCGTCCTGTAAGCCCTTCCTCCTTCACCCTACCAGCTTAGTCTTGGTTGTAAATAGAGGTTAATATATTATTGTGTTGAGGAGTTCTCTGTCCTGAGTCTTCTTACCTGTGAATAATGTAAGATAGTGTAAGCCCAAGTGTCTGCCCCTGGATTCCTACCCACCACTCTATTTTTTTTTAAAAAGCTTTCTGCTCCACTTTTTACATGTGCACTGCTGGGGAGAGGTAGCTAAGACTCCCCCCCCCCCCTTGCAATCACCATATGGATGCTCAATAAACTCATCTGAGTTCTCCCTCCTTGTGGAGTTTGGCTCAGGGCCATGCAATAAATGGTATGATCTTAGTGACTGCTTGATCTCTGTCTCTGGGGGAGCAAATGGTTTGGGGAGGTGGTGAAGGGGAGGGAAGAAGCTCTTTCTAGCATTATAGAACCTTGAAGCTAGGAGGGACCTTAAATAGATGAGAGCACCATTTCCAGCATTGGCTAGAGGAGAAAACGGAGGCTCGGGTCACATGTTGAGAGATTAGTGGCACAGTAAGAGTCAGAGCTCCAGAATCCCTAATCTAGTGTGGTTTTGGAGAGGTAAGCGTGGCTCTTTTTTTATTGGGGGAGAGAAGGGTGGGGAGGGAGTGGAATGGGGAAAGAAGGAGAAGGGTTGGGGAAGTGTTGATTGTCTTTTACTTTGTATGGTATAGTGTAGGGGTGGGGACCCTGTGACCTCGAGGTCAAATGTGGTCCTTTAGGACCTCAGGTGTGGCCCTTTGGCTGAATCCAAACTTCACAGAGCAAATTTGTTCTGTGGATTGTAGTGTAATGAATACTAGAGTTGGAGTCAGAAGGTCACGGATCAAATCTTGGTTTTGTCACTCTGCATGACCTTTTGGGGGATTATTTCACCTCTCTAAACCTCTGTTTTCTTATCTGTAAAATGGGGATAGCACCTGTGATAGCTGTCTCACTGGCTTGGGGTGAAGAAAACTCCAGAAATGTCATGTTGGTTCTCCCTATCTCGGATACATTATTCTGTTCATAACAGAGCAAAAGTCCATTTAGCATTTGTGCTCTTGGCCAGAGCGGATGGGAGCAGCTGCCTCTGGATTGGTTTTCATGTTCTTTATTCTCCATTGTTTCACACTCCCTCATCCCCCTACTCCCCTACCACTACACAAACCAAGAGGCTGACAGTGCTGTAGGTGTGACAATGTTTATTCCGAGTTGGTGCCAAAGGGAGGGGAGGATGGAGAAGAGGTGGGGGGGTAGGACAAGGGTGGTGCATTCTAGGGGAGCTGGTCCCCTTCCTCTACACTGCGGCGTCCAAAGTCCATCCAGCCGTATGCCGCTTCCTCTTCCACCCATGGTCCTTGCTTCTTGGACAGATCTGGCATTAAGAAAGAAGGAATATGCTGGGAATGAGAGAATGAAGGGTGGAGGGGATGAACTAAGGGACTTAGACCTGAATTATCCGACCAACTTACTGTACTTGAGGTCAGGAAGACGTAGGTTCAAAGGAGCTTACACCTTCAGAACCCTGGGCAAGTCAATCTCTCTAGGACTCAGTTTCCTCATGTGTTGAATGAAGGGTTCTAAGTTCATTCTAAGACCTGGTGTTTGTTACTCCATCATTAGCCTGGCAGCTGGGGAGTTCTTGGCAATTCCTACCTGTCATGAGGTGAGGAAGGTCCTGAGGGCGGAGTTGTCTCCGGTGCTGGGAAGGAGAGCCCAGAGCAGTTGGCCATCTCAGTCCCAGGTTCTGACTGGCTTCAGGGCCTGGAGGAGTGTCCTGGAGCAGGGCTTTGGGCTTTGGAGAGGCTTCAGAGAAGGTGGCCAGAGCCAGGGCAGAGATCAGCACGCACCCCCACAGCTGCTGCATCCTGTCTGTGAAGGGTGTAAGTCAGTGTAGGAAGAAAGGCAGGCCCATGGAAGAGCTCCCATGCCTCCCTCCCTAGTGGGACTCCTGCCCACACCAGGCATAGGATCATAGGCTTTAAAACTAAAAAGAGCCTTCAAGATGGCTCATCTAATTCAATCCTCACATTTCATAGAGGAAGAAACTGAGGACTACAGTGGGAAGGGGTGAATTCAAAATAATAAATAAACAGAAGAGCTAGCATTCAAAACTGAGGAATTCCCCCAATCCAGGTCTCCTCCCACTATACCAACAGGATGTGAATTCTTTGGAGCAACTTGCATTTTCTCTCGTTTCTCCTAGAAAACTAGGTGACATTCTCCTATCCCTCTTCCTCCAGGCCCTGCCTATAACCTCCCCTCATACCAGGGTGCCCCCAGCTTTTACTTTTTTTTATAGAAATCAAACTGGGCAGAATGCCCTGGGAAAAGGAAAATCCTTGAGCTTTTTGCCTTGGGAGTTCTGGATTCTATGGTACTCCCAGTCCCACCACCAATTGCCACCTTGAACCTGTTTCCTCATCTAGCATGGAAGGAGATTACAGCAGTCCTTCTCCTCCCTATCTGCCAGGATTTGTAGGAATGTACAAGGCAGAACTGAGGGTTCTTGGAGGGGTGATGGAGCCTATGACTGCTCTAAAAAGTCTTGAAGCAATGACCCGCCCCCCTTCGGGAATCTGGCCACTATTCTGATGTGATGAGGTGTAGGATGATGGTGGTGGGATCTTTCCCTGTTTGTCCCTCTTCAGAGGGAGCCAACAGAGGTGTCCTGAGCTACCTTGAGGAGCCTATGCCCTTCAGCTTGGCTTAGCATCATGAATGTGTGACAGACTACTTACAGGGAGGATGTTCCTTCCTCCCTCCCAGCTCTTTCCCTTCCCAGTGTTTCTCACCTGTAGAGCTCCTGAGGAGGGTCTTGGATGGTGGTGGCAATTCTTCAGAGGGTCCTCTGGGTGTGTTCTACTCTGCAGGAGAATGCTCTCTGTTTTATAGTCCTGAGGCCCCTCCCTTTACCTTCCTTCCTCCCACCATGAGGTCAGAGGAAGGAAGGAGGGAGAGGAGGTGTATATAGAAGTGGAGGAGGAGGAGAGGAAGGGGAGGGAGGTGGAGGCACAGGTGGAAAGCTTGCCAACTCCTTCCTTTGATGATTCTGGCTACAGCTTACAGCCAAGGGTTGCTATGGATTTCAGGGGCAGACCAACACTTAATAAGCATTTATTAAGCATCCATTATATGCCAGACACTAGGCTAGGCATTGGACATGTAGAGTCTTTGCCCTTAAGGAACTTAGGTTTTATCTGACCATGGCCTGAGCATTCTATTTTTGAGTGACCAAAAGCAGAGAGTGAGGGGTCAGGAGGATAGGGGGTTCCCAATTGTTGAGGATGAAGGGAAGGAGATTCCTTAGGGACCAGAGGAGGTGTTCTCCACTTCTCATTGTTCTCCACTTCTCATTCTATTAGAATAAGCTGGTTAGAGCAGGTGGGATTTCTCTTCTCTAGGCCAGACTTTCCCCCCCCCCCATCCCTGAAGGCAGAGGGATGGACCAGATGACCTTGGAACCAGAAGAAGAATATTTTCAAAGCATATAGTGGTGGGGCTGGTGGTGATGGAGAGAGCAGATATGTATTGATCTTTCCTTGCTCTCAGGTTTGGCAAACAAAACGAGCATGATTATCAAGGGGGCAATGGGCCATGCAATAATAGCACACTTCCTTACTTGTTCTGTTTACTAGCCCAGTGGTACCTACTGGATGGCTGCTTAGCACCCTGTCCAAGCCTCGGCCCCCAGGAAGTATATCTCTCTGCAAGATGTGCCTCTGTGCAGGATCCTTAAACTCTTGTCTTTCCCATTCAAAGCTTCTTTCCTTCTTGCTCTTTCAAATTAGTTCTGATTCAGTTGGCAAAACCCACCACCATCTTTCCTCTTTGGTATGTGCCCTCTTATCACCAGCCATAAGGTTAGTACGTCTGGGTGTGATGTGCCCATGGGTTCCCCCTATTCATCTCTGAGGGAGCTCTAGTGGGTGGCTTATGAGATCTAACATTCGGTGATCCGATGATTTCTTATAATTTATTGTTGTAAGTGTATCTTAACGGTAAGGCCTCATTAATTTAGATTCTGGCAATTTAGGAATCTGTGATGACTTACCCCACTTTGATTCTTACTGGGCCATTGGTTTAGAATAATTCTTTCTGACCTTTCCTTCTTGGGAGACTTTTCACAGGGCAGAGAAAATCCAATGGATTTTCCTTAGTCTTTGTTCTTCTTGACCTTTCTGCACTGTTGGCCTTGTCCTCGTACATGACCATGGTATTCTTCTGGATACTTTTTTCTCCTTTGCCTAGAGCACTTCTGCTCTCTCTCTCTCCTGGTTTTCTGTCCTACCTATTGGACTGTTCCTCCTTAGTCTTCTTGAATCTGATTAGTAAATTATTTTAGGCAAAAACTCAAGAAGTTAAGGATTCCTTCAATGTACCTTTGATTGAAGGTATGATCCTATCTCTGAAAGATCTTTTTCAATCATTTTTCTGTTCACATTATTACTTTTATTCACATTACTAACCTGATTGGGTTAGGCCCTTGTTACCTCAAACGTGGACTGCTGTAATAACTTACTACTAGGTCTTCCTGTCTAAACTCTTTCCTCCCACCATTCTTGGTAGTGATGGATTCATCCTTCATCTGATCAATGTCACTTCTCTGATCAAAAATCTTCATTTGGGTGGCTAGGTGGCACAGTGAATAGAGCATGGGCCCTGGAGTCAGGAGGACCTGAGTTCAAATTTAGCCTCAGAAATTAACATGTACTAGCCATGTGACCTTGGGCAAGTTACTTAACCCCAACTGCCCTGACTTCCCCCCTCCAAAAAGAAAAAAAAAACTTCACTGGCTCCCTATTGCCTTCTGAAATAGTTTGAACTCTACTTGGCCTGACATTCAAGTCCATTCAAGCCCTTCTACAATCTGGCATTTCACTTTTATGAATCTTTTCCCGTGCTTCTCCCTTCAACTTTATTCTACTTTCTGACATTGGTTTCCTTCCTCTTCTTCTTATGTTATTTCTGATGCCTGGAATGCATTCACTCTCTTCTTTGCCTGTTGAATTTCTTCTCTTTTTAAAACTCATATCAGATACCACCTCTTTTAAAAAAAAATCATTGTATTGATCAAAGTAGCCAAGTCTTTCACATTTATTAATTATTATTATAATATTGCTGTTTCCATGTACAATGATCTCTTGGTTCTGATCACTTCACTTTGCATCAGTTTGTATAAGTCTTCCTATTTTTCCCCCCTGAAACTCCTTTCTTTTATTTCTTTTTTTTTAACTTTTGTTTATTTTTAGTTTACATCATTCATTTCCATAAGATTCTGAGTTACAAATTTTCTCCCTGTCTTTCCCCTACCCACCACCTCAAAACAGCGATCCCTCTCCCCCGATCTGTTCTCTCCTATATCCTCCCCCATCATTCCTCTGACTTTCTGATAGGGCAAGATGAATCTCCTTACCCCAGTACCTGTATATCTTATTTCCCAGTTGCATGTAAATAATAATAATGATAATAATATACATATGTACATATGAATATTTAACATTTGATTTTAGAACTTTAAATTCTAGATTATTTCCCTTCCTCCCTCATC
>CM053593.1:151976958-151994352 GCA_028646575.1 Pseudocheirus occidentalis
TAAAAGGGAACAGATTGTGGGAGGGGTCTTACAGTGTGATCAATGTTCTGGGCTGGGGGGTAGGGACAAAAAGGGGAGAAATTTGTAACTCAAAACCTTGTGGAAATGAATGATGTAACCAAGAAAATAAATTAAAATTAAATTGGAAAAAAAAAACATAATAGCCACTAGTCTGGACAATTCCTTGTTGCCAAAGTACATGGTATAAACAATAACAAGGAAAGACCCTGCTCATTAATTCAAACTCAACCAGTAAGGATGTGTATAAAAAGTCCTAGAGAATGAGGGAGTTTTTAGACTGAGAAATTTTCCATTGCAACTCAATAGAAACCTACCCAATCAAGACGATGATCAGCTTCTACTGTTGTGCTCCTACCTGCTGCCAGCCAATATGCCACAAGACAGTCTGTAGCCCAATAACCTGTTGTAGGCCTATCTGTTGTGTGTCTAGCTGCTGCCAACCTTGTTGCCACCCAAGCTGCTGTGTGACCTGCTGCTGCCAGCCCTGCTGCCACCCAGGCTATTATGTAGTCAGCTGCTACCAACCTTGTTGCCATACAAGCTGCTAAGTGACCAGCAGTTGCCAGTCAATGTGCAGCATGAGAGTTTGTTGCAAACCCACATGTTGCAGCCCAATATACTGTGGACCCTGCTGCTGCCAACCTTGTTGTCAGTCATCCTGCTATATGTCTAGCTGGTGTTAACCATCTACCTGTGGCTCCAGCTGTTGCCAACCATCTTACTACCAGCTTACCTGCTGTCGAGCAGTATTCTCAAACAATCTGCTGCCATCCCAACTATTGTTTATCAAGCCATTGCCAACCTTCCTAGTATTGATAAATACATTGTCTAATAATTTACCCTTTTTCTAACAATGCTGATGACCATCCTGTGCAATACTTGCTGCCAACTCATCTGCTTTCATCCTATTGCTTATGGTCTTGGCATTTATGTGATGAATTGAAATTACCGTCTTCCACTTATCATTGGGGCCATCATCTTTTAACCAATATGTAGGGAAGGGATCAGTTTCATGCCATTTAGATGCTAAAGGATAGTGTGACCATTCTGATACTGTTCCTGGTCAAATCAAAGACCTTCCATGGCTTTCTGTGTATTGGATTCCTTTGCCAGCTCATTCCCTGACCTCCCCTTCCCAAAATAATAAGAATTTTTCTCCTTAGCCACTATGTCTATTGATGGAGGGAACCTCCAGTTGCCAATTCTATCCTTTGCAGAAAGGTGGACAACAAACTTTATACAATCATGTTCTCATAATTATCCTCTAATAATTGTATCCAAATGTGCAAACTGCTCGGGCTTTAAGTCTTTGCGATTGTTAACATTTTTCTCACTTCTAAAACTGTTTCCAGTTTCTTTATACTTCTCATATTGACTTTCCTGCTCTTATTCTTAAATGTTCTCAGATGTCATCAGAGTTTCCTAATACACTTCATTCATTTGCATAGCTAAGCTTATTCTACTTGATTTGTACCATATAGGTGGCAATGGTGGTGATACAATGTCAGTGTATCTTACAGACCTTTGCGCCAATTTCCCATTAATAATCATGGATTTACATTGACTTGACCTAGGAAGGTATCCTGATACTAGAGAATAAATTCTGACCTTGGAGTCAGAGGGACTTGGAATGAATCCTCCCTACGAGGTCCTTCTAGTTCTGAATCCATGATCCTTCAGTCTATGCCTTTGTAGCCAATGGCAGATATTTGTAAACCAATTAATGGAGATCTGATTTCTTAAGCACAATTTACTTCTTAAGTTCTCTCTGAATTTCTATGAAGAGAATTGCTTTTTTAGCTTTTTGCTAGTGTGCATGCCAGTTGTCGTGATAGATTCGTGACCTTTGCTATTAGGTTCCACTAAGGAAGGAGTGTGCCTCCAAGCTCCAGCCCACAACTGGAGTCTCCACACACTTGATAGCACACAGATGAGTGGAACTCACAATGGTTTTACTAACAAGAGGAACCTCTCCTAGAAGAGTCACGAAGGTATCTGACTCTTGAAAATGACAACAAAACCCACACAAGGGAATGAAAATCAGTCATATTCTCAAAAAGTATAATTTACCAATATTGCTTCCAACAGGACACAATATAAACAAGAGAATTGTGTAATGTCTTCAGAAGTTTTAAACTATGATAATAAAGGAAAAAAGAAACAATGGAGAGTCCAGGTGGACTTAGAAGGAAAAACAAATTTTATTATTGTTGTGGAAGTAAAGCACCAACTACCCTACCAGAAGGTGGAAACAAACGATGACTGCTTGATTCAGGTCTCAACGTTGGCTTAAAGGGATGATATAGTTGTAGCAATGAACTTCAAGTATCCCAATATCTATTGGTATTCCCTGCCTGATGATAACTGCAATTTTTTTTACTAATCAGAGTGGGAATTTCATCTTTTAGAAGACTTAAGAAGTGACTAGGGAATAAATATTCCCTTTTTAGAATAATAAGTAAGGCAATTAAAAACAGGAACATAGAAAAGCAATAATAATGTCAACCTGTAACTTAAGGTAAATGAGGGAGAATCAGACATGGCTTTATCCTCTAGATTTTAATTAATCCTTTCAATTAAAATGTCTTAGTATCATTCTGTATTAGGGGTATTTCATGTAGGCAGTGTATTACTTTGTTGTGTTTTTAATCTGATCCTTAATGCTTTTTTGTTTGTATAAGTAAATTCAATCCATGAGTATTCAAAGTTATACTTCATTAATTTGACTAATCTTCTAGAATACTTTGTTACATTATATGCTTTGTCTAAAATCAGCAGAATCATCCTTATTTCAGCAATATGGATCCTTCTTCAACCTTGGCATATACAAACTCTCAGATAAGACTTCCATTTTTAATTTTATTTTTATTAATAAACATGTTTTATTTCATTAACTTCATGAGAATTATAAAAGCATGGCTTATCCTCCTGCACCTTTCTTGACATAGGCTTAGTGCTCTAAGATTGACACCTTTCCTATTCCACCTTCACTATATTGCTTATTTGGTCTTTATCTGTGATGCATATAATCAACTTATTTTTCCTTCAGTTTCATTCTTGTCTTTTTCTTCTCTCAAGTCCACATGTGTCAACGAACTGTGAATCAAATGGCCAACCTGGACCTGTATGAGAGCCATTGCCCAGTGACTGGTCAGCCCAGTCCAGAAGCAGTGGAATGGATGACTAAGTTGACCATACAAAAGAAAGGGCAAGGACTCCAGGATCATGGGTATTTGGATAAGGTTTGAGGAATGCCTGCAGGAGATATGTTGATCCCCCTTCTCTACTCAGATTCTCCACAGAAACTTAAAACTCTTCCCTCAGATCATGGGGAAAGTGTTTAAGTTTGTTTTAGACATATTATCTTTATATACAGCACGGGTCTTTGGTAGTCCGAATTTACTTATTAGAAACATGTCTGGTAGAAGGCAATTGAGAGGGGAACCTATTTCAAGAGGGAGAGAGCTAACACAGAGGTGTTTTGTTGGAATGTGATCTCTGGGTGGGGACTTGGATTTTTGTTGTGTGTGTGTGTGTTTTTTAAAGAAATCTTTTATACAACTTTCAAAACAGATAAAGATTTATATGGAGAAATCCATCTAGTTGATCAATGGAGGGTCAGGGAAGAGGGGAGGGCATGAAAGTAGAAGTGCTCGAATATTCTATACTTCCCCACTTGTTACCATCACTTAGATTCCCATCTGATGAATACCAGAGAACTCTGATATCGAACTTTTCTGATTTTATTCTGTTCCTTAATTTCTTTCTTATACGTCTTGTTACATTTGTCTAGGTCTGAAAGACTTATACTAAGGTCCCTAAATGTTATAGTTTTACCTTCTATTTCTTTTTAAAATGTTATTAGTTTTCCCTTTAATCATTTAAATGCTATGCCATTTAAAGCATTCCTGGGCCTTCTCCAGTCCTCCCAATTAATATCTGGCAACTGGACCCAGATGGCTGTGGAGGAAAAAGTGAGGCTGATGACTTTGCAGAGCCCTCACTCAATCAAATGAAAGTAAATTGCAAGTCATATCATCATCTCCCTGATGTCATGGTCCTCTTCCAGAAGGAAAGGCAAACCACACATACACATTTTATGTATATATAATATAAATATTATTTCATTTTCTATGGTGCTTTAATGTCAAATGTAACTTCTCTGTTTATCTCTTTTAACCATGGCTATTTTTACAGTCATCTTGTCTGAAATCCTGATTAGCACTTCTGTTATGCTTCAGGTATGGACTGCATGAGCACTGCACAAGCCCTGTCTCTTATTATGCTTCCAGTGCAAGTCTGGACACCCTCTCCTGCCATTCATGGTTTGTGCCTGATCACAATGTCTTCAAAGAGAGCACCGCTTGCCCATAGCGGGGAAGTGGCTCCGAGAAAACAGCGCCCACACCCCTGCTCCTGCTCTGCCTCAGGCTGTGCCCAACAACCAGGATCCAGGCTGCCTATTTCTCAAGCCAGAGCCCTGATTCGAAGATGAGACCTAGCAACGACCACCCAGTTGGCAGCTACATCACTATCAACTGCTACATACTTCTGAATGCCTACTACTTCCATCTGTTCATTGTGTATTTTAATAAATGAGAAGCTGTTGGGGAAGATTTCCTGGCCATCAACCTGGGGTACAAGTGCCACATATGCCACCAGCACGACTCCTGCTACCAGTGCTTGTATCAAACCGGCTATGTGTGGTCCAGACCGAGCCTGCATATGGACTTAATCATTTCAGAAGTTTTCCCCAGATCTACCTTGATAATTAGCCCCATGATAGTGAAGGTCAGCAACTCGGTGGACATCTACTTCAAGGCCCAGCTCACAGTCCAGACCTGGATACTGATGGAAGGGCTGGTCGACTTAAGCAACTAGGAGCACAGAAGTCGGGATTTCAACTTCACCATCTGGGACATGAGGGAGAGCAACTCAGAAGATTACAGGTGCTCCGCTTACAACCACAACGCTCTGTATCTGGACCTCCTCCAGCAACCCGTGTCGGTATACATGGGCATAGTTGGCAACAGTATGGGCAGCAGCAACATCACCAATGACACAGTAGTGAAAATCCCAAATGTGATTTATCCTGGTCATCTTCTTGCCGTGCCCTTTCCCTCAACCCCCTCTATTAGTTCCCTAAACAGTGATTAAATCATCTCTACCATTTCTTCTGGAAAGTGTGTCAATGGACTGCCTTAGGATAGCACTCACCATCACAGTGACTACCCTGAGCAAGACACTCTTCCCTAATCATCACTCCCTTATATGACATCTCTCCCTATTAGAATGCAGATTTCTTGATGAGTGGGTTTGTCTAGCTCTTTATATTTGGACGCTGGTGTCTAGTCCTGAGTGGGTCCTAAATAACTGGTGTTTTTACCCATCTATCTATTCACTCTGTTGTAGAAAAATAATTCATCACCTATATCTGAAATCTGCCTTACCTGATTTCCTATTGACTGTATTGCTTAATGTTCTATACTGTGTAGACCATAGAGTAACAACAGATCACACACACACACACACACACACACACACAAACACACACACACACACACACACACACACACAGAGTTTCCTATATTAGAAATGAGGAGCTGGAAGCCAGGAAATTTATTGTGGTGCATAAACTTCCAAAGTTAGCACAACTATTTTTCACTGCTACCCAAAGCCACATCTGTCATCTTTTTGAGTTCTTATCAATCTTAACGTCCAAGAGTTGGGCCCCTATATTGCAGGTACCACTAACTCCTCCATCCATTCCCAAGCTTAAGACTTATCAGAGGTCCTTATCTCATCTGGGCCACTTACATGTTGAATTTTTTCTCAAACCCTTTCCCTGTTCAGTGCCAGTTTCCCGCTCTATAGACCCCAAAGTAAGTATGAGATATGTCCTAGAAATTCCCTCCCTTTTCTCCTACTTGCGACCTCACTGAAGCATACCTGCTTCCTATCCCTCAAATAGCTCCCGTAAGCCTATAACTATGTAAATATGCTATTATATTCATTGACACTTTGGATCTATTACTTTGAAAAGGGAATGGATTCTTCCCTCTTTTCACCTTCCCACACAACTGCATAGTTTTAAGAAATAACTATGAACAATCTGCCTACTAACCAAAATTGTGGTCTTGTTTGTGCACAACACTGTCTTGGTGTTTTATTATCTTCCTAAATTACAAGTGTCATTAAGGTATGGGACCATGTTTTAACTAATTTCATCTCTCTTTTATTGCCACAGTGCTCTGTATAAAGGAGACATTAAATAATTCTTTCTGTTGTTGTTCACCATCTGTTGGCACAGACCCTCATCATTTCACAACTGGACCATTTCTACCCCCATTTACCTTTCCAATCTTATCTGTCACCATTTATTTTCATACAATCCACATTCCAATTTAACTGGACTGTGCAGCCTCTGAAAAGATGTCTTTTTTCCTGTTTTTTTTTTGCTTACTTGTGCCTGAAATGTACTCCCCATCCTTCTCTCCATTGCTCCATGCTGAAATCTTTCCCTTCTTTTGTGATACTGCCTCCTCTATGAAGTATCCCCACTCTACTTTTTGTGTCCCCTCTCCACCTCCTGATGGAACATGTATCCTTCCCTACCTTGGCAGTTGCTAATCATCCTTTGTGAATTTCCAAACAACCAAAAAAGTGCAAATATTTTTGTACCATGTGTAACAGGGCAACTTTATTCCTCATAAAGGATTCCATGTGTATTTATGTACAATTAACAAAAAGAAGTTGTTAGCCCTGTCAGATAAGTTAATGTTTAGTTTGAAGCTTGAAGAAAGGAGATTCTGTTCTTTAGAAATAAGCATTTTTTGATAGGCAATAGCTTTTTTAATGAAGGAAACAAATTATGTGATTTCATTTTGTTTTTGTGGGCATATGTCATATTATTGCTTGGTCCTGAAGTGATTTACCTTCTACCCACAGCAGTCTCACTTGTATTCAGACTTGGGAGAATAGGTTGCTATTACCATAGCTGATCCTATGAGAATGTGAGGCTGGATAATATATGAAATGCAAAATAAAGTATCATCCAAGGTGAAAAAAAATCCCCATTCTCCTGGAAAGTGATCATTCCCTCCTCACATTTTCTGATAACATCTCCTTGTACTTCACACATTTGGCTTTCTTATACTACTGATGTTTCATTTCTACCTATTAGATTATAAATACTTTGCAGGCAAGAATTTTGCATCATTTAAACTCCTATATCTAGTACCTACCACAGTGCACATAATTGGTACTTAAAAATGCTTGCTGAATTAAATTGTCATAGCTTCCTAATATACTTTTCAGGCAGATGTAATCACATAGGAGATTGAAAAAGGACACAATTAATAGCTAGGTTGGGAAAGCTCTTCAAATTATGCTTATTAGTTTTTCTCAACAACAGCCCCATATGGTCAATTATAGTAATTTAGAGACATGGAGTTATAGATAATAACTCTGAAATGGAACTCAGAGGCTCCCTCACTTGACAGCTGAGAAAGCCAAGGCATGGGTAGATTTTGTGCCTTGTCATACACCTCATAATCATCAGAGGCAGGATTCAAACCTAGGACTTCTGACTGTAGAACCAGTGCTCTTCCTTCTGTACCATATAGAATCGTATAAACATTTGTAGAGCTGGAATAGACTTCAGAGATCATCCAGCCCAATGGTCTCATTTCATAGGTTAGGAAACATAGGCTCACATACATGAAGTAACCTGCCTAAAGTCACATACCTTATAATTAGTAGAGTGAGGCATTGATCTGAGGTCTCCTATCTCTCAGTCCAGAAGTCTTTCTGCATCACACTGGTCTCTTTTTCCCATTTAGAGTTGGAGAAACTGAGTCATAGTACAGTAAACTATTTGCCATGTTAATAGTTAAGAAGTCTAACCTCAGAGGGGTTAAATCAGTCAACCAAACCAATGGGTTGATCAATCATTTTAAAATGTTATCTGCCTAAAGGGACTAGAAAAGTGACAAGAGATATCTTAGGAATAGACAAGGCAAAACTTGGAAATTGATTGGGGTGAGGACAAGTAGTAGAAGCAATAGGGATAGTTTAATGGATCAATTTTCCTACCAGTCACCTCTGTCAGCCCCATTTGAGTGGAGGCAGCTTGGGGTGGGGCAGGGGAGTTCCCTCTTAAAGCTAAAGCCCTTCCTGAGTTCTCTCATCTGTAAAATGAGGATGTTAGACTGGATTCCATCCAGCTGGAACAGTTATCATTATTATTAATAATAATAATCCCCCTAATTTACATTGCACTTCACATCCCACAAAGAGCTTCTCCTCTCATCTGCCTGAGGAGATGGGTAGTATAATTCTCTTTATGTTCATTTTGCAGGTCAAGAACCCAAAGCTCAATGATGCCCCCAATCACACAGCTTATAAATACAGTGAAGGGACTTGAAAACCCTAATTCTGCCATCACCTAACTCTAAATCCTGTGCTTTTTCCCCCATACTGTTTACCACACTATTAATAGTTCTATAACTTTAGGAGAAAGAAACCTTTTAGACTTTTTTGTCTTCCTTCCATTCCTCAGCATTGAGTCAATCCCTAAGCTACTCTCAGCTAGTCATTTAGCATACCAGACACAACTTTATTGCAGGGTTGGGACTCTTGGGGCATAAATTACAGGGACATACACCATATAGATACAAAAACCAGTTTAGATGTTAATACACCATGCTGAGAAATTTCCTCAGTTCTAGATGAATAGACAGACAGACAGACAGACAGATAGATAGATAGATAGATGATGGATGGATGGATAGATGGATGGATAGATGGGTGGATGGATGCATGGATGGACAGATGAATAGATAGACAAATAGAAAGAAAGAGAGAAAGAAAGAAAGAAAGAAAGGAAAGAAAGAAAGACAAAGAAAGAAAGAAAAAAAGTTTCTCTATATATAGATATGTAGATACAGATATCAATAGATAGATAGATAGATAGATAGATAGATAGATAGATAGACGTGTGTGTACACACACACATACATACACATATATTGGCATTGTATACTTACACTGCCAAATTTCTATTCTTCCTAGATCAGGTCCCCATCTCATTCTGTTTCTCCGAGAAGCCTGGTTTCTTTTCTTAATTTTGTCTTGCTCTTACACATCCAGCAAAGTAGAGCAACAATCCAGAGGATAATTTATTTCTTCTCTACCCTTCTCCCTTTTGCACCTTCTTCTGAGTGTTCTCCATTTCTTTCTTCCTCCCCCCCTCCACCCCATACAAATTTTAGTAAACTTGGAGCCTTGAGTTCAAATTCTGCTTCAGACACTTACTGTGTTACTCTGGCAAGTAGTTTAACCATTCTCAGTGTTAGTTTCTCATCTGTAAAGTGGGGAGAATAATAGTACCTACTTCACAGGGTTGTTATGAGGATAGGATAAGATAATGTATAAAGTGCCTTGAAAACCATAAGGAGCTATAATAAATACTAAATATTGTTACTTTTTGTCATAAAAAATATGACTACTTCTCTCCTTTTCCCTATCAAAACTTCCTCTCAGTAATTGGTTTGATACCTTTGTGATTTTGTACAAATCGCTTAAGTTTCTGTGGACCCCAGTAGTATCATCTTTAAATTTAAGGAGTTGAATGTACAAAAGGACCTCCAAAGCCCCTTCTAACTTTAAGTCTATGATTTCTATATTGCGGTACTAGTTATTTATACCTTAGCAAGAGTTTGAAATGCTACCTCTGTCTGCACTTTAAGGCTTATCACAAAAGTCGGTTGTGACTTTGTCTCAGAGAAGTGCTGGGGGCAGATATGACTGGCTCACTTGAGAGCTAATTGTTAAATTTTCAGTGTGAGAATTTACACCTTAGAAATGTGCAAATGCTACATATCAGCACTTGATATATTATTTTATCGATCATCTAGATTTTAAAAAGTGATTAAGAAAATGTTAATAATTCAAACTAAACTTAAAAATGTGTTAGGGTGAGCAAAACACAAAAATGTGTTTTTGGTGAGCCACTTATGAAGCATGAGCACATTATTCCTTTGTCTACTTTTTAAAGGAACTCTGGGCATGGGAGAGTAAGTGAAGGAATTGTCTGAGGAGTCGTGTTCTTTCTCTGAATCCTTGAATTCACACCATGCAGGTGTCATTCTTCTCTGCCTTCTTCTCTAAACCATCCATCTCTCCTTATGTCCAGCTGTGACAAAATGGCCCACCTGCTCTAAATCTCCAAAGGTTCTGACTCTCAATAATCCATTGGTCTCTATGCCCTATGGCACTCAACACATTCTTCTTCCCTTTCATCATCCCTTAATTTTCTAACTCTCCCATTTTCTCATCTATTCCTGTTCATCACAGTCCACACATAAGTCAAATGTAGAATAGGTATTTGGAGACCTCAGGCACATTCTCTTCATGCTTAGTTTGTCTTGACTTTTAAGTAGAGATTTCTATTTGAAGTCACGCAAACATAATACACCAACAACTCATCAAAGGTTTATTAAAAATCTACTAAATGCTTAAGAAGCAGCTAGTTAGATGTCATTCCTGGGCAAGTAGGTACCACAGTGGCTGAAGTACTGACCCTGGAGTCAGGTGGATCTGAGCTCAAATCTGGCCTCAGCCACTCACTTACTATGTGACCCTG
Organism: Pseudocheirus occidentalis; assembly: GCA_028646575.1. Classification (NCBI taxonomy): domain Eukaryota; kingdom Metazoa; phylum Chordata; class Mammalia; order Diprotodontia; family Pseudocheiridae; genus Pseudocheirus; species Pseudocheirus occidentalis. Next base: position 151,987,625 of record CM053593.1, read on the forward strand.
GGCAAGTCACTTAACCCTATTTGCTTCCATTTCCTCATCAAAGGTCAAAGGAGATGGAGAAGGCAATGACAAAACTCTCTAGTATCTTTGCCAAGAAAATCCCAAATGGAGTCATGAAGAGTTGAATACAATTGAAATGACTCAACAACAACAGCAAAGATAGAGATCATATTGGATGGAGCCTTGAGTAAGGAAGATCAGAGTTTGAATCCTGCCTTAGACACTTATGTAACCCTGGGCAAGTCATTTATCTCTCAGACCCTTAGTTGGCTCATCTGTAAAATGAAGGAATTGAACTCAAAGACCTCTAAGGTCCCTCCTAGCACTCAATCTATAAGAATAAAGGATCCTATGAGTGAAAGGTACTATGGTAGATGCTAAGGAACCTGATATTAAATAAACAGCAGCTGCCATTTAGATACACACAATATACTTACAGAGCCCTAAAAAGGAATTCTTTTCCCTAAGGGTAATTGGGGGAGGCAGACTAAAGCAATGCAGAAGATGGTTGATAACTCTACCAAAGGTGTAGTCATGTCAGGCAAACTGCCCTCCAGAGAACCTGGCTCTCAACACCCTTTGGGGCTGGGAGGGGGAAAGGTAAGTTCAAGAGGAGGTGCCATGATAATAACTCCTAGGGATAGCAATGTGGCCCTGAGTGAAGGAGAAGGAAGAGGAGAGTGGATGATCTTAATGTACAACGGTTGGGATTAGAGAGTGAAATAGGGTGGTAGGGCAAAGGAAACACCTTGACTAGGAAGATGGTGGTGCCATCCACAGAAATGGGGAAGGTGTGGGGTAGGCAGAAAGGGAAGATGATGGATTCAGTTTCACAAATTAAGCTCAAGGTATTGGTATCATGTGGAGCTATCCAGCAGGTGCTTTAAGATGAAATTGAGAATTATTTTAAATATTGGGGGGGAAAGTTCTATCAAATTATGAACTAGTCATTTTGGAATAAGTATTCGTGAATATGTATAAAGAGTAATGTGAAAAAAGTAGACTCTGCCAAATTGCAAAGACTTTTAAGTAGAGGATACAAGTGCATGTTTTAGACCAGGAACAATAGGGAGCCATGATGCTTTTTGAGGAGTGTCATGTTCACCTGTGCATCAGGAAGACTATCAAGTCAATGACATAAAGAGAAGAAGACAAAAAATAATGACCATACCCCTTACTGGTCATGGATATAATCGCTCTAATGTCAGAGAGGTATTGTGGTATAGTAGAAAGAACACCAGACTGGTAGTCAAGTTATCTAAGTTCAAGTTATGGACTGACTATGGACAAGTTGTAACTACTATGAACTTTGGTTTCTTAAATTCTAAATCTGAGGTAATATTTTAACAATCTATCTCACATGGCTGTTATTCAGTCATTCGGTTATATCCAATTCTTCATAACTCTGTGGACCACAGCATGCCAATACTATCCAATGGGTTTCTTAGCAAAGATACTAGAGCAGTTTGTCATTTTCTTCTCCAGTAGATTAAGACAAACAGGTTAAATGACTTGCTCAGGGTCACACAATTAGTAAGTATTTGTTTGAGGCTGGATTTGGACTCAGGTAATTTTGACTCCAGGTCAAGTATTCTATCCACTGAGCCACCTAATCTGACACATGAACCTTAAAGCAATTTGGACATTTAGCTTATTAAATCTATAGTTATGATTACAGCTTTAACAAATTGAAATGAAATAGACAGGAAATATAGTCAGAGGATAGATTGCAATCAATGAAGAGCCATCAGAATGACATTTGCTATTTGATCTATTACATTTATTAGCCATTACTAACAAAAGCGGTAAGTTGCCTTTTGAACAGTATAGAAAGAACCCAGGAAAACTCATTAGCTGAAATGAAATGACATTGACAGCATCAAGAAATACAAGACCTAGTTTCACCCACTGTTACCCAGTGTATTTCCCTCATGTTTTAAGAAAATCATTTCCTAGAAGCTGCTTCCATTATCTAGTCAATGCCTGCAGATGCTCTCAGGACTGGAATTGAAGAGAATTATGTATGGCATAGTTGGTGAAGAGCAGAAATATATACTTGGAATAATTTGCTGTATACAAAGAAATAAGACACAAATAGTGCAGCAAGGTGCTGTTGGGCATAGTTGGCTTCTCAGATGAGGTAGAGTCTTCTCCATTAGCAATAGGTACCTTTGCGGAGGCTGGATACATAGCTTTTGGGTTGGCAGGATCCGAGCAGGTGTCTACTTATCTTGCAGGAACGTGGGGAAGTGGTTTGATAGTAACCAATGCCACAGCTAGATGGTTTTTCTGAACCAGTCACGCAGCAAGCTGGCTGGAAAGAGGTGGACTTGCATCCATCCCCTTTGTAGGAAGGGGGCGCGCAGACAGTTGGTTGGCAGGAGAAGGAGGTTCCACAGACTGACTTACAGGAATTCTGCACAGAACATTTGGGTTGGTAGCTGGTTGGCTGGCAGACATAAGACATATAAGAAGGTGGCTGGCAATAAAAGGACTGGAAGGACATAGGAATACAGTAAGTTTGTTTGTAAGAGCTAGGCATACAGAATGACGACTGACAGGAAACAGGCATGCAAGGAAATGGTTGGCAAGAGTCAAGTAAGTAGACAGGTTGATAATAAGTTGGTCCACAGGACTGGCCTTCATAGCTAGTCGGTTGGCATGAACTTATCTGGCAAGGAGTTGGTTGGCATGAATTAGGCATGCAGATGGCTGGCTGACAGGACAGCTGAGGACAAGAACCAGATTCAGAGCAGACCGGCTGGCAGGAACTGGACTCACAGCCTGTTGGCTGGCAGCAAGATGATGGACATGACCCAGGTGCACACACAGTTTCTGGACAGGAAGCTGGTTGGCAGGGAGTGGAATCACAAGGTGACTGGCAGGAGTTGGATTCAGAGCAAGGTTGCGGACAGCTGCTGACAATGCAAGCCGATTGGCCACCACTGGCTTCATAGCACCTAGCACTATTACAAATAGGTCGGCAAACAAAACCCACATAGGATGTCGATGGAAGACAAGTTACTTGGCAGGATGTGGGCTCACAGCATGCAGGTTCAGGGCAACTCAGGTTGCAGCTAGATGGCTGGCAGTTTTCTTGGCAGGTAACCAGTTGCCACGTTTTGCCTTGGCAGGAACTAGGCAGGTAGATGGCCTTTCCATGGGTGCCACCATTGGAACAGAAGGGGATGGTAGGTGCAGATGGAACAGCCTGGCAGGTTCTGAGACAACAGCTCTCAGGCATAGTGTTAAGAATTCTGTCGGTGGCTAAATTGGTTAAAGAAGTGAATGAGCTGTGTCTAAGGTCCCTTATATCCTGTGGCTTTTATAGTCTATCCTCACTTCATATGGGCATGGTCTTGGGCAGTGTTTCCTTGTTATCATTCAGGTTCATTTATGTATAAACATCTGATTAGTAGGCTTCATTGGCCTCAGAGGTGTTGGCTCCACTTAAACAAAACTTGTCCAGTGGGTTTGGAACCCTGGCAGTTAAATTTGGGGTCAAACTGCTTTAGCACTCAAACTCAGCTGTCCCACTTAGAGTTGAGTTCCTCAACCTCACCTGAGGAGGAACAGAAGTAGAGCTAACCTCTCATCAGGCTGCACCCCTATTCATACCTAAGTGAGTATCTCTCCCTCCCTCCTGCTTGGAATGTTTGCCCTTAACCACTGATGCTGCCTTGAAGCAAAGTACAGTCCCACGTACCCAGAGTCAGAAGGAAATGAGAATGGACCTAATGAGATGACAAAGAAAATGAAAATTCTCTTCCTCTTCTTTCAGGACTCTTTCTGTTCTCAAGGTCACAGCACCCTGGTGGCCAACTAGTCCAACCAATACCTAAGTGAGAATCTCCTCTACGGAACACCCAGTAAAATAGTCATTGTTCCTTTATTTGAAGGCCTTCCCTGAAATGGAAGGCACTCTCTCCATCTTCTAAGATTTTTCTAGTTGCTGGCATTCACACTGAACTTTAAGGTTTACAAAGCACTTTACAAAAGTTACACCATTTGATCCTCATCACAGCTCTAAGGTATGTGTATTGTGACCTCATTCTACAGATGAAGAAACTGAGGCTGAGTTTACAAGACTTGCCCAGGGTCTCATAGCTAACAAATACATGCCTGAGGCAGGATTTGAACTCAAGGTGTTCCTGACTTGATGCACGACACAATTTCCACTATGTCACCTGCCTGCATTTGAAAGCTTGTCTTTTTATTGAGCCTAAATTTCCACCCACTACTTCTAGCTCTGCTCTCTAGAGCCAGATAGAACAAGTGAAATCTCAGTTCTATATCATAATTACTCAATTTTTTAGAGACTTTTACCATTCCCCAAAGTTTTCCCTTCTCTGGGTTATGTATCCCTGGTTCCTTCAACTTTTCCTCAGAAACCATGCCCTCAGAGTCTTTCATGAATTTACTCCTCTAGATGCTCCCAAGCTTACCAACGCCCCTCCTGAATGTGATGCCTAAAACGGAGTACAGGGGTCCAGGAATGGTCTGGTCAGACTAGCGTAGAGTGGGACCATTGTCTCCTTATTCTTGGACAGATTCTCTTTGAGGGGAGGATTTCAAATTTTGGGGGTTACCTGGTCAATGCCTGCATTCTCTTACTCATGCTGAAGAGAGAGCACAAAGGGCCAAGCTAATCAGAAAAGACAATGCAGGTAGGTGGTGCCATCTCATGCAGAGTGATTGCTCTAAAATCAGGAAGACTCATCTTCCTAGTTCAAATCTGACTTCAGATACTTACTGTCTGTGTGATCTTGGGCAAGTCATGTAACCCTGTTTGCCTCAGTTTCCTCATATGTAAAATGAGCTGGAGAAGGAAATGGCCAACCACTCCTGTATCTTGGCCAAGAAAAACCCAAACAGAGAGTTGGATGCGACTGAAATGACTCAACAACAATCAGGAAAGACAGGAGAGGATATTTTGGTGTGTCTGATGATCCCACAAATCCCTCTTCACAGTTGATTCCCCTTCCAGAGCCTACCTCTCCTGCTTAATACCCTTAATACCCCCATTTGATGTGATCTAACCACTTGAGGCAACTTAATGGCACAATGGACAAGATTACTGGGCCCAGAGTCAGAAAAATCTGAGTTCAGATCCAGTCTCAGATACTTACCAGCTGAGTGACCCTAAACAGGTCACTTAATCTCTGTCTTCCTAATTCCCTAATATGAAAAATGGGGAATAATAGTAGCATCTACTTCCTAAAGTTGTAGTGAGGATCACATGAGTTAATGTTTGTAAATTACTTAGAACAGTGCCTGGGCACATTGTTGGCACTTAATTCTTCCTTCCTTCCTTCTTCCCTTCCTTCCTTCCTTCCTTTCTTCCTTCCTTACTTCCTTTCTTTCTTTTCCTGAAAAGAGGCTTTCATGGTAAGAAGAGCTATCACTTCTTTCCTAAAGTGTTATGTTAAGGAAAGCATAGAGTTTGGAATGAGAAGAAAGGACCTGGGCTTGAATACTGTATTTGTTACTTACTCTCCCTGTGACCTTCTCTTGTGTGGTGTTTGGTTTCCTCCTCTGTATGACACAAGTGGATCAGAGCCACTTCTCCCCCAAAATACTCTTAACTTCAGCTGAGAGCAGATAAGATAAGGCCAGATCCAGATCTCCATTTCCTAGCATTACTCTGTTCTCATCATCCTTCCTCTCACTGTGTGACCTGTTGACCCTGACTGTATGTATATTTATTCTCTTATTTTTATGGAGGAGGAAGCTGTGATTTACTGAGGACCAAGGACAAACAACACATCATCAGAGGACGCCTGGTATTAGCATTCTGACCCTCAGGACCTTCAAACATTCCTCATGCATTCTTCTTAGGAGAAGTCAAAGGAGTAAATTAACTTTTGTCCATCTCTTAAGCCCTTCCAGGAAAGTTCCCTGGACCCTGATTGGGGCTTCCATGCCAAGTAAGATGAGATTATTCAACCACAGTATCATAGAGAAGAAACAGTGGCAGACTCCTGTATCAACCTGCAGCATGTCACAACTTTTGCGATTCATATTCCTCTTTTCCTGTCCTGACCTCTCTGAACCTCAGTTTCCTCATCTATAAAACAGGGAGAATACCTAGGGTGCCCATCTCACATAGTCCTAGACTTTCATGTAATTGATAATACTTTCTATGATTTCCTATTGCCTCTAAGATAAAATACAAATCCCTCCCTCCAATATGTAAAGCTCTCCACAATGACCATAACCTAACTTTTAACCCTTACTTCCCATTCTTCCTCTATATGCACCTTACATACCAGCCAAACTAGACTACTAAGCTGTTTCCTGAACTTGGCACTCCATCTCCCTTCTCCATACCTTCCTACAAACTTCCCTCAAGCCTGGATTTCATTCCCTCCTCTGTCTCTTAGCTTTTTTCAAGAATCAGTCCAAGTACAATGAGAGGAAGAGGAGAAATAAAAATAACTAGTAGTAGTAGTAGTAGTAGTAGTAGTAGTAGTAGTAGTAGTAGTAGTAGTAGTAGTAGTGGTAGTAGTGGTAGTAGCAGTAGTGGTAGTAGTAGTAGTAGTAGTAGTAGTAGTAGTGGTGGTAGTAGTGGTAGTAGTAGTAGTAGTAGTAGTAGTAGTAGTAGTAGTAGTGGTGGTAGTGGTAGTGGTAGTAGTGGTAGTAGTAGTAGTAGTAGTAGTAGTGGTAGTGGTAGTAGTAGTGGTGGTGGTAGTAGTAGTAGTAATAGTAGTAGTAGTAGTAGTAGTAGT
>CM053593.1:151994852-152044524 GCA_028646575.1 Pseudocheirus occidentalis
AGTGGTGGTAGTAGTGGTAGTAGTAGTAGTAGTAGTAGTAGTAGTAGTAGTAGTAGTGGTGGTAGTGGTAGTGGTAGTAGTGGTAGTAGTAGTAGTAGTAGTAGTAGTGGTAGTGGTAGTAGTAGTGGTGGTGGTAGTAGTAGTAGTAATAGTAGTAGTAGTAGTAGTAGTAGTAGTAGTAGTGGTGGTGGTAGTGTAGTAGTGGTAGTAGTAGTAGTGGTAGTAGTGGTAGTAGTAGTAGTAGTAGTAGTAGTAGTGGTAGTAGTAATAGTAGTAGTGGTAGTAGTAGTAGTGGTAGTGGTAGTAGTAGTAGTGGTGGTAGTAGTAGTAGTAGTAGTAGTAGTAGTAGTAGTTGTAGTAGTGGTAGTAGTAGTAGTAGTAGTAATAGTAGTAGTAGTAGTAGTGGTAGTGGTAGTAGTAGTAGTAGTAGTAGTAGTAGTAGTAGTAATGGTGGTGGTAGTAATAGTAGTAGTGAAAATAGTAGACCTAGTAGTTAATAAAAGTAGCAATTGCAAGTTTGAAAAGTACTTAAAATATCTCGTTCTATTCTCACAATAACCTTGGGAGGTAGGTACTATTATTATCCCTGTTTTATAGAAAAGGAAAAAAGGCAGACAGTGTTTAAGTAGCCTACACACAGCTAATAAAGTATCTGAGGCCAGATTCGCACTTAGGTCTTCCTAATTCCAAGTCTAAAACTCTATCCACTGAACTACCTAATGAATCTGTCCTTGATCCTAGTTCTTAATGTTCTCTTCCTACCCATGTTACCTTATAATTACTTCTGTGTGTATGTTGTGTGTTGTGTCCCAATAGTAGGTAAACTAGAGGACAGAAACTGTCTCTTTTTGTTTTCAAATCCCCACAATACAGCACAGTCCTTACACACAGCAGGTATTTAATAAATATTTCTTGAATTGAATTGGAGAAGCAGGATAAGCTTTGATTATGTCTATAGTTATATATTCTATTTATACATATATAATTATAATCATGCCTCTTCCATCAAGAGTGCTGCCTGTAGAGATCTTCTTTGGACGGACTCAGTTCTCAGAGGCAATACAGGGTCCTGGACCTGGGGTCAGAAGAGACTTGGGATAATTACATCCATCATGACCATATCATGTTTATATGAGTCTCAGACTGGATAACATCCACAAATAATGTACCATATAGATGTCACCCATCATTCATTCCCAGCTTTAGAACTGAAAGGTCATCTCGTCCCCCTCCATCATTCAATATCATAATGTTTATATGAGTCTCAGACTGGATAATATCCACAAATAATGTGCCATATAGATGTCACCCATCATTCATTCCTAGCTTTAGAACTGAAAGGTCATCTAGTCCCCCTCCATCATTCAATATCATAATGTTTATATGAGTCTCAGACTGGATAACATCCACAAATAATGTGCCATATAGATGTCACCTATCATTCATTCCTAGCTTTAGAACTGAAAGGTCATCTAGTCCCCCTCCATCATTCAATAGATAGGAGACTAAGCCTCAGAGTCTGGTATGCCCGTGGTCATACATGGTCAGTGGCAAGATCTGAATTCAGGACTTCCTGACTTCAAATCCAGCATTTTATCCACTACATCATTATATCTCAATAGGGTATATGTGGAATTCTTATGAAAGGTGTTTCCTAGGGAAGGAAGTATTAGAACATTATTCCCCTATGGACCAGACCTACTTGAACCTCTTTATTGTCTCTACCACCCCTTTATTGTAAGAAGTCCTTTCCAAAGCCCCTATCCTCAGTGTCATTGACCTAATTCCAGTTGTATAATTCTATTCAAAGTTGAAGAATAACGATAAATGCATGGGAATAAGTGACCAGTAATGAAAGTACTATCTGGCCAATTTTATTTGAAAACAAGAGAGATTTCTCACATCTAAAAGAACATCATAGACCAGAAATACAGGAAAACAGGCTTCAAGGGACCCCTGCAGAGTAGAAGAAGCTTCTGAAATGAAAAGAGATGGGCCAGGAGACAAGAGAGGCCATTCACCTCTCCACAGCTTGATGGTAGCTTGTGACAAAGACACCAGATGCCCTTTTTTCCATGCCTAACTAGGTCTTCATCTTGAGAGCAGAATCTTAGCTGCAAATTTCAAATAGAGCTGTTAGAGCATAAGCAGAATGGGAAGGGAAGGAGGTGGGATTCAGGCAGGTCCTAACTACTCCTCAGACCCTTGTGAGGGCCAGAGGCTTTTCTCTTCATAGACGCACCGTACTTTCTAATGCCTCGATCTGCAGGATCTGGAGCAGCAGCCAGATGCTCTGCCATCTTCCACTTTGCCAGCAGTTGACTCACAGGAGGTTGGACTGGTGGGAGTGCAGGAAGTGGTCACTGGACATGTCGGCTCCCTAGAACTAGCCTCTGAAATGGCTGGTTTGCAGGGAGTAGACTCGGTGCCATCGGGCTGGCTAGAAGTGGACTTTTCACAAGTTGGTTTACAAGAGGAGCTAGGCTCGGAGCAAACCGGCTGACAGCACGCTGGCCTAGAAGCAACGGAAGTGACACAGGCCGGTCTGCGCAAACATGGCAGGGAATAGCTTGGGCGGTAGCAACTTGGGCGATAAAGAGAAGTCAGATAAGGTTGTCTGCAGCTTAGAGGAGAGGAACAGATGGGCCGGTAACAAGTGGGGCGGTAGGAAATAGAGGTGATGCAAGGTGGCCTACAGGAACTAGGTACATAGAAAGTAGGTCGGGAACAAGGCGGACGGCAGACAACAGAGGCAGAAGACCCTGGTTGGCAGCAGAGCGGTTGGCAGGATGATGGTCTGCAGGAAGTTGGAACACAAGTTGGTCTGCAGGAAATGGGTTCATAGCAAATTGACTGGCAGCGTCTTACTACGTAGCATGATGGTTGACATGAACTGGGCAGGCAGATACTTTGTTGGCAAGGGGTAGGTTGACAGCAGACTGATGGGCAGACACTGGGAATGCAACAGGAAGGCTCTTGGGTTACACAAGTTGCCTCACAAGGCCTGGGTAGGCAGCAGATGGTACGGTGGCAGACAGGCTCACAGACCAGTGTCACGCAGGATGCTGGCTGGCAGCAACTGGATTCAGAGCTAATGGGTGGGCAGTAAGCAGGCACAGAGCAGACAGGTTGGCAGCAAGTGGGCACAGAGAAAGATGGTTCACAAGAACTGGTATCACAGCAAGTGGGCTGGCAGCAAGCTTGTACAGAGCAGACAGGTTGGCAGCAAGTGGGCACAGAGCAAGATGGTTCACAAGAACTGGTCTCACAGCAAATGGGCTGGCAGCAAGCTTGTACAGAGAAGACTGGTTGGCAGCAGCTGGGCTCACAGCAAGATGGTTCACATGGAGTGGACTCACAGCAGACTGGCTGGCAGCAGCTAGGCTCACAGCAAGAGGATTCACAGCAACTTGGGGCACAGCTTGAGGATGTGCTGCATGGTTCTTCACAGCTCACCAGCTGCCATGTTGGACTTGGGCAGGAAGCAGCCAGGCAGACAGTGGGACTTTCACAGCCCACCTCTGTTGAGCAGATAGAGATGGCTGGCACTATAGTGCAAGTCCCAGAACAGCAGCTGCCAGACATCTTGGACCTACTTCTTTCTGAAAGTCTGTAAGCTGTGGGAAAGGAGCTACCTGAGTCTGAACATTGCTGTGTGCCCTGGAGTTTTTATATCCCCTAAGTCATGGGTTCTTCCCGAAGACATGACATCTTTTCCTTGTTGTTGGTTAGACCAGTTTGCACAGAAACATCTTATTAGAGTGTTTTTTGTTTGCAGAAGAGTCGCTTGTGTACTTATTAAAATGTTTGTTTATTTTCATGCTAAATTTGTGCCCTTCTTATATTTTAGGGAATCTCCATGGGGCCTTTTGTTTTATGGGGCTGATGCTGGTTAACTAGGATGTTACCATGTCTACATATGTATACACAGATACATGATAAGTCCCAATATTTTTGTAAATTCTCTAATTTTGTAGATTTTGTAACAAATTACAAATTTTGTAAATTTGTAAATTGTAAAGATAAATTTATAAGGCTTCCAGAATGCCTTAATTTATTTCTAGGGAGAAAATTTTGTTTGTGGTCATTGGACTAGATGGCTTCCTTCCAAACCTTCCATGCTATGATTCTATGATACTAGAGAGATAGACCTGAGCTCCTTGGTACCACAATTTGTCTGGTAATAAATAGTCCCTAACTTCTGTGTCAAATGAGCTTTACTTTTAGAATAAGAGGTTCACAAATTGGGCCCAGAAGAAGCAACAAGAAAACTTGTCTCCCCAACCTTGAGGTGGCAGCTAGTGATTCAGTGCATTGAGCATGGGGCCTGGAGTGAGGAAGATCTGAGTCCAAACCCAGCCATAGACACTCACTAGCTGTATGACTCCGGGCAAGTCATTTAACATCTCTGTTTGCCTTAACCTGCTGGAGAAGAAAACAGCAAATCTTCTCTAGTATCTTTACCAAGAAAACCCCGTGGTCTACGGGGTCTCAAAGTGTCAGACACAACTGAATAATAACAACAATCCTTCTTTGAAAATTATGGGTGTGGAGCATCACCTTTATTATCAGACCCAGTTGATGTTATGATTAGCTTTGATAAAATGATTTTTTTTCTTTTTTCTGTTCTTTGTTATAAAGAATGAATTGCTGCTATAATAAGCTGGAATGAAATCAAAAATAAGCTATTTCTTTCCCTTTTTGTGCTACCAGGACCAGATATTCTACCTCATGGAGAAGTCAATTTCTACTTCTCAATATGGCACTGTACTTGACTTCAGGATGACCTGGGTTCTAATTGTGCCCAAGGCTGTGAGATCTTGAGAAAATCACTTAAATTCTCTGAACCTTAGTTTCTTCATCTGTAAGAAGAGGTTAATTTTACAGAGTTGATAGGAGGAACAGATGAGATAATGCACATTCAGTGATTTCTAAGCTTTGCAACACTACATGAAGATAAGCAATTATGACATGTTTTCACCTCAGGTCAGAAGTTAAGTTTTCTCTCATGAAGATTAATAAGCTTTTTGGTTCAATTCTGCAGAGCATTGTACAGTCTTAAGAATATCAGTTGCACTGTTAAATCTTCCCTCTACTTCCACCTCCACTTCACTTATCGCATAGGATATGACATTTTTAGCAATCATTTGGAATACTCCAAATTGAAAAATCTCCTGCTTTCCTGCCCAAGACATCCTCTTCCCCATCCTAATCCACATCACTGTATGAGAGTGTGAGAGCTTATCCCTCTAATTAGAATCCTGGGAGCAATAAGAATGGATTTCATGGATTTAATGACTTTGTAAACATTGGTATTTTGTGCTTTATTTGTATATGTGCCTCTTGTCTCCCTTATTAGAATGTAAGCTCATGGCACATGGAGCTTGTCTCTTTCTTTGCACTTTTATACACAGTGCCTACCACAGTGCCTGGCACATAGTGAATGTATAATAAATACTTGTCGATTGATTGGTGACTGCAGACCTGCAGATAAGGCCTGATTCACATAGATACCTGGGAACTGAGACAAATGTTCGAGGCAGAATTTCTCTCTTCTTTCTCCATCAACCAAAAATATGTGTGTTGGGAGGAGGGGATATGAGAATAAAAAGGGATAAGATTTCCGACCCATGATATTAGATGTTGAAAGTGCTTAATTCTGCCTAGCTAAATCAGGATCTTTTTTAGCTACTGAAGTCTATTACATAGTGAGGATCATAAAGGATATATACAATACAGTAAAGGGGTTCTCTCTACCCCATCAGCAATGTAACAACTTTATTCTGTTGTCATTCATTCAAAGGGAGTCCCTTTCCTGGGGGCCAAGAGTATCATAAGCTAGAGAACCAGGAATGCAGCATTGTAACTCTTGGGTGTAGAAACCTTTACCAGATTCATTTCACAAAAAGTCTCTGGTTTACATCTTGGGAATGTGAGAATCTGGCTTTTACATGAACAGATCCCAACCACACCAAAGCCAGAAAAGAGACCAAAGAGCAGTATTGGAAAGAAAGGTTAATGACAACCTCAGATCTTATACCCAGTATGGATAGATGGTACTATCTGGGATGAAATGGGGTAATATCACTTTGGAGTTTGCCTGGAAAAAAGACACACTACTACTACTACTACTACTACTACTACTACTACTACTACTACTACTACTGCTACTGCTACTGCTACTACTACTACTACTACTACTACCACCACCACCACCACCACCAGCACCACCACCACTACCCAGGAAAAATGGAGAGTTGGTTTTGTTGAGTTTGATTCAATTCAGTTCTGCATTTGTCATTGTCATCTTCAACTAGGAGAGCTGTCATAGTACAATGTAAATTGGGGACATAAATTCTTAAACAGCCTCTTTGGTTTCTAAAACACATAACACTGTACAAATCACTTAACTTTTCCAAGCCTCCATCTCCTTATCTGTAAAATGAGAGAGTTAGACTAGATGAACTCTAAATCCCTTCTAACTCTTAATCTACCATCCAGTGACTAGGTTTACTTTTAAAAAGCTCCTTGTTCAAGAGATGAAGAAAGGAAAGAGAAATTCTGGCTCTTCCATTTAGCTCAGGAATCAGGTCATGCCTGGTCAGTGTATATGATCACTTTTAGGTGACTCTAGATTTTCTGTAAGTAGGATAAATAATAGACCCACAGGACAAGAAAACTCATGACACACATTGGAAATCCTGATCAAGTATCTGAAACAAATATCTGAAAGGGGGTGATAAGAGCGTCAAGAACCTTCTTAGAAAATTATTGATCCACAAAACCTTGCATCTGGAACCTCCACAGCTCAAACTGCCTTCTGCTAAATAAAGTCTCCCATCCTGGCCCTACCAAAATGGTCTGGACTTAGGCTGAGGACCAGACCTTCATGCTTCCTCAGAAACTTTAGGCCAAATGTTCTCTCTCCCTCAAGTATCTGAATGGAGAGAACGATCGTGTCTTTCTCCATCACTTCATGCTTCTTGCCTGGATCCACCCAAAATACAGAAGGAAGAGCCAAGAAAACCAATTGAATGATGCCAGAATGCTTGAATTTATTTAAAGGTTAGCAAAGAAGCCTGTTTGCACCTCGGAAGCAGCAGAGAAGACAGACAGGAAGTACATCCCAAAGACACCTTGAAAAGAAGGATGTCCTGAAATGACAAGACATTGCACAAGTTCATGAGAGTCAAGTCTTGGTAAGGAACCCTTATTTTTCTTTCTTTGGATTCCTTGAGATAGTTTCGTTTTTGTCTTTAAATTTCTCACCAGATAGGTCTTTTTTTTCCCTTAATGCCTTGAATGACTAGTTTGGGTATTTGGTGGCATTCCTTCTCTGAATGTGACAGGATCCATAGTGAAAGCGGGAGAGAGGACACTGTCTTTGGACTGATGTGTGTCCTAGGAGGTGCAATGGGGAGGGGACCTCTCCATCATCTCCCTCTCTGGATTCTTCGAATGAAGATGTGGTCTCTGGGTTCCCTCCAGATGTCTTCATTTCGTATCACACACAGGTGTTGGTTGGCAGCAAACTGGCCCACAGCAGCACCCACAACACCCGGACCCACCACAGCAACCTGACCCACAGCAACCGGAGCCGCACCCCCCACAGCCAGAGCCACAGCAACTGCCTCCGCAGCCTCCGCAACCTCCGCAGCCGGAACCACAACAGCTGGAACCACCACAGCCACCGCAGCCGGAGCTACCACAGCCAGAGCCACCGCAGCAACTGGACCCGCAGCAGCCACAACAGCTGGGTTGGCAACAGCACATCTCACAGCATTCCCCGGACTGGTCTTGTTGGCAGCCGCCACAGCAGTTGAAGCAGTCCGTGGGACAGCAACCCATGGTCCCAGCTGGTCAGGTCTCTGGACGGCAGCGAAGCCGGAGTTCCCCAAGTCTGACTAGAGTCTTCCTGCCTGTGGCTTTTATATTCCCTCCCCAGAGGGTGTTGGCATGAAGCACAGGATGTTTTCTTTGTTATTATTTATGCCCATTTCCATAGGAAGGGCTTATTAGCCGCCTGTTTATTTTCCAGGCTAGAGTAGCTAAACTCATAAAAGAAAAAAAATGGGGAGGGAGAAGGGGATCATACTTGGTTTGCTGCTAAATTAGGACTCATCCCAACTGCTGTTTGTCCAAGGAATAAAAATACATATTGTAAGAGACCTATCATCATCACCAGGTAAACCTCAGCCATCATTAACCATGTGTTGGTCAGAGGTATGTGAAGCCAGTAGTGGTACACTCCTCTCCCGCATGCTCATTGGTGAGCATCTAGGGGCCAAAATAAATGACCCAGTTATTTTGAGCTGTTGGTCCATCAGGGAGCAGCCAAGCAGCCAAAAAGTTGAGTATCTTCATCCCTCTCATCCAGGAAGGGGTGCTGACAAAGCCAGACCACAGAGCTTTTCACTTGGCTGCTCCCAGAGAAGAAAGTCACCTTCATCACCAGGTCATTTTTTACATGGCAAATACATGTACACGTTCCATGTGTGCCTTGCATGTGTGTATGCATGTGTGTGCATGTCTGTGTGGTGTCTGTGAATATCTGGTAGCCGTTGATGAGCATGAGAGGAATGGACACACCCCCTGTGAAATGAAAAGAGACTCATCATAAAACACTATGGGCCTGGGTGTGACATTCTTGGTCACATGGCACCCCCCAAGAAGTCACACTGGCTTGCTACATGAAATTTCCAAGCATTGCTTATAGCTGGCAATGCCTTGAGTAGAGAGGAATGGGGATGAGAGGAGAAACAGACTTGTGAATAAGGAATGGTTCCCTGGAGGGTGAGGACAAAAATATTGGAGAAAATTTAGGGGACATAAAAACAAAAGATATCAAAAAAAGATATATATTTTTAGAAGAAACAAAGAAAAGAGGGAGGATTGAAAACGGGAAGGCACTTCAGGATCCAAAGAACTATGCCTGGCATTGTATTCTAAATTTTTATATTGCTGCCTTTCACATTTACATTACACTTATTTCCCCTAAACCCATGCCCTGACAATGAACCCTTCTTTGTAACGAAGAAAAAAAATTCATGCAAAGCTACCCAGCACAGCAACATCTAACAGCTTGTAAAACATTCTTCACACTCTCTCCTGAAAGTAGGAAGTTGTGCTTTCTTATCAGCTTTCCACCACCAGACATTGTTCACTACAATTCATTGGAGTTCAGCTACCATTGCTAGTTGAGAAAAGTCAGGGTTTAGAAGTCTTCTGAATGAAGGAAAGTATATAAGGTGCCATCCCTGAGTATAGAATTTGGGAATTCGCTAAGTTTCATGGTAGATTCTTTTGTGACTATAAAATTTGGTATGCTCTGTTTTCTCAAGATACGGCATTAATTTATTTTTCCAGTTTGAGGCTTTGATCCCTCATCAAAGTCTAGCAATGAAGAAGACAGCCTGCCCCCAAGCAGCTAGAATTAGCTAATGTAGCCTCTGCTCTAGGTAAGCCAGCCTGATCTAAATCAAGAAACAAAGACATAACCTCCCTCTCCCCCTGCCCCATTAAATTTCTCTACTGGTCACTTTTCCTTAAGTTCTTAGCTAAAAATGCCCACCCACCACCACTAATTTTACTGGACCTGTTCATTGAGACCTCTCTTCTTTGCCCTTACAGTATTCTTCCTTCTATCATAGTGGCCCATATGCAGACTGTATTCCTATTCCCAAGCTCTTTGAAGGTAGGAAATGTAGTATGTTTTTCATTTTTCTATTCCCCGGCACAGTGCTATGAAAATATTAGGCACTTGATAAATGTTTATTGAATAGTGACAGAATTTAATTCCTTTGTAGAGAGACTTAGTGGCAGAGAAGGCCCTGAAGATCATATATGGAGAGAAAGAAGCATCTTTATAGATGACCTAACCCCAATCCATCATTTTACAGATGAGGAAATTGTGGTTTAAAAAGATTAAGCATTTTTGCCAAAGTCATGGTGAGGAATGATGCACAACATTCACACCTGCTCATTGGTGGCCAAACGGGAGCCAAAATATCAGATATTCAGGCCCAGAAATTGAACCCTCTGATTAGGGTTCAGTTCCTCTGATTCCAGTTCCAAGAATGCTGCCCCTGCAGTGCAGGCCACCTCTCTAGAGAAGGCTCAAGGAGAATATTAGGACCCATTTGCTTTCCAAATTCTGACTTTGAGCTAATGAGCCAGCCTTAGCATCCTTGGTAACTCATATGCCCTAACTTCTAAGAACTTCCTGGTTTGGCTATTTTGGGCACGCTGAGAGCTTCTGCATTGGGAAATTAATGGCACAAGACACTGACCCAACGAGTTATAAAAAGCAAGGAATGTTGTCTATTCTAGTGACCCCTAGTGTTTGACATGTGATATTACAACCAAGATTTTAAAGGCTTCCCCTTCCCTTTTGCCATACCTGCCTGCTCAAGCACCAAGGACAGACAGTACAGTTACTATTACCTAGTCTGAAGCTTCCCAAAGTTCTATCCAAGGGCAAAAAATTGTTTACATAGTTAAGGACGTGAACCAGTCCTTAATATCACTCTATAACCAAGTTCAGAACTTTAAACAGTCCAGGGAATCACAACCTAGAATTTAAAACATCCTGGGGATCACAGTGTGACCAAGATCAGAACTTAAAACCAGTCCTGGGGGATCACAATATAACCAAGCTCAGAATTTAAATCAGTCCTGAGGATCTCAGTATAACCATTTAACTGTGGCAGAAACACAGAAATTCAGTTCATTTCAAAATTCAGCAACATTGATTGAACTGTGAAATGCATTATACTAAGCTTTGTGCAGGATATAAATATAACCCAGGGTCTAGTCCTGCTGCTTCTGGTTTTATGTGAACTGGATTTCGCACCCTGCTCCCTCCATGCAAAAAAAAAAAAAATCCTATCTTGGCTTCATTAGAAATGCTCCCCCAGGATATGTCGGAATGCCCAACCCATGTTCTATGCATACTTATCCTCAGAATACAGCTTGGACATAGCTTTTGTCTAGATCTGAGCCAGCAGGTATGGGTAAAAGGATCTACAGATGCCATGTATTCACTGGAGGTGATAACTCATACTGAATAGAGAAACAGAATTCAAGCCCGTGCAGAGAAGACGTAACTGGACCAACAGTATCCTATAGAATTCCACTCCCTAATCCCAAAATCCTAAAGAGTTTCATAGCATCACTCTATAATGTGTGTGCAATTACAAGTAAGATCCCCAGTCTATATAAACCCAGAGCTTAGAGTACTGGATCATGAATTACACAAAGAAGAATAGGAAACAGTGTCTGCCCTCATGGAACTTACAGTCTAGAAGGGGATGATCAGATATATGCACAAAAGACAAAAAAAAGTATGCAATAATTCTCCCCTCAAAGTCCTGCCCCCATGTTTCACTGTGGCCTGGAGGTGACACTTGGTTCTCAAAAGCTATGCCTGCAAAGCACAAACTCTTACAGAATCCATCAAGTTTGAAAGGCATCAAATATAGACAAAGCAATAGATCCTGTTCCTGGCGTCTGAGAGTCCCCCTAGCTAAGTTCAGAGCACTTTATCATTGGACTGTTGGCCTGTGGGTGATTAACTTCATCAGGCAGAAAAGCTCACAAAAACTTTCTAGGCATAGAGGCATTTGGTGTTTGCTGGTGACAGGACCAATGTAACCACAAATTCTTAGCATTTCATGGTAAGGACTCAATAAATACCATTAGAAAGGTATTAATAAAGTTCAATGTGGTCAGTCAATATACATTTATTAAGGACTTATACATGCCAGGCATTCTGTCAAACACCAAAGACACAAAGGCCAAAGGGAACGACACAAAAATGACTGGATACATGCAACATACATGCGGAATAAATAAAAAGTAATTCCAAAAGCACGCGGGGCTCTGGGGTAGGTGCGAGGATGCTCCTCATTGTAGGAGTAAAGGGTTCTGATCAAAGGTAGCTAAGGAGAGTCTTGAAGAAAGAAACTAACAGGTAGAAATAAAGGAAGTGAGGCATTGCACAGGCATGCTGGCGAAAAAACACAGAGATGCTAAATGGAGAAGACCAGTAGAGCTGGATCACAGATTTCATGAAAGCAAGTGAAGTTTAAGACTGGAAAGGCAAGAAGTGGTCAAGTTGTGAATGGCTTTAAATGACAAATAAAGGTTCTATTGAAACTGTTGCAGTTTATCAGTTAGGGGAATGGCATGGACACACTTAGACTTTAGGAAAAACACTTTGGCACCTGGATGGAGAAAAGACGGGTGTGGGAAGAGACAGAGACAAGGAAGAGAAGGGGAGGGAGTAAGCATTTATGAAGCACCTATTAGGTACCAGTCATTATATTAAGCAAATATGATCTCATTTGAGCCTCACAACAACTCTGTGAAGTAGGTGTTGCTATTTTATCCCCACTTTACAGTTGAGAAAACTCAGACTCAAAGAGATTAAGGGACTTGCCCAGGGTCACATAGCTAGTAAATATCTGAGTTCAAATTTGAGCTCAGGTCTTCATAACTCTAGAACCAGTACTCTATCTACTGTGCCAGCTAGCTGACTCTGGAGAACAACCAGCAGACAATACAATAATACAGGAAGGAAGCGATGAAGGGTTCAAAGTAGGGTGGAAGGTAGGTGAGTGAAGAAAAATAGAGAAATGATGTTGTGAAGGTAGAAACAAGATGTGGGCAAAGGGAGGGAGATGTGGCATGAGTAGAAATGAAGAGTCGGGGAAGATGGTGGTTGGGAGGATGGTGGTGACCTCAACACTGAAGGGAAGGTTGGAAAGGAAGAGGGCTTGGGGAGAAATATAAGAAGTCCTATTTCAGATAGGTTGGATTTGAGATACCTCCAATGGGACATCCAATTTGAGATGTCTAAAAGGCAGTTAGTGCTGTAGGGCTAAAGCTCAGGAAAGAGACCAGGGTTGAATATAGCAATCTGAGTAGCATTTATAGAGATGATAGTTGAACCTGTGTGTGTCGGTGAGATCACAAAGTGAAATAATATAGAGGGAAGAAAGATGAGGGCCTTGAGGCACAACCCCAGTAAGAGTGTATGGAGATTCAGGAAATGGGGCTGGAGAGCAGACAGGTAGGAGAACAGGGAATAGTGGTGTCCCCAAAAGCTAGAGATGAGAGACTATACAGAGGAGAAAAGTGATCTACAGTATGAAATGCTGCCAAGAAGTCTAGAAGGATGAGACTTGAGAAAAGGCTGTTAGATATGGCAGTTAAGATAGATTGGAACCTTTGGAGAGTGCACTTTTCAGTTGGAGGAGATAGGAAGCCAGATTGCTAAGGGTTTAGATGAGAGGAAGAGAAGGAATCAGAGGCATCTAGTTTAGCCCCAAAGAGTAGGAGAGATATAAGACAATAGCTAACAGCGATGATAGGGTCAAATGAAGGTTTTTCGTTTTTTATAAGGATGGGGAAGACAGATATATTGGTAGATAGCAGGGAAGGAGAGATTAGATAGGGAGATAGTGAAAGTTTACAGAGAAGGGAAGATAACAGTGGTGGCAATCTTCTGGAAAAACTGGAGGGGTCAGGGACATCAATGATGTGTGTAGGCTGCTTGATGTTCACAAGGAGAAGTCTCTTCTAAAGAAACAAGAATTGATCTTAAATGCTTACTGGCTGTGTGACCATGGGAAAGTCACTTTACCTTCTTCGCCTCACTTTCCTCATCTCTAAAATGATCTGGAGAAGGAAATAGCAAACCACTCCAGTATCACTGCCAAGACAACCTCATTTGGGGTAATAGAGTCAGATGTGCCTGAAACAACTGAACAACAACTTTCCCAAAATCAGTATAAACTCTAAGGAGAGAGAGATTTTTTCACTTTGTATTTGCATCCTCAACACCTTGCACATTTCTTAGCACATAGCAGGTACTTAATAAATGTTTATTGATGGATCTTATTACAATTTCTTCTTCCTGAAGAATGCAATGATTCACTTGTTGCAAATAAAGCTAACTAAAAAAAGAAACAAGAGTAAAGGATATAGTTGGGGAATGCATGTGAGGGAGGTGAGGTGTGGCAGTGGGGAGAAGAGTGATCTCTCCGAGGACAGCCTCAGTATTTCTGGTGAAGGGTGAGATAAGGTTCTCCAGTGGTAAGAAAGGTGTGTTCCTATTCCCCTACTCTAACCAGCAAGTTGAGGGGAGGAAGTAACCAGTACTAGAAAGGGAAACCTGGGAAGAAATATCAGGAAGAAGGAGCCAGGTCTCAGGGAGTGCAAGAAGATGAAAAGAGAAAGGAAACAGTTTAAAATCTCAAGTAGTCTGAGGGAAAATATTTCAGAGGACACAGGGAAAGGATCAGGCAGAGCAAAAGCTGAAGGAGTTGGGCTGAGTTGGACAGGAGAAGGAAACAGGCAGTTGAAGATGGGGATACCAGAGTTTATACATCAGCAGCCAAGGTTCTAGATCACTGTATACATAGGGAGAGACCTAAGGGAGAAGGAGAGTGCTAATCATTAAGGAATTAATCAAGTCAGACTGTCAGTAGTTGGGGAGATGCCCATGAAGGAGGCAAGTAATTAGACTGTATAAAGCCTAAGGTCCAACTTCATGGTAGATAGTGATTTTGTGTCAGTCCTTAGGAAGCCTAGAATCCTGGGGCCTAGTCAGGAAACAAGAGATGGCTGTTAGAGGTATGATAGCTCTGGAGAAGACTCTTGAGGGAAAAACAGGAGCCAGTAGATAGGTTCTAAGAAGAGGGCAATCACATTTGTCCTTAGATCTTTGGGAAGACATTTCTGGAGAAATGTCTAAGAAAAATTTAATTCTCTACAAATTACATTTAAAATACATATATTGAAATGGCCAGGAACTGGTTGGGCTGTGGGCTCAGGATAGGAGTCAGGAGATTGGCTGGAAGACAGTTGGGTAAGGCTTTGTGGGATTGAGGAAGGGGGGGGGGGGAAATCAAGGATTGTTTGCACCTGGGTAGGAATTGGTTTGGTGATCAGTTATGTTGGTTAACAGCCCAATTGGGATAGGATGGTATATAAGAGCCTGCACTTCCTGTTTTGGAGGCTGCTCTCTCTCTTTCTCTAATCTGCCCTGAGACAGCCCAGCTGACAAATTTAAATATTAATAAAAGCTCCTTAAAACTTTGATTCGGACTGTGTGATCACTCTGTTAAAACTTGCCATTTCAATATGATATGTCTATACTATAAGAAGAATGTTGTCAAGTATTTTCCAGTCTTTACAAAGGATAGAACAAATCAAAGAGGGTTGGAGTAGTCTGAAAAGAGTATTTTAGGATTCAGGAATAAATAAAAAAACCTTTAGATCTTTTTTTTGCAGTCAGGTTAGGAGACCCGTGGGATAAAATCTTTAACAATTCATGATCTAGACAAGTTATCACATAATAGTTGCTCTAGTAAAAGCAAATCTTAACAAATTCTTTTTTTTTTCAAGAGTCAACTCCCTAAGGTAAATAGACAAAAACATTTAAACCAGGGTACATTATTAGGTTTACAATACGCAAATAATTACAGCACTCCTCCAAAAAGGACACCATGATATATTAAGTATAGATTTAAATGATAGCATTTGAATTATTAAAAACGAATTTGTGATAAAATGTATCTTACATTTGGAGGGATGGGGTTGAACCCACTCAAAAAAGATCACTGAATTGTTTTCAAAGTATTTACCTAAATAAACCTGTGACCATCTTGGCAAGTCAAGTTGATTGCCAACGTACAACCTCGATAAAACTTAGTGGGGTCCATCTTAATCACAAAACTACAGAATCTCAGAAGTAGATACAACCTCAGAGGTCTTTTAATCCAACCCATAGATGAAACGTGAATCAGCTCTATAGTAGCACCAGTTCCTTTGGTCAGTTTCATACAAAATGACCTCAAGGTCCTTCACCATACTGGTGATGCTCCCTTGTAAGATATCCAACTTTTCAGTTCCCTTCCTAAAATTTATCACTTCTAACAATATAATAGTCCAGATTGGTCTGAGCAGGGCACAGTGCTGTTCACTCCCTTGTTGACTTCCCTTTTTCTCAGCAGTAAAATTCTATTATAATGTAATCTAAGATCATTTTTAGCTTTCTTAGCTGATTTACTATGCTTGATTCCTACTAAGCTTGTAGGCCACTGAGACACCCAGATCTTTTTCACAAAGCTTTTGTCTAACCGTACCTTCCTAATCATGTTTAGTACTGGTAAGGTATATTTTTTTCCTCCATTGTCAGACTTAACACTTAAACTCAATCAAATTTCATCTCAGATGAATAAATAAATAAAAAAGCTTTAAGTGGCTATTAAGTATCATCTTCTATTGTAGGCATGAAGACAATGAAATAGTCTCTGCCTTTAAAGAGCTCTCATTCTATCATAGGAAACACATATCAGAAGACCAGGGTTCACATCCCTTCTCTAATGCTAGTGTAAGTTAGGACAAATGATTTAGCCTTCCTGGATTTCAGTTTTCTCCTTATAAAATGAGATAATTGGAGCAAGTAGCCTCCAAGGTTCTTTCCAACCCTTCAAACTAGGACCCTATGAGGACTGATAGTAGAGAAGACAGACTGGAAACTAGAAGACCAATTAAGAGATAACTGAAATACTCCAGAAAAGAGACAATAAGGACTGAATTAGGGGCTTTGTGAGCAGAGAGAAGGATAAGATGAAAAATATTTTGTGGAGATCAAGTTGATGAGGCTTGGTGACTGATTTGACCTAGAGTTCAAGGGAGTGGAAAAATTCAGATAAGTGAATTTGAAGATTTGGGTGAAGATACGAGTACAATCAGCAAAAATAGGGAAGGTAGAAAAAGAGATAAATTTAGAAACACAGCTAGTCCTATTTTGCACATGTTGAATGACTATGGGACATTCAGTTTGTTGTTTAGTCATTTTTTTCAGTCATGTCCAACTCTTCATGGCCCCATTTGGGGTTTTCTTGGCAATGATGCTGGAATAGTTTGCCATTTCCTTCTCCAGTTTATTTTACAGATGAAGAAACTAAGGCAAATAGGATTAAGTGATTTGTCCAAGGTCACAAAGCTAGTAAGTGTCTGAAGCAGAACTTGAACTCAGGTATTCTTGACTCCAGGCCCAGCTATCTGTCCTTGGACATTCACTTAGAAATGTTTAATAAGTTATTAGTAAGGCTGGATTGGAACTCAGATGAGAGACTAGGATGGAAGACATACAGTATATCTTAAAATAATCTGCTTAGAGATGATCATTGATTCCAAGAAAGTTGATGGAATCACGAAGGAGTGTGTATAAAGAGAAGGCATTCATGGGGGAAGAGAGAGAGAGAGAGAGAGAGAGAGAGAGAGAGAGAGAGAGAGAGAGAGAAAGGGGAGAGATTCTCTTTCTGATTTTCTAATTTTTTATTTATTTTCTAATCCCTGAACACATGAGTGATAATCCATCAAAGAAGACCTTAGGAAAGAAAAGATGACCAGGTGAAGATGAAAAATATATTGTGAAAATCAGAGCCCAGATGAGGGGACTATAAGCCAATTTTGAGTTCTAATCATATAGGTATAATAACAAAGAAATACCCCTGCTCCCTAATTGAT
Organism: Pseudocheirus occidentalis; assembly: GCA_028646575.1. Classification (NCBI taxonomy): domain Eukaryota; kingdom Metazoa; phylum Chordata; class Mammalia; order Diprotodontia; family Pseudocheiridae; genus Pseudocheirus; species Pseudocheirus occidentalis. Next base: position 152,012,397 of record CM053593.1, read on the forward strand.
AGATGGTCAAAAGATATGAATGGGCAGTTTTCAGAGGAAGAAATTAAAGGTATTTATAAGCATATGAAAAAAATTCTCTAAGTCACAATTGATTAGAGAAATGAAAATCAAAACAACTCTGAGGTACCACATATCACTGGTCAGACTGGTTAAAACATGAAAATGATAAATTCTGGAGAAGATGTGGGAAAACTGGAACACTAATGCACTGTTGGTGGAATTGTGAACTGATCCAACCATTCTGAAGAACAATTTGGAACTATGTCCAAAGGTCTATAAAAATGTGCATACCCTTTGGCCGAGCAATACCATTTCTAGGATTGTATCTCAACAAGATCATACAAGTGGGAGGGGGACCCAGATGTACAAGAATATTTGTAGCATCTCTTTTTGTGATGTCAAAGAATTGGAAATCAAGGGGATGCTCATCAATTGGGAAATGACTAAACAAGTTGTAGCATATGAATGTCATGGAATACTATTGCGCTATAAGAAATGAGGAGCAGACGGACTTCATAATAACCTGGAGAGTCTTATATAAACTGATGCTGAAGGAGGAAAGCAGAACCAGGAGAACATTGTACACAATTACGGACACATCATATCTATAATGACTGACTTTGATAGACAGGGCTCTTCTCAGCAACGCAAGGTTATAAGACAACTCCAAAGGACTCATGATGGAAAGGGCTATCCACATCCAGAGAAATAATTATGGAGTCTGAATGCAGTTTGATGCAAACTATTTGGGCCCTCTCTCTTTTTATTTTTGCTTTGTTTTGTTTCTCTCTCCTTGTTGTTCATATAATTCTACTTTACAACTTGACTAATGTTTAATGTGAAGCTATATGTAAAACCTATATCGGATTGCATGCCACCATGGCGGGGGGAGGGCAGGAGAGGGAGGGGAAAAAATTTGGAACTCAAAAACTTGTGGAACTGAATGCTGTAAACCAAAAGCAAATAAATTTAAAAGAAAAAAAAGAAAATACCCCTGGATAGAATATCTCAAGGAAAGACTATTTTGTACTAACCAGTACATGTGCTAATTGCATCTATATTAATCAAATATATAATACACTAAGAAATATTAATACATAATAAATATATAATACATAAATAGTTCATTGGCCTGATCAGCCACAGTTGGACACATTGTACCTTGACCCCAAAATAATGGTGTCATTTTGCTCTTCTTTGAAAATGAATGAAACCAACCAACCAGCCATGTATATTTATACGTGTTCTTGCTTGTTATATTTTGTACTAAATAAAATACACAAACTTCCAAAGTAATACTTTTGCTTGTTTATTATACTCCCAAACTTTGTAAAGACTTTCATTGCACAAGTTCTCTCTCTCTCTCTCTCTCTCTCTCTCTCTCTCTCTCTCTCTCTCTCTCCATGTATTAGTATGAGTATAAGATAATAAACACTTGCATGGACATGTAAGAGCAAGCCCCATATTAATCACTGTATGATTACATAACATTAACCACAAAAAGTAGGAGTGTGAGGGAGGGCAGTCACCAACAGACCTGAAACCATGCTTAGAGCCACAGAATCTGGGTGGTTCATGCCAGAGCTACAATAGGAGACAGCACCAGTGCACCTCCCAACTAGCCCTAATACTGGTGGAGGCTCCAAAAAGCCTGAATCCAGTGCATCTGTGGTTGCTCCACAAGAGACAGAGCCAGCATAATACGCTGGTAGCTTCAGTATCAGAAGCTTTTCAGGTGGCTTGAAATGGCGTTCTTCACTACTATAATCTATGACATCTATTTGTGGCTTGTCAGGGCTTTAGCATAAGGTAAAGCTAACTCATGGTTGGGAATTATGTTAAGCAAAGAAGACAGAAAATGTTCAACGACAGAATCTTCACTGGGCCATGAAGAGATTGACTAAAAAGTCAGGGAATGCATGAGACAGTGGGACCAAGTCCTAGCTTCCTGATTCAAACTACAATAGCAGCTTCCTGATCCAGACTGAAGAAGCAATGGGACCAAGCAAAGTCAGCCCACTCTAGACAAGTAGTTAGGAGAGGAGGAAGCAGAATCTTAGTCCTAGCACAGAGTCTCAGTCCAGACACTGAAGCTAGAAAGGAACAAACAGGAGAAAACATCAACATGTTGAAGAAATGTGATGACTTAAAAGAAATCCAAAAAGCAATAACAAAAAAGATTCACTCCATAAGAAGAAGCAAAGACTCAGAGGGGAAAAAAGGCTTGATTACAAGTATGCAAGAATAACTCAAACAAATGAAGCAAAAGTTAAAATGAACCTGCAGCTCTTGAGGAAAAAAAATAGAGAAGGAAAGTAAATAGCTTGAAACTGAAAGTGGAAAACCTTACCTAATTAATAGACTCTCAAAAAAATAGAATATTCAACGACTTCATGAGGCAAGAAATCTTAAAGTCAAAAGATTGAGAGGGAAAGAAGTAAATGTAACTTACTATCTTGAAGTTTTGATTTAGAAGATGGTGATAGATATGATTTAAGAGTCATTGAAGTCCTTGAAAATTATAACCCAAAATGAAATCTGGATAACATGTTTCTAGAAATCAACAAAGAAAACTGCCTGAATCTGTTAGAAAGAGAAGGAAAGGTGAAAATAGAGTCTTCCAATCATCTCCGGACTAGAATGCCAGTAGAAGCCACCAAGAAATATCATACACAAAATCCATGGTTTCCATGTCAAAGAAAAAGTTGTAAGTCGTTAAAATAGAAAGAATTTAAGTACTAAAAGGAGTCATAGTCAGCATCAGGGCAAAATACATGTCTATTGTCACCACTACCATTTGATAAAGTTCAAAAACGTTATTTCAGCATTGAAAAAAAGAAAGAAACTGGGAGAATAAGCATAAGCAGACAAGAAACAAAATTATTGCTTTTTGCAATTAGCATACTTTACTTAGAGATTCAACTAAGTAAATAAATCAATAACTGTCATAAATCAGAATATAAAATCCACAAAATCATCTACCTTTCCATATATTATCTACAAAATCCAGCAGAAGATAAAACAAATTCCTTCCAAAACGCCTATGTAATATACAAAATACCTGGGAATCTTCCTAACAAGATACAGTCATGAATACCACTACAAAATATTTTTGACAGAAGTTTTTGTCGTTCTGTTGTTTTTCAGTTTTATCTGACTCTTTGTGGCCTCATTTGGGGTTTTCTTGGCAGAGGTATTGGAGTAGTGTGCCATTCCCTTGTCCAGTTCATTTCATAGTTGAGGAAACTGAGGCAAACATTGTTAAGTGACTTGCCATGGGTCACAAAGTAAGTGTGTGAGGCTGGATTCGAACTCAGGAAGATGAGTCTTCCTGAATCCAAGTGTACACCCTATCTGCTATGTTATCTAGTTGCCCTTACAGAAATAATACTAGGCAAATAATTGGAAAGATAATAAATGCTAACCATTGGGTCATGCCAATATGATAAAAATTATAATGACACATAAATTAACTTATAGATCCAATATTATTCCAGTGAAATTGAAAAGGATTACTTTATCATTTGTAAATTAATTTACAGATACAATACTATTCCAATGAAATTATGAAAGTGCTACCTTGAGTGGGACTCCAGCGTCAAAAAACAAAACCTGTCTGTAACCTGGAAGAAGGGAAGAGCTGGGTGGTTCTGGTCCTCTTGGCCCTGAGAGTTAGGGGCTAGAAAAGGCACAAATCCCCCTAATCCTGATTTCAGTTCTTCTTTGGCCCCTCCACCCATTTTCGTCCAAAAAGGAAGTACTTTAGAGGGACTATTCTCTGAGGAGGCAATAAAGTTTTAGAAGTTTGGAAAAAAAAAGGAAAAAAAAAACCGAACTAGCTAGCAATGTGCCTGCAGGCTCAGACTGTGAGCCCCAGAGGCTTGTGGGCAGGTGGGTGGGCTGGGCCTACGGGGCCCAGAGAAGCACTGACTGATTGGCCTGGCCATTCATCCCCAAAATGGGAGTCACTGTGGATGTGCACCAAGTGTACCAATACCCATTTGAGCAAGTGGTGCCCAGCTTCCTCAGAAAGCTTCTCTTTAAGGGTCCTTTGAAACCTCATCATCTTGCAAGATTGAATAAACCTTGGTACTGAGACCTCATCAGTGCTCTCTGCCATTCTGATTAGAGGAAGGGACAGAAAACTCCTCCCAAAGCCTCCGTTTCAGGAGGGTACTCAGTATTCCAACTCCATGGATAAAAATGTGATTGCTGTGAGAACTGTGGCAGAAAAAACAGATGTCTCAACATGAGTCATCTACAGAAAGAGGGTTGCAATTTGTCAGAACGTGATTCCAGAAATATTAAGAAAGGTGAACATTTTAAAAGTGCCAAATATCCAGTTGAAAGAGAAATCACGGTTTGATCCTAAGGAAAGAAATAGGCCTATAAGAAGTCACTGCCTAACGTGGACCCAATACGCATCCATGAATGAAGAATCTGTCTTCAGGGAAAGCTTGGACATCCAAATTGGACAGAATTCATACAAAGAGGAAGAATATTGATCACTGGGGCAGGATTTCTCAATGGCATATTAGAGACTTTTACCCACGCTTTTCTAAAGCAAGGAACCCAGAAGGGAATTAGAATAATGGAAACTCTTGAAAGAACAGTGTGGAACCCTCTTACCCGAATAAAGAACGACGAAGGGCATTGAGTTCATGTCTGCAGTTCAAAGAGAACAATGCTTTTGTAGTTATGCATTTCCAAAACATTTCCAGTCACAGAATGAGGAGGGATCAAGAATATGATATGGATAGCTTGAAGAAAAGGCATTAGCCTACTACAGGTATTTAAAAGGATACAATCTTCTGGGAGTATTGTTCTTTTTCCATTTGCTAAAAGAAAATGTGACTCTTGGGGATAAGTTTCAATTTGAATTTTACTTTTTTTTACTTTGAAAATGAAAAAGACAAGATGTTCAGGATATTTTTTGCTAATTAGTGATGCCTAGAACTGTTTCTATGATTCTCGTATGCCATAAAAAAACAATGAGAATTATTTAGGAAGACTAGATAATGGTCTTGCATGTGCATGGAACATCACTATAGCCATAGAATTGTGTGGATTAATAAATTTAAGTTCAACTCTTATATGAACTGAGGAATTGTATTTTGAACCTGAGATGGTCTGTGGTAGTTAGGTTGCTGTTGGATTATGTTAAAAGCAAATTACCTTTATAGTGCATTTATTATGATGATTTGATATCATTTTTATAACCCTCAAAAGAAGATTTGCTATCTTTCCCATAGTAACCGTTTTATATTCTGATATTCTGGCTAAATTCATGTTTAGTATAGCATTAGGTTGGATATAAAGAGAGTTAAATTTTAGTCCTGACTGACTCAGGTCACTTAACTAATTTTAATTTTATCTGTTAAATGGGATAAGACTTGTCCTATCAATCTGATTGGGTTGTTGGGAAGGAATGAAAGAAGGACGCATTTATTAAGTGTCTACTATATGCCAGACAATGCTAAGAGCTTTTGCTTTATCTTCACAGTGCTGGAAGGTAGGTGTTATTATTATTCCCATTTTATAGATGAAGAAACTTAGGCACACAGAGGTTAAATGACTTGCTTAGGGTCACACATCTAGGAAGTATCTGAGGCTGGATTTGAACTCAGGTCTTCTTGACCTGATAGGCTCGGTGCTCTATCTGCTGTGCCACATAGATCAAGTCAAATAATAAATATAAAAGCACTTTGAAAAGATGAGAGCAATACAATTTTTCTTAAAAACCGCAGTCCAATACTGCTTTATCTTATGACAGGAAAACAAAATAAGCAAAACATGAATGGAGCATGTTAGTGGTGTTCTTAACCAAAGGTCTGGGAGATAATTACTTTGGAGTCATCGTAGGATAGGGCAAATGGACCATCATTGATAAGGATATTCTTTATTTTTCATGCTCAAACCTTCACTCCACTTCATGAACTAATAGATTTTAAAGTTATTGTACTTTTCATGCCAAGCTTTAAATTGTGAACTTTCATTTCTTAGAATTGTGTTGCTTGATTTTTGTTTCTCAGAATAATTTCCCCTTGTTTTCCTGCTATATCATTCAGCCTTCAGCTGGACCAGGGAAGCTTGTACTATGAAGGTTAGAACCTAGAAGTTAACTTTGGCTTTTACATCAGTATATGCTACACATACTTTTCAAATGATGGCCTTGTTCCAAAAATAAGATGTGATAATTTTGCTATTCCAGTGAATCTGATTTGCTTCTTTTACTGAAGAACGTAGGGTCATTTACAGTGGTTATCTTCCTCCCTTGTCTATGCCCCCTTTGAAGAAATTAGGGATTGTTCATATTATGCCCATTTTAGAGATTTAAAAAAAACTAAAGCACAGAGAGGCAGAATTTCCTTTATAATGTAATTGCTTCAGGAATTTAAAGGTCAGCCAAAAATCATTAGTCACAAATAGTCATTTGCAGGGTTCCTTCTTTTAATTTGCTGGATTTCGTCCTTATATGCATCCTTTCCTCAAAGGTTATCTTTATAGTAAAGTTCATCTTTTAGACTTGTGATAATCATTTTTACCTGCTTACTTTATTTTTGTAGGTATTAGTAGCTTTATGTGTCAAGTCTATTTTGATATTCAATTTATTAATTATGGGAGATTTTGATTCTATATATCTTTCATTGTCATGTGATCAGACATCTGAAGTCCCTATTTGGCTACCCTGTTTCCCCCTCATCTCAAAATTGAGACAAAGGTATAATTTGCAAAAATAGGAACAGTTTGGGAAGGTGTCCGTTCTCAATGGTTGACTTGAGTAACCTTTAATCTAATTGTTGATGAATTTAGGTCACCAAGCAGCAAACTAAAAAAAAAAAATCTATAAAAAACATCTTTGCTAACCTACGCAATTATATCATGCACATTTCTATTTGTTTTTGAAAGCTTTGTAATTTATTCAATTCATTGGTCAATAAAAAATTTAGTTCAAAATATGGAAAATCCCAATTATGAGGAAAGCTGATTTAAGATTTTACCTTACAGTTGCCTATTAGTGTTTCAACTTGGTAAGGCTTTTTCCATTCAACTATATACTGATGAAAGATGCTATATTTTAATCTAAACTGTATCATGTGTTTTATATTCAGTAATACTTTATTCATCTGACACCCTGGCAGAATGAAATTATCCACACAAATGAATTTTATAGATTACCAAAGCTTATCTTAAGTGGCGATATTTTAAAATTTTCTGGTGGAAATCTTGTCAAAATGTATGAGATGTTTCTTAAATAGAACTCTAAACATAGTTTTGACATCTTGTTGGTCAGCATCATGAATATCAATTGTTGCTCTATTCTATAATTCACTGAAACCCTGAGGCAACTATCATGGTATATTAAGGAATTTATCCCTACACTGAAGAACCCTGAATTGTTATTTAACTTGGCTTGTTTTAAATATATATTTAATATATAATAATATATTGTTATAATGTATCATATATTTATAAATATGTAATATTAATGAAATATATACATACATATATATGTATTTTTCTCTAGAATTTCAATCAGCTGCCAATTCTTATGTTCTGTTTCTAATATGCAAGAACTACAAACCTAGATAAGTAGGAATGCTGTAAACTTATATAAAATAAGAGCCAAAAGTTTCTAATGGATTGAGATGCGATCCTATGAACATGATGCCCTATGTGGGCATCGTGGCTGGTTTTTATTATTGATGTTGATGTTGCTGTTGCCAAGAGACAACATTGTCTTTCATTGTCTTTCTGGTTCTGTTCTATAGTGGGTATGTATAATTCAGGATCATAGAATAATAAATTTAGAGCTGGAACAGATCTCACATGATGGACTAGGTGCCATCTAATCCATCCCTGAGAGGTTAAGTGACTTATCCAATGTCATACATGTGTGGTAATGACTATATAAGTGACTTTCTGTAAGTTTGCTAATTGAATCCATTAAACTGTTGTTCAAATGTTTCCTTTAAATGTTTTTAAACACATTCAATAATGTAAGGATTAAAATTCAACTGAATATTTCTCATACCAACCAAACCCATTATTTATACAGCTAGAAGATGCCTGATTCAATGTTTCTGTGATTTAAGGGGGAGGAGGCAACTCTGTTGAATGCTCTGTGTAACATCCTTGGAAGGAATAGTTAATAGAATTGGCATCAGTGTGAAATGAAGGTTTTTCAACTACTTTTTTTTTTAAGTGCTACCTTACCATTTATCAAAAATCATGAGGGAAGGGTGGCTAGGAGGCACAGTGAATAGAACACTGGCCCTGAAGTCAAAGAGGACCTGAGTTCAAATCCAGCCTCAGATGCTTAACAACTTACTAGCTGTGACCTTTGGCAAGTCACTTAACCCTAATTGCCCTGCCTTCCCCATTCCAGCAAGCAAAAAAAAAAAAAAAAGAATCATGAAGGAAATAATGAAAAAAAGGTGAGAAGGAAAAGAGACTAGTGCAGTAGTACCAGTTCTTATCTAGAGAACTAGGTGGTACAAATAAATAGGTCACTGGATATGGAGTTACCATGTGATCCTAGACAAGTCAATTAAACTTTGCCTGCCTCAGTCTCCGCCTCTGTGAAATAAGGATAATGATAGCACCTGCTTCCTAGGTTGGTTGTGAAGATAAAACAAAATATTTCTAAAGCACTTTGTAAAACTGAAAGCCCAGTGTAAATGCCCACTAATACTATTGTAATGCAAAGTAATAATAATCAAAACTAATCAATACTAGGTTTTTTTTTTATGGAAAAGTCCCCTGTGGAACAGATTAGGTACACAAGACCACAAAGCAATAGAACATAGTAGCCTAGTTTAAATACACCCAAGGATTCCAACTACTAGGGTAAGGACTCAGTATTTGACAAAAAAAACTGCTAAGAAAACTGGAAAGAAGTCTGACAGAAATTAACTTTAGAGTACCAATTCATACTATATCCCACAATATTCTGTCAACGGAAACGTGACCTAGACTGATAGATAAACTAAGTCATACAATAAACAAATTAGGAGTGCAGGAAAACAGATGTTTTTTATAAATACAGATGGGAGAAGAGTTCTTGATCAAACAATGGGTAGAGATTGTAATTTAACATAAAGTGGACAAGTCTGATTACACAAAATTGAAAAACAAACAAAATATCAATACTGTTAGAATTAAAGAGGAAAAATGAACTGGGGGAAAATTATTGCAACAAATTTTCCAGATTGACTGTGTTAACCTTTAAAGTTTGGTTAAAGGGCACAAACAGGTTAGGTGGTGTGTGTGTGTGTGTGTGTGTGTGTGTGTGTGTTTTACATATACTTTATTCCCATAAAACTAACAGAAACATGATCATGGGGGTCAGAAGAAACTTCTAACTGCCTGAACAAAATAATAAAAAAAACTTAAATACATTTTAGAACAATCTTAATTCAGGGTCAAATTTATGATTACAAGAAAGGAATTTTCTTAATAAGATAAGAGAGTGGACAAGGTGTCAATTGATTTTATGACCTAGAACATCTGTGTTTTCTTTATCATTAACATGCTATAGCATAATGCATGGCCTACAAAATATTTAGATGAGAAAAAGTTCCATTATTCAAGATAGTGTCATAGGTTCAGGGTCTCATTCTTGGAAGAAGAAAGAATTCTCTTACATCAGTTCCATCTGGGGTTGTTGACATAGGAAGAGGTATTCTCTGCCTTTATTCAGAGAACAAAGAAGCTGTTGGGTCCAGGCTTTTCTTCTAGTTGGTTAGTTCAGGCCGTGGATCTTATTAAGGGCTATTAAATTGATATTAAATGATTATCAACTGATAACCAAGATGCATAATGAATCAACGGAAATACGTAAGAAAAAGTCATTCATTCCCCCAGTAGACAAATGGTCAAAGGAAATTGATAGGCAAATCTCAAAAGAAATGCAGTCAACAACTGCATGAAAAAAATGCTGCAAACACTAATAAAAAGGAAAATGCAACTTGAAACAACTCTGAGGTTTCACCTAACACCTATCAGATTGGCAAAAATGACCAAAAAATGCAAAATGACAATTTTTAGAGGAACTGAGGAAGGATAAGATAAAAACACCCGATTGCTGAAGCTACGAAGTGGTACAACCATTGTAGAAAGTAATTGGGAACTATGCTCTGAAAGCCACAGAATTGTGTACTTTCTTCATACCAGCAATATCACTACTAGGCACATACCACAAATAAGCCAAAGAAAGAGGGGGAAAACTCACATACACAAATTTTTAAGAATGCTTTTTATTGAAGCACAGAATTACAAACAAATATGTGCCTATCATTTGGTTATGTTTGAGCTAATTATGGTATCTGAGTACAAAGGAAATGATAATAAAAGAAATGACAGAAGGAATGAAGCAAAAGAAACCTAGGAGGATTTGTAGGAACTGATACAGAGTAAAGTGGGAAAGACCAAGAGAGCAATACAGTGACTATAACAATATAAAAGAAAACAACCCTGAACTGAACTCTGATCATTGCACTGACCAATAATAATTCCAGAAGAGTGATGATGATGATGATGATGATGATGATGATGCCTGCCTGCCTGCCAACTCTTGGAACAGGGGGTGATGAGCTAGAGGGACAAATTAAGACATAAGTTTTCAGATATGGCCAGTGAGTGGATTTTTCTTGTTTGTTTGACTATGCTTATTTACTGCAAGGGAAGACATTTTTTTCAAAGGTAAGAGAGTTATAATGGGGCCAACGGTGGAAATAGTGATATAAAAGGGAAGGGAGGAAGGGAGGAAAGGGAGAAAGGGAGAAAGGGAGAAAGGGAGGAAGGAAGGAAGGGAGGAAGGGAGGAAAGGAGGAAGGGAGGAAGGGAGGAAGGAAGGAAGGAAGGAAGGAAGGAAGGAAGGAAGGAAGGAAGGAAGGAAGGAAGGAAGGAAGGAAGGAAGGAAGTATAAACATCCCCCAAAAAAATACATCACTGATCATGCAGCATGATTTCCCCTATACCAGTGGTTCTCAACCTTCCTAATGCTGCAACCCTTTAATACATTTCCTCATGTCGTGGTGACGCCCAACCAGAAAATTATTTTTGTTGCTACTTCATAACCATAATTTTGCTACTGTTATGAATCTATCTGATATGCAGGATGTATTTTCATTGTTACAAATTGAACATAACCCACAAATTGAGAACTGCTGCCCTATACAGTCTCAGTCTTGGGAGGCAAAGAGAAGGGATAGGCTTAAAAAGTTAGCTCAGTTCCTACATAACATTGCTGTCACCAAGTTTGCATCCAGACATATCATGACTGTTGTGCAAATCCTTCCATTTCTCTGGGGTCCTGCAATTCACAACCAAAGATCAGTAAGTTGCTCCTCAGAACATCAGTGCTATGCTGGCTATAAAACATGGTATAGATTCTGACTTCTGTGACCCTCCAACATTTGAAACTCCTTTTGACTAAACAGGAAAGAAACAATGAAAAGACCAAGAACTAAAGGCTACTTTTCAGGACTACATGCTCTGAGAGGAAAGGCATCCTTGCAGAATGGTCTCTCAAGAAATTCCATGAATAATAAAGAGTCATCAAGCTCCCCCATGAAAAACTGAAGCAAAAGAGAACAGATTTCAATTATTCAGAAATCTGCTGGAATCTTTCTCTCTGGCAAAAGCAAAGATTTCTCTTAGTGATCATTTATCTTTCAAAGGTGGAAAGACTAATAGGGGAAATTCTATTTTGCATCTGATTCTCACTAACAGGGAAGAATTGGTGCTAGGTTATAACTGATGGGAACTCTGAGGAGAAGTCAGTGAACTAGCAATAAGCTTACTATGGTCCAAGCTCAATGCCGAGTGCTACAGAAACAAAAAAGACTAAAATATAGTCCCTACATTCAAGGAGCTTTTCTAATGGAGGAGACAACAGGCAAGCTCTGCCCATATAAGATACATACAGTGTAAATGAGAAGCAATCTCAAGGGAAAAGGCACTTGGAAAGGCCTCCTGCAGAAAGAAAGTAGAATTTGTGTCTTGAAGGAAGTCAAGAGGCCAAGGGAAAGAGTAAGAGAATGCCAGACCTAGGAGACAACCTATAAAAAAGTGAAGTTTTCTATGCAAGGGACAGCAAGGTCAGTGTCGCTGGATCATAAGAGTACATGGAGGGGAGTAACGTGTAAAAATATTGGAAAGGTGGGGAATGGACAAGTTTCAAAGGGCTTTAAAATCCAGAGTCAAGGAAAGGTAAGCAAAAAACATTATTAAGCACTTAACTGTATGCAGGTACTGTGATGCAAATATAAGCAAAAAGACAGTTCCTTCCCTAGCAGCTAGGTGGTACAATGTATAGAGTTCTGGGCCTGGGGTCAGGAATACCTGAGTTCAGATCAGGTCTCAGATACTTAGTAGCTATATGACCCTGTTCAAGTCACTTAACTTCTGACTACCTCAGCTTCCTCATCTGTAAAATGGAATAAGAAGAGTACCTACCTATCAGATTTGTTGTGAAGACAAGATGAATTAATATTTGGTAAAGCAAAACTTAAAGTCATATACATATAGTATAAATATATACACTTATATGTATTTACTTATGCTATAAAGTACTATAATTATTACTGTTAATAGAGTGGAAGATAATATACAAAGGGGACTTAAAAAGCAGCTAGGAGGAAACAGGAAAAAAGACAAAAGGGTTCAAATGGGAGTATGTTATAAAAGTATGGAAAATCAGAAGCACAGCTGGGAGAGAAAAATGAAGACTGACTGACCTGGGTCCTTCCCTAAACGGAGGCTCCAAGAGGAACTTACCAATGTGAGAATGGGACTGGCATGGTGGAGGGATGTTTTAGGGTGAGGATGCCCCAGAAACTGAGTAAGTTTCCAAGAAGAGATTGTAGCTGAGGCCTGGTATTGAATTCTAGAAAGTTAGAAACACAGCTGGCAGAAGAATGAAGGTTAACTGACTTGGGACCTTTCCCAAAATCTAGGTCCCAAGAGGAACCTAGAAGAAAGAGTTCAGCCTAGTAGAAGGAGATCCCAGGATGGGACTGCAGCTGAGATGTATTGTAGCATTCTGGAAAGTCAGAAAAACAGCTAAGAGAGGAATTTGGAACATTAAAAAAGAGAGACTAACAATTGTTTCCCAGAGAGGAAGAAAGTGGGAATGAGGTGGCTACGGAAGGTCCGGTGATGGAATATGAAAAGGAACCCAGTGCCCATATTTTAGGAAACACCTTCCCAAAGTCACATTCCTAACCAAAAGATGATTGTGTCACCAATAAACATTACTTTTAATGAAATGTATTAAAAACAAACTAAATGCCAGTAATAATCCAGTTTCAATGATTTAGTTTGTTGTAAGTACTTAGAAATACACAAGACTCCCTCACCTGGTTGTATTGGATCAATCTTTCACTTCTACAGGATCACTGAAGTTATTAATTTCTAGTCTTCTACCATAATTCTTATAGCAAATACAAAAATCAAACAGAAGATTTTATAGTTGATCCTGGAGGTAGTACGGAGCCACAAAAGTTTATTTGGCTGGCGTTTGCGGGGTGTGAAGGGGAGAGAGGGAGTGATGTGGTCAAACCTGTAATATCAGTTTGGCAACTAAGTGGAGGTTGGACTGGAATGGAGAGTAGATTCAAGATAGGGAGATCAACCAGCAAGCTATTGCCATAGTCTCCTCATGAGGCCATGAGGGCCTGCACCAGAGTGGCAGTTATATTAGTGGACAGGAGGGGATGTATATGAGATGTTATAAAGATAGAAATGACAAGACTTGGGAACAGATTGAATCTGTTGGATCAATGTGAATGAAGAGTTGAGGATGACCCCAAGTTTTAAGCCTGCGTGATTGAAAGGATAATGGTACCCTCAAGTAATAAGGGAGTTCAAAAGAAGGGAGCATTTGGGAAGAATGATAATGAGCTCTGTTTTGGATAGATTAAAATTGATATGCCTGTAAGACAGACATTTAAGATTTTCAACAGGCAAATGCAAATAGGTGATGCAAAATTGGAGTTGAACAAATAGCTCTGGGAATCATTTGCATGGAGATAAGTGAACCCAAAGAGGCTAATGGGATCACCTAGAAAAATAATATAAAGGGGTCTACCCTTGGAGGGAGGGAGAAAAACACCTGTAACTAGTGGGCTTGCCCTGGAGGTGAGATTAAGCAAAGGAGCCTGAGCGAGAGAGACAACTCTGGCAGGTAGGAAGAGGATCAAGATAGAGATGCCATGAAAACCTAGAGAGGAGAGAGTATCCTGGAGAAGAGGATGATCAACAGTGTCAAAGGCTATAGGGAGACCACAAAGGATAAAGGTAAAGAAAAACCATTAGATATGGCAATTAAGAGACCATAACTTGTGATCTCTCCCTTCTAGAGTTTATGGTAGAAAATGAGAGGAAATTAGAGCATTATATTCCATGCATTGTAGATGTCAAAGAGTTCAGAAAAATGATAGGAAAAACCTATCAGCTATAGAGGGAGTCATCCCAGGAAGATAGGAGGCTCTTACGATAAAAATTCTGAAGACAAGAGGAAAAACCATTCCAATGAAAAGAAAAAAAATCAAAAGTTGGTGAAAAAATATGTGGATTCATAGGGAACTCATCAACTTATATTTTTTAAAGAAACAGAAGATTGGTTCTGGCTAAGAGATGGAGTGGTGGATCAGTGGAATAAATTAGATACATAATAAACAATAATAATTGGCCATAGTAATCTAAGGTTTAATAAACCCAAAGATTCAAGCTTTGAGAACAAGAACTCATTAGTTGACAAAATCTGCGTGGAAAATAGGAAAGCAGTTTGGCAGAAACTAGGTGTAGACCAATATCTCAAACCATATACCAAGATAAGGTAAAAATGGGCACATGATTTAGAAATTAAGGGTAGTACCATAAGCAAATTAGGGGAGCATGGAACAGTTTGCCTATCAGATCTATGGATCACAGAAAAAATTATGACTAAAAAAGATAGAGCATTATGAAATAAAAATCAATCATTTTATTACATTAAATTAAAAATATTTTGCAAACAAAACCAATGCTGCCAAGATAAGTAGGAAAGTAAAAAACTAGGGATAGGAGAGAGGAGCAGGGTAGATTTTATAGCAAGTTTCTCTGATAAAGGCTTAATTTCTCAAATACATAGAGAACTGAATCAAATTTATAAGAATATGAGTTATTCCCCAACTGATAAATTATCCAAGGATATGAATAGACAGTTTTCAGAAGAAGAAATCAAAGATATCTATAGTCATTTGAAAAAAAAATGCTTTAAATCACTATTGATTAGAGAAATGCAAATTAAAACAACTCTGAGGTACTACCTCACATCTATCAGATTGGCTAAAATGACAGAAAAGGAAAATGACAAATGTTGAAGGGATGTGGGAAAATTGGGACACTCGTGCATTATTGGTGGAGTTGTGGACTGATCCAGCCATTCCGGAAAACAAATTGGATCATTGCCAAAGGACTACAAAATTGTGCATATCCTTTGATCCAGCAATACAACTACTAGATCTGTATCCCAAAGAGATCAAAGAAAGAGGGAAAGGACTTATTTTTACAAAAATATTTAAGGCAGCTCTTTTTGTGGTGGCAAAAACAAAGTGGACATTGAGGAGATATCCATCAATGGGGGAATAATTGAACAAGTTATAGTATTGATTGTGATGGATATTGTGCTATAAGAAATGACAAGCTGAATGCTTTCAGGAAAAAAAAAACTAGAAAGACTTACCTGCATTGATGCAAAGTGAAGTGAGAACTAGGAGAACATTTTGTATACAGTAACAGAAATATTGTATGATGTTCAACTGTGAATGATTTAGCTATTCTCAACAACACAGTGATCTAAGACAATTCCAGAAGATTCATGATTAAAAACTGCTATCCTCATCCATAGAAAGAACTGAGTCTGAATGCAGATAAAAGCATACTTTTTTTTACTTATAATTTTTCTTCAGTTTTTCAATAGTGTTTTTCCTTCAAAACAGAACTAACATAGAAATATGTTTTGCATGACTGCACGTGTATAACCCATATGAAGTTGCTTGCCTTCTCAATGAGGCAAGAGGGGAAAAGGGAGGAAGAGAATTTGGAACCCAAATTTTTTTTTAAATATTTTTTTAAAATTTTAGACTTAAATGGGGAAAATGAAATATTTTTAAAAGAAAAGACCAAAAGAAAGGTAGGTAACCAAAGATGAATACAAGAATGTAATATGGTCCTGTAAGAATGCTAATGAATGCTAAATAAGTGCCATGAATGATAAAGAGTAAATTGAGCTGAAACTAGAAAGGGAAGGGAAGGACAATAAGATGGCATTTTCATAAAACTGTATTGGAGGGAAAAAAGGAAAGATCACAGAAAGAATAGAACCTTTTCCTGCTGTAGATGAGGCAATAATAACTAATTTAACAAGAGGGAGAAGGTACAATTATTTAAGTCACATTGTTACTGTTTTTTCTGTCAGTGATAATGACCTCTGCAATGGAAGAACTAGAAAAAATAATTACTAAGTAAAAAGCTAGTAAGAGAGGACCAAGGTACCCTTGATGAATTCAAGTCACCCATATGACCCGTATGAACCTCATCCTCCGGTGCTGAAAGAGCTAGTGGATTTGTCTGCTGAACCATCATCACTACCATTTCAAAGATGTGGACAACTGGAGAGATACTACAAGATCAGAATAGGTTTGTTGTCTCAATTTTCAATAAAGGAGAGAAGACTGTAGACCAGCGAGCTTGACTTCTATTTTTGGGAAAAGTCTACAGTCAGTCACTTAAGAGACGGTCAATGAATATTTGGAAAGATTATTGCAAAAAACCCAGCATAACGTATCAAGAACAGGTCATTCCACACTAATTTACATCCTTTTTTTGACAAGGTTACTAACCTGGTATAGGTTAGTATAGAATATTACACATGCAGGTTTCTAGATTTTAACAAAACATTTAAAGTATCTCATAATATTCCTGTGGAGAATAATAATACCATTAATGTGGCAACTGCTATGTAACAAAAGTATGCTGAGTTTTACAAATATCTCGTTTGGTCCTCACAACAATCCTGTGAGACAGATACTATTATTCCCCCCATTTTACAGATGAGGACTCTGAAGCAAACAGAGGTTAAGTAACTTATCCAATTATGTGAGGTTGTATTTAAGCTAAAGTCTTTCTGGCTCCAGGCCCAGCATTCTGTTTCCTGCACTACCTGGGCAGTTAGATGGTGCAATGGATAGAGTACCAGTCCAAGAGTCAGGAAGATTCATCTTCATGAGTCTGACTTCAGACACTTATTAGCTATGTGACCCTGAGCAAGTTACTTAACACTGCCTCAGTTTCCTTATCTGTCAAATGAGCTATAGAAGGAAATGGCAAACCATTCCAGTATCTTTGCCAAGGAAACCCCAGGTGGGGTCACAAAGACATGAACACAACCAAACAATGACAAAATTTGGAGGCGGTGGGTGGCTCCATCAAGTTCAAATCCAGCCTCAGACATCGCCTAGCTGTGTGTTCCTGGACTAGTCACTTAAACTTTGATTGCCTTACAAAATGGATCCAATGGAGAAGAAAATGGCAAACCACTTTAACATTTTTGCCAAGAAAATCCCAAATGTGTCCTGAAGAGTCAGAAACAACTACAAATGTCTCAACAACAATAACTTTCTGACTCTAAACACAGTATTCTATTTACTGCGCCACCTACCTAGAAGATGGAAACCAGTTAATAATACACTAAGATGGTTTCGGGATTAGTTGAATTTCTGGCTGTGTTCAAAAAGTGGTTGTTCAGTGTAAGTATGCCATTCCTTATCCATGTGTGGGGGTTGTATTGCATGCTCTCTACAATCCTTTACATTTTAAACATTTTGTGATTTAGCAGAACAGTTCAGAGGACAAGGGATACAAAAGGCTCCTGAAGAGAGCAGGGAAATGCCTTCTATACTCCACCCCAATCTTCTTTCTTCTTCCTAGCAACAGTATCTGGAACATGAGGTACTTAATAATTACTTATTGACTAATTAATAGGACAGCTAGGTGGCACAATAGCTAGAGTGCCAACCTGGAGTCGGGAAGACTCATCTTCCTGAGTTCAAATCCAAGCTCAGACACTTACTAGCTGTGTGACCCTGGGCAAGTCACTTAACCCTGTTTGCCTTAGATTGGTTAGTTGTTGTCCTTCATTCTTGAAGAGGATCAAAATGACATGACTATAATCAAGTTACAATGTGTCTGACTGCCTGATCAGACCAACATGAGCTCAGAATATTCTACCGCAGGTTGGACATGTGAACGTTTGGAGTAGGTTTTGTAAATTTGCACATCTTACATTTTCTTCTGAGCTACAATTCTGCATTGCTCATAGAGCACAGCTCCTTCTCTGATGATACTAAGTGGTCCTGTGCCAGTGTCTCCCATGCTTCACAATTCCAAAGTTCTTAAGAGAGATGTTGAGAGTGTCCTTGTGTCACTTCTGACTACCATGTGAACTCTTCTACTGTGTACTTTCTCCAGAAAATAGTCTTTTAGGCAAGCTTATGTTTGGCATTCAAACAACATGACCAGCCCATCGCAGCTACATTCCTGTGGTAGAGTTTGAATGCTTGACAGTTTAATTTGGGAAAGGACCTCAGTATCTGGCATCTTATCCTGACAGATGATCTTCAGAATCTTCCTTAGACAATTCAATTTCTTGGCATGGCACTGGTAGACTGCCCAGGTTTCACAGATATACAACAATGAAGTCAACACAATGGTTCTGTAGACCTTCAGTTTGGTAAACAGTCTAATACCTCTTCTTTCCCACACTTTCCTTTGGAACTTTCCAAACACTGAGTTAGCCTTAGCAATGCATGTGTCAACCTTACTATTAATGTGTACATCCCTAGAAAGTATATTGCCAACGTAAGTGAACTTACCACAACATTCAAAACTTCTTCATTAGCTGTAAGCAATGGCTCCACGCATGGATGGTGTGGTGGGGACTGAAGGAATACCTGTTTTCTTGGTGTTACTTGTTTGGCCAAAATTAGCATAAAGCAGCAGAGAAAAGATTCATACTTTGTTACATTTCAGCATCAGAGGCCTCATTGAGTGCACAGTCATCTGCAAATAAGAAATCATGTACCACTCCACTTAGGTCTTGGCTTGTAGCCTTTTCAAGTTGAAGAATCAGTGTGGTAGCTGACCTTGATGCCATGTTCATCCTTATTGAAGCCATTTGACAACATGGCTGAAAACATCATGCTAAAAAGCATGGGAGCAAGCATGCAGCCTTGTTTCACTGTTGGTAACTGGTAAAACACAAGGCATCATCCACTATGCACAACGCAGGTGAGCATGCCTTCATAAAACTTCTCCAGGTTACCAAATTTGGACATTATTTTCCACAAGCCCTCATGACTGACTCTATTGAAGGCTTTGGTCAGATCTACAAACATTGTGTCCATGCCTCTGTTCTGCTATTGGCATTTCTTCTGCAGTTGTCAGGCAACAAACATCATATCGACTTTTCTTCAACCCTTTCTAAAGCCACATTGGCTCTCAGGCAGATGCCCATCTTCCAGGTGAAGGATCAGCCTATTAAAGAGGACTCTGGGGGAGGCTAGGTGGCGCAGTGAATAGAGCACCGGCCCTGGAGTCAGGAGTACCTGAGTTCAAATCCGGCCTCAGACACTTAATACAAAAAACTAGCCGTGTGACCTTGGGCAAGTCACTTAACCCCAACTGCCCTCCAAAAAGCAAAAAAAAAAAAGAGGACTCTGGCAAGCATCTTGCCAGCAATGACTAAGAGAGAGACCCCTCTGTGATTGTCACAGGACAATCTATTTCCTTTACCTTTATGGAGATAGACAATGTAGGTAGCCTTGAACTCCTGGGGGATAACCTCCTCTTCCCATATAACCCGAAAAATTTCTGTCAGCTTTTGTATGAGTAATGGACACCAACCCCTCTTATAAATCTAAGCTGGAATAGAATCAATATCAGGTGCTTTGCCATACAAAAGGAGCCTAATGGCATTCAAAACTTCTTCAATTGGAACTTCAGCTAGGGAGGGATTGACTTCCTGAAGTAAATGGTCATTGTGGCTTCAACATTGATTGATGATGGTCTGCTGAGAACACTATGGAAGTATTCAGCCCATCTCTCTAGGATCATGTCCTTGTTACTAATCAATGTGACTCCATCAGTACTGAGTAGTTGAGATGCACCGCAGATCTTTGGCCCATAAATAGCCTTTGGGACATGACAAAAGCACTTTGGATTTTTACTATCAGCATAAAATGAATTTCATTTGCCTTGTCACTGAGCCAAGAATCCTGCATCCCTCTGAGCTTCACTTGTACTGTACTTTTGATCAACTTAAATGCTGCCTTCTTAGCAATGAATATACTATCCTGCTGATAAACCTTGTGGAATTTTTGCTTTCCATTTAGCAGCTTCTGAATTTCCCCATCATTTTCATGAAACCAATTCTGATGTTTGTGAATGTTCTGACCCAGATGAGCAGAGGCAGTGCTATACACCAGATCTTTGAAAGCTGCCCACTCCTTTTCTGCTCCACTCTTGATAATTGTGTGTTGGCTCAACTTTGCCTCCAAGTTAGCAACAAACCGCTCCTGCTCAGAGAAGCACTCTAGTCTGTTGACATTCATTCTTCTGGTAGTCATTTTGGCTTCAGGCCACAGCTTTTGTGGAATGTGAATACTTAGCTTGGAGACGATAAGTCTATGATCAGTCCAGCACTCTGTGCCACACATTGCCTTTGTTATTCTCACATCCTATTTCTTTTCCTTACAATCATATAAGTCTATTAAATGCCAATGTTTGCTACAAGGGTGCATTTAGGCAAATGGAAGACAGTGTTGATGATGAGAAAATCACGAGATGCACAAATCTTTAGTAGTAAGTGACCAATGCTGTTGCTGTTTCCAATTCCATAAATTCCAAGGATTCCTTGCCATGCCTGGTAGTCTGAGCCTACTCTAGCATTAAAGTTTCCCAGAATTACAAACTTGTTTTCTTTTGGCACATTAATGATAAGGGTCTCTAGGTCTTCGTAAAATTTTTCTTTGACCTCATTAGGATTCACCATGGCCCTGATGATGGTAGCATAACATTTTCCTGCAAACTCATTGTCATGAGCCTGTTGTTCAGTCCTTTTGGTAGGCATACAAATTTGTTGACTAGATTAGTTTTGATCACAAAATCCATACCAGTTTCACAATGCCCCTCTTCACTGCAGTCACTCCTGAAAAATGTGCATCCAGTTCAAACTTCAGTAAGCCGGTCTTCATTAGACAGCCCTGTTTCACTCAGGGCTGCTATTTGGATAAGATACCTGCTAAGTTCTATCACAAGAGCTGTTCATCTTTCAGCATTTTGTGTTGTCTATAAGTGTGAACACATTCCATGTACTGATGGTTAGTGGAATCATCTTTGTAGAAGTTTTTGTACATTTTTGTACACACAGGGTGGGATCCCTGCCAGCTGCAATAATCAGGTCAGGGGGTAGCAAGCAGACAATTTTAGGGCACCTTTCCTAGCCTTTCCTCACACCAGGAGTGAGTGGTGTGATTCTTCCAGTGAGATATTTTGCACTTTCTTCTAATTTTTCAATCTTTATGTTTTGTTTGACTTGCTGCATCATGGAGTCCTTACCTTCAATTTGACTGATTCTGGTTTTTAGTGAATTATTTTCCTCAGTTAGTTTTTAAAGCTCCTTTTCCATATGTTCAGTTTTCATTTTTAGGGAGGTATTCTGTCCAGTTAGACTTTGGACCTACTGTCCTAGTTTTCCAATTTTACTTTTTAATGATTTGTTTTCTTCAGTGAAATTTTTTTCCAATTTGGTCACTGTAGATTTAAATTTGTCTCCTACCTCTCTAATTTTGTTTTTAAAATCCCTCTTGAGATTCTCTGAGAATGCTTTTGGGGCTTGAGACCAAGTCACATTTCTTTCTGTGGTCTTCAGTGTGAGTATAGAGTCCATGTTACCTTCTGAATTTGGTTGTTCTTGCTCACTATAAAAAGATTTGATGGTCATAGCCTTCAGTTTCCTTTTTCCCCATTATGGTTGCCTATGTCCTAGATTTTTAGAGTGTATATCTGCTTCTAGGGTGCAGAAGTATTGAGCTTCTCAGGTTGGGAGGTAGGGGTTTGGTTGTTAACTTCATGAGCTGTAGTGTCTGAGTGACTAGACTAAGGCCAAGGCCAGGAATCTCAATGTTTCCCCTGAGTTATTCTGAGACTCACAGAGTAACCTTTGGGGGAGGGATGGTCTGGCTCCTTCAGGTTTCCACTTCTGTGTCTCTGGGCTACAGTTCAGGCAGGCTCAGTAGCTGGAGGCCAGCAGAAGGGCAGGGCAGGGCTGCAGTCTGCTGATTGGTCTGGTGGTACTAAAGCACACCTGGGCTTTTTTTTTGTGGCTTGCTGTCTCCACCCTCCTGGGCTTAGACTCCATACTGTCTCCCTTCCCCTTTCCTCAGTGACACCCAAGCCTGAGGCTATTTCCACTAATTCAAGATTTTACTCTGGTGGAGCATTTAACTCTGGACTTTTCTGGGTGGGGGGGGGGGGGTCAGAGCAACTAAATTTTATTCCTCCATCTTGAATTCTGGAAGTTCAGGTATGTAATTTTTAAACATCCAGGCTGTGGGCTGTTAGCCCCAGGAAAAGCTGTTGACCTTGCTTTGAGCACCGAGTTTTCTCTTACCCAGCTCTGAGGATCCTCTATCATGTGGTGAGACGGCTGCAAATCCCTCTGGCTGGGTGAGTCTGCTGGCTGGGGCTCTTCTCAGTCTGCCATACTCTGTTCTCAGATCCACACTGGTGCAGCTAACTGTGTGCTCCTGATTCTCCCTGCCCCGACCTGTGTAGGCACTTTTCTGGGCTGGGAATCTGCCAGGCTCTGTCTCCCAAAAGGTTCTGTCACTCTTAAATCCATTCAAATTCACTTTTTAGCTTTTAGCAACAGAATTCTTGGAGGAGCTTGGAAAAGCTACTGCTTTCTTTCCGCCATCTTAGCTCCACCCCCTGAGCAGTGTGATTCTTAAAAGGCTGCTCAAACACCTTTCGAGTTCCACTGCTGCTTCCAGTAAGAAGATGACCTTATGATCCGAGCCGCCTGTGTACTGGGTTTTGACTACAGTTCCCAGTGTATCCTCACCTGTTGCTACATCACTTGCCTGTTGCAGGTAGGTAAAAATGGTATGGGCAATGTCTTTTGATGCCTGAATAAATTGGATTTAAGTAAGGCAGAGCTGTATGAAGTCTTTGGCCTCACTTTTCTAGTGTCATCACAGTCCAGTGGCAGGCAGGACAGAGTTAAGATAACTGGTGATGGTTTGGAATGCAGTGGATGACCTTGGCATCCTCCATGTCTAATCAAGCTCAAGCATCTGCTTCAGCTGCCTTCGTGGCCATTGGAACAAATTGTTCTCATCTGCCCATTCCACCAGGGAAATCTTCATAGGCTTGGGGAAGACACCCCCTAACACACTGATGGGTTTGAGATCCCTCATTTACCCTCAACATGGTTTGGCCCATCTGTCAAAATGGTTTACTGGGATGCAGCCACTGTGTGTGCTACAGCTTCTAGCAGTCACAGATGAGTTAAGTAGATCAGATGGGCACCAAAGGTGAATGAGCAGCCCTGGAAAGGGCTCAGCAGCCGTCACACCAGAGGTGCTAGTCTTCCCTGAATACACCTTCCACCCCCCAGCCTCAGATACTTAATAGCTGTGTGACCCTGGGCATGTCACTTAACACTGTTTGCCTCAGTTTCCTCATCTGTAAAATGAACTGAAGAAGGAAATGGTAAACCACTTTAGTATCTTTGCCAAGAAAACCCCAAATGGGGCCACAAAGAGTTGGACAAGACAGAAACAACTAAACAATAAGAATCAAGGGAATCCTGAAAAGTTTCTCAATTTATCTGAAAATGAGAACATCATCAGTAGCAACCTTGTGTTGCAGATAGGCCTAAATCAATGTGCATGGAGAAGGCATGGTCTCCAGTCTCTCAGTAATGTTTCTCAATGCCATTCAGTAAATGCCCTTAGAGTCTATCACAGTTTACTACATGGGTTCTTCTCCTTATTCTCAGCTTCCCTGAATTCTCATTAATAAAATCAGGATGTTATTCTTTTTTTTATTATTAATCTTCCTTTCTCTTTATTCTAAGTACTAGGGACAAACACCTTGACCATGTCACAAAGTTTATAGATGCCATATTGGCATCTGTATTGGCAATATTTTCTAAGGTTAGATTGTCAAGACCTACCCTGAAGATGTTGTTTACTTCGTCCCAGTTACTCTCCAGCAGGTAGAATAAAGTGCCACCAGGGGGACCATGATATCCACATGACTTGAGAATCCCAGTACCGAGGTCTCTCATAGACCTAGTTAATTGAAGTAAGGGGAATAACTTGTCATATTCAGCTATCCTTTCTACTTTTTCTGTAAAAATAAGATAAGAATGAAATTTGTTATACAGCATAGGGCTGTTGTGAGTATAGTCCTTTGTAAACCATAAAAACGTGACTCATTAGTTTATTGATGCTTTATTTTGACATCATCTGTATTTCCCAATATATCATACTTAGATATATAGACACATTATATATAAGCATATAATTTATTATATATGTATAGATCTATAGATTATAATATATAAATATATAAGTATAAAAATATGTATATAAGGCATATAAAATATATCATATTTAGGTACATAAAAGGAAGGGGAAATGTTTTAATGAAAGTAACCCAAACATGTTTATCAAGGCCAACATTACATAAAGAGCTCCATAACCATAATCTCCCCTGTCCTCTGCCTTCCCTGACTGTAAGTGAGGAAAGTGCATGTTCATGTGTCCTTTGGAGCCAAATGTTACTATTGTAATTTTACACTACTCAGTTTCACATGCTTTATATTATGGCAATTATTGCATATTTTACCTTCCAGTTCATATAAGTATTCCCAAGCCTCTCTGTATTTTTGTGCTCTCTCCAGTATATCCATGATCCATGCATCACAAGTTGTATAACCATTCTCTAATCAATGGATATCATGTTTGTTTCTAGAATTATAAATATAAAAAAGTGAAATTATTGACTTCAGGTTATATGTCCAACAGTAGTTCCTCTGGGTCAAAGTGTATGGACATTTTAGTCATTTTCTCAGTATATTTCCAGATTTCTTCACAGAATGGTGACCACAGCTCCACCAACAGTACATTATCATGCCTGTCTTTTCACAACCTTCAACATTAGCTTCTACCATCTTTTATTATCTTTACCAATTTGCGATTAAGAAGTGAAACCTCAGACTTTATTATTACCATCATTATTATTCATGTCTCTCCTGAGTAATTTGGAGCAATACTTCACATCATTGTTAATAGCATGACTACCTCAGAAATACTGCAGATTTGGTTCCAGACCACCACAATGAAGTGACAATCTCAATAAAGCAAGGCACAGGAATATTTGTATTTCCTAGTGAATATTAAAAGCTATGTTTATACTATACGCTATTAAGTATACAATGATTTTGTGTCTAAAAAAATGTACATACCTTAATTTAAAATGCTTTCTTGCTAAAAAAAAAACTAACCATCATCTGAGCCTTCAGTGAGTGATAATCTTTTTGTTGGTGAAGGGTCTTGCCTTGATATTGACGCCTGCTGATGGATCATGGTGTTGGTTGCTGAAGGTTGGCGTGGCTGCAGTTTCTTAAGATAAGATAAAGGTTGCCACATAGATGAACTCTTCCTTCCACTCGAACACTTAGGGCTTTTGTAGGGTTATTATTTGACCCAATTTTAATATTATTGTGTCTCAGGTAATAGGGAGGCTGGAGGAGAGGAAGAGAGACAAGGGAACAGTTTGGTCAGTGGAACAGTCAGAACCCATGTAATATTTATCGATGAAGTGTCTGTCTTATATAGGCGTAGTTTGTGGGGTCCCAAAACATTTACAATAGTAATATCAAAGATCACTGATCATAGGTCTCCATAGCACATATAATAATGAATAAAATGTCTGAGAATTACCAAAATGTGACACATAAACAAAGTGTGAGCACATGCTGTTGAAAAAATGGCACCAATAGACTTGCTTGACACAGGGTTGCCATAAACCTTCAATTTATAGAAAACACAATATTTATGAAATACAATGAGGTGATGCACAATAAAACAAGGTATGTCTCTACAAATTATTTTGAAATTGTTCATATCCTTTTACAACTGATCTATTAGAATGTGGCTTTTGGGTTAATAGATTTCTACTAAGTGTTCATGTATTTCAGATAATATATTCTTATCAGAGATATCTGATGCACAGATTTTCCCCAAACTGGCTGTTTCCTTTCTCATCCTATTTGCATTATTTTTAATGATAAAAACTTTTCAAATCCACGCTATCAAAATTATCTGTTTTATCATTTGTGATTTATCATTATCCTTTGTTTAATAAAGAATCCTAGGCTGTAACCAACAACCATCCAGGTACCTTCTGCCTCAATCCGGAATACTTGCTGGGGGCTTCAGCCATGCTAAGAGGGACTTTGAATATGTCTGGAATAGCCCTCAGCAGACTTGCACAGGAGCAAAAAGCTTGGAGAAAAGACCATCCTTTGGGCTTTGTAGCAGTACCTACAAAAAATCCAGATGGTACAATGAATCTCATGAACTGGGAATGTGCCATTCCAGGGAAGAAAGGGACACCATGGGAAGGAGGTTTATTTACACTACGGGTGCTTTTTTAGGATGATTATCCATCTTCACCACCAAAATGTAAATTTGAACCACCATTATTTCACCCAAATGTGTATCCTTCAGGTACAATGTGCCTGTCCATCTTAGAGGAAGATAAGGATTGGAGGCCAGCATTCACAATTAAACAGATCTTGTTAGGAATACAGGAACTTCTAAATGAACCAAATATTCAAAACCCAGATCAAGCAGAGGCTTACACAATTTACTGCCAAAACAGAGTGGAATATGAGAAAAGGGTTCAAGCACAAGCCAAGAAGTTTGGCTCATAAACATCAATCTTGTGGCATCTTAAAAAGGAGGGGATTGGTTTGGCAAGAACTTGTTTACAAAATTTTTGTGAAATCTAATGTTCAATGACTATTCACTTAGGGGAGAGGGTTTTGTGTGTGCCATTTTCCATTTTTTCCACTTGTATACAGTTCTGAATTTTCATACAGGGTCTCTTCCTTCAGTCTTTTGTATTTTTGATTATTATGTAAAACTTGTTTTTATTTTAATATTGATGTCAGTATTTCAACTGCTGTAAAATTATAAACTTTTATACTTCTATAAATTCCCTAATATCTAGTTTCATTTGCTCTCTGATGCAGGCATGCTTACAAATGATTAGAACTCTTATTTAGCCTCTAGCTGGCTGTATGAAAAAGAAAGTTCATAACCTCTCCCTTTCCCTACTCTTAATTTGTTTTTCTATCATTCAGAGACTAGGTTATATTTCTTCTAAGCCCCAGAGATTCAAAGTCAGCCAGCAACTTGTTTCTGCATCACTTCCTTGTGTTTATATGGCGTTTTGTCTGTGTTACTGTTTAGAATAAATAAACTGTTTATGAAAAAAAAAAAGAATCCCATCCCTTTCCATCCATAACTATGAAAAATGCCTGAGGTGGTTAGAATATTTTTATGGGATGACATTTACTATTCAGATCATGTATCTACATTTAACTTATTATTTATTATAGTGTATGATATTTGTCTAAACTTAAGTCTCACCTACCCATTTTGTAGTTTTCCCAGAAGTTTTTGACAAACAGAGTTCTTCCCCAGGTAATTTATATTCTTGGATCTAACAAACTCTTTGTGATTGAATTGAGGTGTTTGTGATTCCCCCTGTTCCATTCTGAACCAGTCTGTCCCAATGATCTGTCTCTTTAAGTAGTCTCAAGCAGTTTTTGATGATTACTATTTCACAGTATAATTTGACCTTTGAAAGTACTATGCCCTCCTCATTTCTGCTTTTTTAATTATTTCTATTAGGATTCAAGATGGTTTTCCCCCTGTGTGGGACAGAATGTGGTTTCTCAAACAGACTATCTGCTGTGATGACTATCCTGTCACCACACACACACTATCAGGAAATTAGATAGAGATTGAGAGGAACAGATGAAAATGTTCCCATAAAGTAAAGGAGACAGTCACCAAACTGGAACTGGGCTTTAGCTTTGATAGGCCCAAATTTTGTTTTTCTATGTGTCTGCCAGCTACCTATCTTTGGTAAACAAGAAAAGCAAGAAGTGATCTATAAACTGCCTGCTTTTTTCAGCAAGTAATATGTTTGCCAGGTGTTTCTGTAATTTGTCTGCTTTTTGGTAAACAAGAGAAAAATATGTAATCTGTGATAAGCTAACTTCTGATAAATAATTTTGTATTGGATAAAAGGATTGTAAGGACATCCCTTCCCACCAATGAGAAGGATGGTCCGGTTACTGAGGAGGGGATTTTGGGAGGGCATTTGTGGTTTTGGGCTATTTAACCCAGCTTCTGCTTCTGTACGGTGGCCTCCTTCCTCTGGTATTCCAGCAGCTTCTTGCAAGATTCTAATAAAGAAACCTTTCTGCTTTCACCTGTAGAAATCTCTGAGTAGTCAATTTGGGTAGGGTCTTTGCACCCCACACAACCCTTCAAATGATTTTTATTATTTCAACTAGCTCTATAAACTATCCTTCAACAAATTTGTTCTTTTTTTAGCTAGTATTTTTATTATATTGGCACAACCCAACCACTTACACTGAATGCCCATTCAGGTATCCAAAGCATTCTTAATTTCTTTAAGAGATGTGTTATAATTTTACCTAAACACAGCTGTGTGTTGGAGCCAGGAAAGCTGATTATAAGTTTTCAGTGTGAATATTTACACATCAGAAATTGGAAAAAGCTAAAAATAAGGGCTTAAGTCAAGCCCTTGTTGATTGTCTAGACTTAAAGTGCTAATAATGAAGATTATACTCAAATTTCTCCCACAGAGATGCTGTTGTTAAATATTTATCAGCACACCCCTGAGGTCTTGAGTGTGCCTTGATAGGTAAACTCTAAGAATATGTGTATATATGTATGTATGTTTGTATATATATATATATATACACACAAACATGTATGTATATAAAGAGTGTTGTTGTTTATGTAGCTTGTCTTTATTTGTTTCTAGATTTTATTATTGCTCTATATACATGATACTGATTTTTGTGAGTTTATTTTGAATGCTACTACTTTAATGAAGCTATTATTGACTATTTTCTTTGCTTATTTTCTAAGTTGCATCTTAGTTGAAATACCACTCTGCATCCAAAGTTTCCACTTACTGCTTCCCCAGAGAACTGCTGATGTCATCTGCTGAGCTGCTTCCTCCAAAGTTGCCATTCGCTTTTTTTTTTTGAGGGAGGAAGGCCAGGCAATTGGGTTTAAGTGACTTGCCCAAGGTCACACAGCTAGTAAGTGCGTCAAGTGTCTGAAGTCAAATTTAAACTCAGTTCCTCCTGACTCCAGGGCTGGTGCTCTATTCACTGCTCCACCATTTGCTATTTCTAAAGGGCTAATGTCCTCTGTTGCGTCTCCATTGAATTGAAGCAGTTATATTACATCTACCTTACAGCTGAGTGCTCATAGCTCTTGTATGAGTCAGCCCATCACCTCAGGGATATTTTCTACTCTTCTCAGAAGACAAACCAAAAGCTTCACTTAGCAAACTAAAGTAAGACTTCCTCAGATGGGGTTTTTGTTTGTTTTTAACATTCTTTTTCTTCATCGTGGGATTTCCCTCAAGACTAATTGAAAGACACAAGTAGAAGAGTTAAAATTTGCAAGAATAATGTTCATGTTTTCCTCCTAGACTAGAGCAAAGGAAGAAGGGATAGGGAACAATATTGAGATATGGAGAGCAAAACTGGAGAAAAGGAGAGTGTAAAGGGAAGTTCAAATGACCTCAGTTTCTTTTTTCAGAGAAGAATTTAGTCCTCTTCCTAAGAAGGTGGGAGAATAGTACAGATGAATTGTAAAAAGAAGTGATTATTGTAATACTCTAGTCAATGGATGAAGAGGTCTTGATCCAGGGTGGTAACAATGGAAAAGGAAAGGAAGGAATAGAAAAAAGACATTACAAAAGAATCCACAGGATATGATCACTAAATATAGAGGAAGTGGGAGAGGACAGACTTAAGGAAGGCTCCAGGGTTTTGAAGGCAACTAGGTGACATAATGGATAAAATTCCAGGTCTCGAGTCAGGAAAACTCATCTTCCTAAGTTAAAATCTGGTTTCAGACACTATGTGTCCCTGGGCAAGTCATTTTACCCTCATTGCCTCAGTTTCCTCATCTATAAAAATGAGCTGGAGAAGGAAATGGCAAATCACTCCAGTGTCTTTGCCAAGAAAAACCCAAATAGGGTCATGAAGAATCAATCACAACTGAAAAAAAAAAGACTGAACAACAATAACCAGGGTTTTAAGCTAAAAGGATGATAATATTTTTGACAGAAATGAGTAGGTTCAGAGAGAAAACTGACTTATGGGGAGAGAAAATATTTAAATTTTAGTTATGACTCCTCACCCAGAGGAATTATCTTGAAGACTTGGTGGAGTAAAAATATTGGTAAATAAACTCTTACAAATGTTTTTCATGTTTCAGGGGTCTTTGAACCTGGGAAGAAATTTCCTCCTATTTTCCTCCCTCATTTCAGAAACCACTCAACTGAGATGAAGGGAAGTCATATGGAGAGATGGGGGATTGGGAGGATAATTGTGAGCCATAGTGAGCCTCTATGTTTTTTCTTCCAAATCAACAGGGAATTAGAAGATTGGGTTCTATCTCTGCTACAGAAAGTGAGGAAAACAAGCAGAGCTGAGACCTCATGGCATCAAGGAACATAGGAAGATACCTGAAGAGACCATTAGATTAAGGCAGGTAAGACCATTGGAATCCAGTTCATATCCATTGTCTTCCCTTAGCCTCCCTAGAATAATATCCAGGAATGGTCCTACATATCCTTGACCTATTGTCTTTATCTATTGTATTCCTTTTGTCTTTATATCAATACAAAGTCTAACACAATGTTTTGTATAGATAATAGACATATAATAAATGTTTATTCATCAGTGCAGAGATAGAAGGAAACTTGAAGATCTAGGCTGACTTCCTTATGATACTGATGAGGTGATTGATGTCCAAAGAGGAGAAAAATGACTTGCCAAAGTTACACAATTCAAAATTTAGATTTAAATCTTAAGTCTTCCAGTTCATTATTTCCACTGCATCATGATTTGGAAAACAGGCACTCAATCTCTATTTCTTGATCAACTGGTATCTCTCATAGTCAAATTATCTCTATGTTGGTGTCTCTAGCTTTATTAAAATAGATTGACTTGGAGACTGCCTGAGGAGGCCTGCTGATCCTCCAACCACAAGGGCCATTCCCAGGCCTATTACCACAGGGCAGGAATCAGACACAGCTGGGTAAGAGACAAAGGCAAGGCCTGTGGCAGGGACAGCAGCTACTCCCAGGACTACCCATCCACAGCCTGGAAATTTTAAAAACCCTATCTGAATTTACAGAGACAAAGATGACAGACTGAACCCCGGCTGCCCCAACCCACCCCTCTGACCCGAAAACACAGTAATTATTGCCCCCAGAGGAAAATTTTAAGTAGTAAAGGCTTAGGAACCCTGGAGGAAGGGCATGGCTAAGGTCCTGCCTCAAAATGGGAAGAAAACAGGCTACGAAGACAAAGACAAAGACTATGGAATGCTATTATGGTGAGAGGGAGGAATCAAACTCAGAAGGAGAGAGTATTGACTCCACACCCACAGCTGAAGCCTCAACAGGGCCTACAACCTGGTCTCAGGCACAGAAAGCATTCCTAGATGAGCTCAAAAAGAACTTTGAAATCTGGCTTAGAGAGGTAGAAGATAAAATCAACATCTCTCATAAAAACAAAATTGCGAAATCAGAAAAACATTACAATGAAGAGAACAGCTCCTTAAAAAGTAAAATGTGTGAACTAAAAATGAAATCTGAGCATATAGAAAAGGAGCTTCAAAAACTAACTGAGGAGAATAATTAACTAAAAACT
>CM053593.1:152045024-152067840 GCA_028646575.1 Pseudocheirus occidentalis
TGTGTGAACTAAAAATGAAATCTGAGCATATAGAAAAGGAGCTTCAAAAACTAACTGAGGAGAATAATTCACTAAAAACTAGAATCAACCAAATTGAAGCCAATGACTCTATGAGGAATCAAGAATCAGTCAAACAAAACATCAAGACTGAAAAATTAGAAAAAGAAGTAAAATATCTCAATAGAAAAATAACTGACCTGGAAAACAGATCCAGGAGAGACAATCTGAGAATCATTGGTCTACCAGAAAATCATGATGAAAAAATGAGTATGGACAATATCTTCCAAGAACTCATCAAGGAAAACTGTCCTGAGATCCTAAAACCAGAGGGTAAAATAGAAATCAGGAGAATCCACCAGACACCACCTGAAAGAGATCCCAAATTGAAAAGTCTGTGAAATGTTGTGGCCAAACTCCAGAACTATCAAATAAAGAAGAAAATATTTCAAGCAGCCAGAAAGAAACAATTCAGATATCATGGAACCACAGTGAGGATTGCACAATATCTGGCAGCCTCAACATTGAAAGATTGGAGGAACTGGAATATGATTTTTCACAAGACAAAAGAGATCAAACTACAACCAAGGATCACCTATCCAGCTAGACTGAACATAATCTACCAGGCAAGGAGATAGACATTCAGTGCCATAACAGAATTCCAGACCTTCCTGATAGAAAAGCCAGAGCTCAATGGAAAATTCAGTCTCCAATTACAAGACCCAGGAGAGACATAGAAAAGTAAATAAGGAAAAACACACACACACACACACACATAACTTGTTTTTAGCAAGAGCAAACTGTTTACATCCCCATATGGCAGCAGTTCTCAACCTGTGGATCACGACCCCTTTGGGGGTCAAATGACCCTTTCACAGGTGTCACCTAAGACCATCAGAAAACACATATTTCTGATGATCTTAGGAACAGAAGCACCACTCCTCTTATCTGTCTCCAGACAGGTCCGCCCACATGCAAATACGCCCACATGAGAGTATTAAAGGGTCACAACAGCATTAGGAAGGTTGAGAAACACTGCCACATGGGAAGCTGATACCTGTTACTATCACGAACTCTATACCTGCAGGAACATCTAAAAAGAATATAGATAAATATAGGGTGTGGTTATAAATTATGAAAAATGATGATAAAAATTCTTATTAAGGGACTGCCATGGAAGAAGAGGAAAGAATGAAGCAGAAAAAGGTAAATTATGCTACACAAAGAGGGATAAAAACAACGTAGAAGAGGGAAAGAAGGGAAGGAGGTGACCATTATATGAGCTACTCCCTCACTGGTTCTGGTAAAAGGAGGGAATAACACAACCAGTTAAATATAGGACTCTATCGAGAGACATAAAACTTATCATAATAGAGGGAAAGAGGGGAGGGAGAGGAGCACTGCATGAGATCAATTCTCATCAATCTTGGTTCGAGGAAGAAATAACATACAACATTGAGAATAAAAATCAATCATATCCTACAGGCAGTAGGAGGAGGGAAGGTCCAAGAAAGGTGGGGGAGGGGGTAAAACGGAGGGAAGAAGTAGTAAGAAAGAAGGATAGGAAAAGGGAGGGAGATGGATAAGAAGGAAATACTGAGGGAGGCAGTAGTCAAAAGGAAAACTCTTAAGAAGGGGAAGGGAGAAGGGGAAAAACAAAAGCATAAACAGGGGAGGGAACAGGGTAGATGAAAAGACACAGATAGTAATCATAACTGTGAATGTGAATGGGATGAACTCTCCCATAAAATGGAGGCAGATAACAGAATGGATTAAAAACCATAATCCTACAATATGCTCTTTACAAGAAACACATCAGAAACGGTGGGGGAGGGGGGAAATATACATAGGATAAAGGCAAAAGGCTGGAGTAAAATATATCATGCCTCAGCTAAAGTAAAAAAAAGCAGGGGTAGCAATCCTTATCTCAGACAAAGCAAAAGCAAAAACAGATCTAATTAAAAGAGATAAGGGAGGAAACTATATCCTGCTAAAAGGAACCATCGAAAATGAGGCACTATCATTACTAAACATTTATGCACCAAGTGGTACAGCATCTACATTCCTAAAGGAAAAATTAAGGCAAAAATATTTATTGCAGCTCTCTTTGTGATGGCAAAAAACTGGAAATTAAAGGGATGCCGATCAATTGGGGAATGGCTAAACAAGTTGTGGTATATGAATGTAATGGAATATTATTGTGCAATAAGAAATGGGGAGGAGATGGACTTCATATTTACCTGGAGAGGCTTATACAAACTGATGCTAAGTGAGAAGAGCAGAACCAGGAAAAATTTGTACACAATCACAGGTATATCATATGTATGACAACCAACTTTGATGAACTGGACTCTTCTCAGCCACATACAGTTATATGACAACTCTACAAGTCTCAGTATGGAAGGAGATACCTACATTCAGAAAAAGATCTGGAAAGAGCAGAGTTTAAATGGAGACTGAAGCAATCTACATGCTATCACTCTTTTCCATGTTTGGTTTTGTTTCCTTTTTCACATTTTTCATTCCATTGGTTACAACCCTTCTACACAACCAGACTAATATCCAGTGTGAAAGTATTTGTAGATCCTATACTTGATTGCATGCTGCCATGGGTGGGGGCAGGGAGAAGGAGGGGAGAAAATTTGAAACTCAAGGGATTCTGGGACTCAATCATGTAAACTAAAAGTAAATAAACAAATCAATTTTAAAAATAAAAATAAAATAAAATACATTGACTTCACTATATTAGTGGTTTGTATTGCTCACTGATAAAGCCAAATTTTGTTATTTAGTTGTTTCCATTCATATCCAACTCTTTGTGACTCCATTTGGGGTTTCCTTGGCAAAGATAGTGGAGTAATTTTTCATGTCCTTCTCCAGTTCATTTTACAGATGAGGGAACTGAGGCAAACAAGGTTAAGAGACTTGCCCAGAGTCACTCAGCTAGCAAATATCTGAGGCCACATTTGAACTCAAGTCTGCCTGACTACAAGTCCAGAGTACAATTCACTGCACCATCTAGCTGCCAAATATACATGAATACACTAAATAGACCATTTGTCCTGCCAGGTAAATTTAACAGTTTTCCATGAAAAGCCAATACAAATAGTATCATAGATTTTGAGCTGAAGGAGACTATATCTAATCTAACTCATTTTATAGAGAAGAAAATGGAAGGCCATAGAAATTGAGCCACTTGTCCAAGGCAAGTGGCAAAACTGGAACTTGAACAAAGGTCCTCACATTCCAAATCAGGCATTTCATTCAATTTGCCTCCTAATCATTCATTTTTATCATTTCATAGATACTCAATATGGCATTCGGGTTTTAATGGCTATTACCTGACAGTTCACATTTCCTGAGGAGTAGTTCTGAATATATGTCTTAACTTTTGCTTTTCTTCCCCTCCCTTCTCCTCCTAAACACCCAAATCAGCTCCATAGACAAGGTGGACAGGGATATTTTTATGTGGTGAGAAGTTGTGATCCATATGAAGGGCACCTAGTCAACTTTCAGCCATTCAGTCTAATTAAGTCAAAATCAACAAATAGGAAAGAAAGTGATTACCATTGTGCTTGAATTAATTGAGTTTATTAAGAGGATAACAAAGGACTTTTACTGAAATCTCCAGAGACTGAAAGGGTATCCAGAAATGATAAAAATTCATTCTTTTAGTGGTACAATCATCTCATCTCTACTAAATATAATTATTTTATAAAATAAATTATTCAAATATAATAAACACGCATCATCATGACAATTATATCATTTTGACTTGTCCAATCTGTTTTTCATTGCTCAGGAAAGCAACTAATACACAATAAGTGGGCCCTGTCTGATTCAAGAGTCATCCCAAAAGCAGATGTTGTTCTAAAGGAGCAGGCAGGTGAAAATAGCAGGTGGATGAGACACAAGAGTCCCAGAGATCAAATCCACATTTTCCTGAAAATGTACTTTTTGGCCACTGAGAAGTTTTTACACTGCAATTCAACAGGACAGCCGGGGAGTGATCAGTTTCTATTATTTAAGTCTTCAGATGAAACAGAACTGGAGCAGTCAGTACTTGGTCCTTTCCTCCTTTCTCTTCCTTGTCACCCTGAGGTCCTTAGCGCACAAAAGAGTTGCAGGGGCCACATCTTGAGCGAGGGCCACAGGGTCCACAAGGGGCACATGGGACACAAGGATTGCTGATTGGGCAAGGACCAATGGGCTTGCCACAGGCATTGGTTGTTGCACAGGGATTGCAGGGAAGTCTGGAGAGACAAAATTAATGGAGTTGAGTTAGTTGGGTAAAGAGCAACTTTTAGAAGAGACGGAAATAAAAAGAACTAAAAACCTCCCAGTAGAATACAAAACAGGTGAAGGCAGATGCTGGGGATGCTAGCACAGTGTCTGATGTATAAGTGGTGCTTTTAAAAATGTTTATTGGATTTAATTGGATCATATTACGACTTTCATTCCCAAGTTGAATCTTTGAATAATTTGGTGAAACTGTGATATCATTCAGGTAAATCTATACTTCCTCTGAAAAAGTGAATCACAGCCCTTCCATGCCTTCTCATCTTGTTAAAATCTTGTCCCAGTCCTCCCATAAATCCTCCAAGAAAAAAATCTATCCTTGTGCTTACTTCAGGCCTTTCTTTAAGTCATTTGATGTTGCATGCATATCAATACAGCCCTTGACCTGGCATCTATTATCACTCACTCTCCTTATATTTACCAAGATACATTAACTTCATAGCTATATTAGACAGCTCTATGGATCACACATTTCCCATTTAAAACCTGCACTCTGCTACCTGAGTGCAAATTACCATCGGTAATATATTGCATCCTACTTAGCCCCACCATGTTGATACAATCATAGATGTAGGGGTGGAAGTCCATCTAGTCCAATCTCCTCATTTTACAGATGAGGAAACTAAAACATGAGGATCATAAGTAGCCTTGTAAGGTCACAGAGTAAGAAGCAGAGGTAGGTTTTATGCCTATGTCCTCTCCAGAACCACTGTACCATGCTACTTCCCCACTTCCCACACTGCTCTTTCCATTTGAAATTCTCTATTAACTTATCCCCTCCCCAACTCCAAAAAATCACAATGCCAGGGAAGAAATCACTAGTATTGGACTTACTTGCAATCCTCACTCTCCAGTAGACCCTGGTACGTTGCGATCTCACACTCAAGCCGGGCCCGGACATCCAGGAGCACTTGATATTCTTGGTTCTGCCTCTCCAGGTCACCACGGATCTCAGCCAGCTGGTCTTCAACATTGGTGATCATACACTGTACCTGAGACAACTGGGAGCTGTAACGGGCCTCAGTCTCTGTCAGAGTGTTTTCAAGAGAATCTCTCTGTGATGGAGAAGAAAAATCAATGTTAGGAAATAGTAACTGCTCTTCATTCATGATAGTATTGACCTCCCCAAAATTCAGTTGTTTTTCTCTTCTCCCTCACACTTTTCTATCATTCTAGTTGTCACAAAGCAGAGAGCTCCCTTGGGGCCTATATTAAAGGATCTGATGATTGAAAAGGGACCTCAGAGACTATCCAAAACCTACCCATACTGCTCTACACCACATCAGATAAACAGTCCTATACAACCTTTGCTGAAAGACTTTCAGTAACGGGGAACCCAGGACCTCCCAAGGCAGCTGGTTCAACTTTGAGACAACTCCAACTGTTAGGAGATTTTAGCTTTTTTTCCTGTTATTAATACCAGATTTGAGTCTTCAAAAGTCCCACCCCCTGCTCCCAATACTGGCCCCCAAAACAAAGTAAGTCTCATCTTTCTACCATATGACCAACTTTTAAATACCTAAAGAAAGCAACCATATCCTTCTTAGGTCTTCTCTAAGCTAAACTTCCTAGCTCCTTCATTCAAGTCTTATCTGACATGATTGCAATACCTTTCATCAATCTGTTTGCTTTCATCTGGATACCCTCCAGCTTACTGACATCCTTTTTGATATGTGGCATATACTTCACACATTTATTCCAGATGGAGTCTGAGTAGGACAGAATACAGAGAACTTCTCACCTCTCCAGGCTTGGATGCCCCACTCAGTTTAATGTAGCCTAAGAGTACATAGGCATTCATGGTTGCTGTATCACAATGTTGACTCACATTGACTTTACAATTCACTAAAAAACCCCAGATCATTCTCAGAAAAATTACTATGCAACCATTCCTCCTACATCTTGGAAAATTGATTTTTTGGACCTTAAACTATAATACTTCACATTTATCCTGGCTAAATCTTATCTCATTCAAATTAGCTGAATGCGCTGACTTGTTAAGACCTTTTCAGATGTTCATTCTTTCATCTAGTGTTAAAGTTACCCACCAGATTATGCTGGGCCTGCAGTTCAATCTCCAGGGCGTTGACAGTGCGCCTCAACTCAATGATTTCAGCCTGGCAGTTCTGCAGCTGTTCAGAGCTGGATACCACCTGCTTGTTCAGTTCCTCTGTCTGAAATGTCACAAGAGGAGATCAAAAAGGTGAGAATATCATCCTCAAGGCACCAGGAAATTTCTGGTTGTACAGTGGCCATGAGGGAGGTCCTCACCTGAGTGGTAAACCATTCCTCCACATCTCTGCGGTTGTTCTCTACCACAGTCTCATACTGACACCGGGTCTCATTCAGGATCCTGTTCAGGTCCACAGTTGGGGCAGCATCCACCTCCACATTGAGACGCTCCCCAATCTGGCATCGCAGGGTATTGACTTCCTAGAGAAGAAAAGAGTCAAAGTTAATGTGAAGAAACCTGGTAACTTTCTTCCCTGGAAGACCTACAAAGCTTTCTAAGGATTCCATAGATTCCATCAGCCACAGACTAAAACTAGACCTCCAACAACAGGAGAAAACCCTGGCCACTTAGTCTTAGATAAAAGAGCACCACTGTCAGAGCTCTCCTTTATAGTTCCACTGCCCTAGTGTTTTTTCTTGGGAGAAGGCCAAAGCCAATTATGTCTAAAGTCTCCTGCAATGGAATCCAGCACTTGCTTCCTATGCAGCTACACATATCCCTATGGGGAAAGGGAGAGAGTAGCACTGTCAGGAGGGAGGAAGGAAGGAAGGAAGGAAGGAAGGAAGGAAGGAAGGAAGGAAGGAAGGAAGGAAGGAAGAAAGGAAGGAAGGAAGGAAGGAAGGAAGGAAGGAAGGAAGGAAGGAAGGAAGGAAGGAAGGAAGGAAGGAAGGAAGGAAGGAAGGAAGAGAAAGGAGGGAGAAAAGGAAGGAGAAAAAGGGAGAGAGAGAGCTAAGAAAGGAAGAAAAGATGTAAGGGAGGAGGAAGGGAGGAAGAGGAAAGGAGCAAAAGTAGAAGAAAGCCCAAGGTGTTCATCCTTGGACAGAACTGAGCTATCCAGTAAGCTGTTTGACTCTCACAGTAGAAGTAGAGTTCCCATGAAGGAAAGCTTCTAGTCATTTCACTCTTTAACCTCCTTTACACATTCCCATAGGCTATCGCAGAGTCAAAGTCTTTACTCTCTGAAGCAGAACTAATCAAACCACAAATTTGTCAGGATTTAGCATCCTGTGGTGTTCTGCCAAGAGCACTAGACTAGGCTGAAGGAGACCTGCATTCTGATTTCTGAACACTTCTGTGTTCCAAACCTCGGTATCCTTTTCTATGACAAACAAGGTCCCCAAGGCCCCTTCCAGTCCTCTCCTATTCCTTCTGAAGCCATAAGGATTTCCATCATGAATGCAGAAAAGGAGGCCATAGAAAGCTGCCCTGCTGCTGACCTTATTTCATGAATGTATGCATCAGTTTTTCTTTGCTCAGGTGAGTGGCCTCAAGCAGAAAATTCAAATTCCATATCATGTATCCAATTTGCACATTACTCATTCTCTCATTTTATGTAATAGGATTTGTTACTAAAATAACTTCCCTAGATCCTTGGGGCATAACAAATGGCCTCTCTGCCTCCTACTCCCACTTATTACATGACAGCAGGTTCCAGCATGTTTGGGTCCCACAGGTGCTCAGCATGCCCTACCTGCTCATGGTTCTGCTTGAGACAGAGCAGCTCCTCCTTCAGGGACTCCACTTGGGCCTCCAGGTCAGACTTGCACAGAGTCAGATTATCCAGAATCCTGCGCAGACTGTTGATGTCTGCCTCCACCAGTTGGCGCAGGGACAACTCGGTCTCATACCTGTGACCCCCAGGAGGTGATGATCAGTGGAAGGAGAGGTGGGAATGAGTCCTGACTTAGACTCTACAGTTTGTCTGTTTTAGTTTTCATCCTACTGTTTCTAATTAAGACCTGGGGATGATAGCAACCATTTCTGCCTGTTTCTTTAATCACCTTTGCACAGTGTCCCTTTTGTCTCAGTTCAGTTAGCTTAAAACTGCACTGAGAGTTTTGGTATACCTCACATTAAGCCTTCACAGACTATCTTGCTGCACTGCCTCACCCCCAACATCCCCTCCCCCTAAAGCTTAGACATCAGATAGCATTTAAATTGTTTAAAGTTTATGCAGCTCATCAAAAACTGGAGAGCTTAATATTAGGAAAAGGAAGC
The DNA here is from genome assembly GCA_028646575.1 of Pseudocheirus occidentalis. Lineage (NCBI taxonomy): Eukaryota > Metazoa > Chordata > Mammalia > Diprotodontia > Pseudocheiridae > Pseudocheirus > Pseudocheirus occidentalis. The sequence goes on from CM053593.1 coordinate 152,053,552, forward strand.
TCAGTAATCATTTGTATTCCCAAGAAAAAACACCTTCACCATGCCTGAGGTTTGTTCTGGATGCAACAAGGGAAACAGCATGATAGAGTGAATTTGGAAACAGAAGGCCTTAATGACCTGACATTTTTTCCCTATGGAATCTTGGCTAAGTCACTTCAACACCTCTGAGCCACAATTATCTCAACATATAAACAGGGGGAGTTAGACTAGAGCTCTCCCAAAGACCCTTCTAGCCTGAAGATCTGCAGTTTGAATATATCTCTCTGGTGAAAATGCAAAGAAAAAACCTTGGGTGCCATTAGTGACAGGCAGAAAAGGTAGCAGACCAAGGAAATTAGTGGAAAGATTATTGTATTTCCAAATCCAGAGGATAAGGTCCTCTTATGGATTAGTTCTAATCGAGTCTATACTGCTGACTACCTGTGTGACCTTGGACAAGTCACTTCTCTATGCCTTGGTTTCTTTATCTGTAAAAGGAGGAGGAGACCCAATGATATGGCCTAAGGTTACTTCCAGTTTTAGATCTATGATTCTACAATGCTATCTGCATAGAATTTGGGCTAGTAACTTTATCTTTCATGGTCTCTGTTTCCTCAACTATAAAATGTGGCTGGATCAGACCCCTGAGGTCCCTCCCAGCCCCGATTCCTTGATAACCTCTGCTTCACCATGCCAACTCACTTGGTCCTGAAGTCGTCAGCAGCCAGCTTGGCATTGTCAATTTGTACCACCAACCTGGCATTCTCCGACTTGGTGCATAAGATCTAGAATATTCCAACAGGGCACACAGGGAACAAGCTGTTAGAGCAGTCAGCCATCTATGAGCTTTAAACAACTAGACCCTTCAACCCCTGTATTTAAATAATAGAAAAGGGCCAAATGATTGACCACAGTATCCTTTATGGGGATTGTAAAATCATTAATTGTCAATATGAATGTACTGGAAACTCAGAATCGTTTATGAAAACTGTTATCAGGTAAATTATTTCTCCCCAATGTACTCTTCGTGAAAATAATAATAGCCCCTTTCCATTCCGTATGGCTTTTAGTAATATTCTCCCTAACCTTTCCCAAACTACAAACACACACAGACACGCGCACATACACACACACACACACACACACACACACACACACACTTCCAGATATTCCCACTCTTGGCTCCTCACAGCTTAGAGGCCCACTAGAAACCATTTCTGAGCAGAAACTAAGAATCTTACCTCTCTTTGTATCCCTAGTGTTTACCATAGTGTCTGACACAAAAATAGGCATTTCATAAATGCTTATTTACTCATTGACTAGGAGATCGAACACTGCACTGATTAGTTGAGAATAAAGAAAATTGTCCCCTCCCTGCAAAAAAAAAAATGACTATGCTTCCTGCTAAGTCAGGTCTCCTCTCCAGAGTTTTTTGTTAGTGAAGTAAGAGCTTCATGGGTCTAGCTTCAAAGACATGGAATCATTAAAGCCCTCACGCCAGCCATCATTAATTTGGCTTGGTGGGTAAGGTGACAATATTGTTTTGCCACCTGGCTCTGTTGTCCTGACTCCCGTGTATTTGGTTGACTCTAACTCTTTTTACAGGTGGCAAAGGTCATAGACTATTTCACTCATTCATTTGATGGTCAAAAAAAAAAATCAAGTTGTAACACAAAGCTTAATAAATGTTGAGGGGTTGACTGAAGCCCAAACCAGAAAAATCAATAAGGTCTACTCAGAAAAGCTAAACTCTGCCAGCTTCTTTCTTCAACATTTCTCATCTACCATGGCTGAGAAATTCCACTGACTTTGGTGGATGAATTGTTATTGCTCTGAAGCAACTCATAATTACAGCTCACTTATGCAAAATACCTAACTCCTCTATATGATTACCATTATGTAAATAAATATTCACACTTAACAGGCCACTGAAAGACAGAGGATGATCTGGGCAAAAACTTGGTCTTCCCTGTAATGATGGGAAATCCCAACACCAAATTTCAAAAGTCTTAAATTTGAATGGAATTTGTCTTGCCTAGTTTCACAATGCAAGTCATTTCTCATATTTCTTATTTCTTTTGTGTTTGCTATCAAGCCTCACAATAATTTTGAGATACCCAACCACCCATTTAATACCTTCTGCTGGAGCTCCTCAATGGTCCTGAAATAGGACTGGTAGTCTGGGCACACATAGGGAACTTGCTCCTGGCACCACTCCTGGATCCTACCCTCCAGCTCGGCGTTCTCCCTTTCCAGCTGCCGCACCCTCTCCAGGTAATTGGCCAGGCGGTCATTCAGGAACTGCATGGTCTCCTTCTCATTGCCATTGAAGGAGCCTTCACAGAACCAGCCACAGGTGCCCACATTGGCAGGGATGTTGCAGGCTCCAGGGAGGGTGCAGCCATGGCAGCTGGGAGGCAGGCAGGGCCTTGAGGAGCAGCTGGTGCGGCAGCTGATGCTAGGCAGGCAGCAGTTGTAAGGCATGGTGCTGAGTAGGGTGGTTGGTTGTTCAGTTGGGTACAGAAGACTTGTCCCCAGAGCTGACGAGATTATGGACTCTCTGTCCACCAAGGAGCCTTTATAGGCCTTCAGCAGAGGGTGTGGATGGAGTACCACACCTTTATTTTTACCTCTTTACCCCACAAATTTTCAAATGCCCTTCCCCTCAGCTTGTTATTTACATCCTCAGAAAAGTCCCTCACCTCATAAAAGACTTTACTTGGGCTTCCTGCTAAGTCAGGACTCATCTCCAGAGCTTTTGTCAGTGAAGTAAGAGCTTCATGGGTCTATCTTCAAAGAGGTAGAATCATTAAAGCCCTCATGCCAGCCATGGTTAATTTGGCTTGGTGGGTAAGGTGACAATATTGCTTTGCCACCTAGCTCTGGTGTCCTGACTCCTGGGTATTAGCTTGACTCTGCTTCTGACTCCTTTTACAGGTGGGAAAAGTCACAGAATTTTTTTCTCCCCTTCTCACATATCTCTTATTCCAAACTGAGCACCTTCAATATATCTATCAAATAGTCAACAAAGTTTTTGAGCCCCTAAGATATACAACAAATTATGATAGACACTAGACAGAAGATACAATGAAATATAAGCACTATTCTTGCCCTCAGGGAACTCTCAGCTCAGTGGGGACATACGACTTGAGTCTCAAAAAGATAACTTGTAATATAATACAATTGAACATTTACTAAACACCTGTTATGTACCAACGGATAAGGGAAAGGCAAAGCACTCCAGTGTCTTCGCCAAGAAAACCCCATGGATGCTCTATTGGCACTCTATGGTCCACAGGGTCACAAAGAGTTGAAAGTGATTGAATGACCAAACAACAATTGAGTATCAGATAGAGAAGCAGTGAGATGTAGTGGACAGAAAGCTGGCCTTGAAGCTAGGAAGATGCAAATTTGAGTTCTGTCTCTTACACATAATGGCTGTATAACGCCAGACAAATGATTTAGCCATCCCCAACTCTAAAGCTCTAAGTTGCAGAGAAGGTGCCATCTTGCTTTGGTAGAAGTAGTCACCTCATTGGGGAGCTACCTATCCCTAAAATGAAAGCACAGGTCTAGTTTCTATCCCTATGTGACAGACACTGTGTGAGGCACTGAGATACCAAGACAAGAAATAAACCAGGTTTTGTATCCTTCCACAACTCACGAGCAGCGGGAGTAACAATAGCCTAACTACATTTCTTTAGCACTTTACGGTTTGCAAAGCACTCCATTCATTAGAAAGCTTAAGTGTTAGCAGTAGATGCTAAATGTTACTAGCACAGACAATTAGTACCGAGAGGAAAGGAGGGCTTATCATGAGCTGGCATGTCATGGAGAAGAAGAATTTTGACTTGGTCCTTAAGGGATGGAGAGAGGATGAGGGAGCAGAACTCTCTGGCCCCTAACATCCCTTATAGCGCTAATGGTTTATGTTTCCATGGCAATGGTTTCCATAGGTGGGAAGACAGAAGGAGGATATACTATAAGATATTAGATTTAGAGTTGGGAAGGACATCACAGGCCACCTAGCCTAATTGCCTTATTTTGCAGATTAGGAAAATAAAGTCAGGAAAATTAAGGGATTTTCCTAAGGTCATACAAGTAGAAGTGAGATTTGAAGTTCAGAACTTGTGTTTTTCACAGAAGAAATGGTTTCAACACAATGTGGAAGAAGGAAGCCCAAGGTACATGTTTAGGGCACAATAAATAAAGTAATTTACTTAGAACTGGAGGAGTTATGTAGGAGAGCAATGTTAGGGAAGCTAGATGGCACCGCAGATAGTGTCATGCCTAGAGTCCAGAGGACCTGAATTTAAATATGATCTCAGATACTTACCAGTTGTGACCCTAGGCAAGTCACTTAACCCTGTTTGCCTCAGTTTCCCATCTATAAAATGAGCTGGAGAAGGAAAAGGCAAACCACTCCAGTATCTTTGCCGAGAAAACCCCTAATGGGGTAACAGAGTCAGACACAATTGAAATGACTGAACAACAACAAATTAGGAGAATAGTGGGAGACGAAGTTGGCAGGATACACTGGGGTCAAACTAAAAAAGACTTTAAATGTAAAGCTCAAGAGCTGGTATTTAACCATGTAAACCTCAGGTAGCTATTTTCAGTTTTTAATCAAGGATGTACTATGATCAGAGACAAACTTTTGAAAGATTTATCCGTCTGCATCATTCAGATTAGGTTGGAGAGGGCAGACTAGAGCCATGGAGACCAATTTTATAATTTTTTATAAATGCAAAGTAATGAGGAGTTAAGGGCTGGGATTAGGATAGTCACATTAGACAAGAAAAGGAAGGGACAGATTTAAACTTTTGGAAAAATCAACAAAGCTCAGTGCCCAGTTGGATATTGGGGTGATAGGGAGAGGAAAATAAAAACAATGCTAGAGTTTGAGCTTGCAATGTATTTCACATTACCCCCTCCTCATTTATGTTATGTTCCAGTTAACTGGCCTAGTTGGCATTCCCCATCCCTGACATTCTGCCTCCCATTTCCCTGTATTTGCACAGGTTGTCCCCTATCCCAGAAATGCCCTCCTTCCTCATCCCTGATTCACTGGATCTCTATCTTTCTTGAAAACAACTCATGCCCCCTCTTCCACATGGCCTTTCATAATTCTTGACACATGTACACACGTAGTCAGTTGGTGGCGATGTCCTGTTCCCTGTTTTTTCCTATTCTATCACCTCCACCAATTACTTTGTATTTGCTTCATACATATTTTATTTTCATTTACCTTTATACATGTTGTATCCTTCTCCCTTCCTTTCCTCTCCTCCGAAAAGTACCTTAAGATCAAGGATCATTAGTTTTCTTTTTTGTGTACATAGCAGGCATTTAATAAAAGTTTATTAATTTGAATAATTGAAATAATCAATTTGAATAATTTACTAGAAGAGTGACAGAAATAAAAATACAAACAAGAGTTATATTGGGAGAGAAAAGGATGAGTTGAATTTTAGGCATATTGAGTTTAAATGAAAAAAATGTCCTACTGGTACCTGGAGATGTAAGATTTAGAGCAGCAGTTCTCAATCTGTGGGTTGTGACCCCTTTGGGGGGTCAAATGATCCTTTCATAGGGGTCACCAAAGACCATCGGAAAACACATATTTCCGATGATCTTAGGAACCGAGACACCGCTCCTCTATCTGTCTCCAGGCGGGTCCTCCCACATGCAGATACACCCACATACCAATATTAAAGGGTTGTGGCATTAGGAAGTTTGAGAACCACTGATTTAGAGCTTAGGAGAAACATCAGGACTCAAATATCAATATAAAAGATGAAGCAGCAAAGGTAGATGAGAATTTCAAGGGAGAGAAGATGGGAAGTGAAAAGTAAACAAGAAGCAAACCTTGGGAAATATTCACACTGAGGGGGGAAGAGGAAATGTGTCAAAGGAAGTAGAAGAGAAGAAAAGGGAAGAGGAAAAAGAACTCATTGTAGCATCATGGGAAAGAAGAAAGAGGAGAGGGGTGGCTAGGTGGTGCAGTGAGTAGAGCACCGGCCCTGGAGTCAGGAGTACCTGAGTTCAAATCCGGCCTCAGACACTTAACACAAAAACTAGCCATGTGACCTTGGGCAACTCACTTAACCCCAACTGCCCTCCAAAAAGCAAAAAAAAAAAAAAAGAAGAAGAAGAAAAAGGAGAATTTGAGAATGAAGAAGGGTATTCACCAACATGGAATGCTTCAGGAAAGACAAGGAGGGTGAGAATGGGGAGAAGGCCACTGAATTTGGTGATGATGGAGGAGAGATGGGAAGAAGAGAGTGACCTTTGAAAGCTATACCAGTAAGATTCAGAGAAAATGTCTAAAGCAAATTTTTGTAAATTTAGTCCTTTTAGATGGGTGAAGGGAGCTCACTATTTAAAAGAAGAGTCAAACTTTCTGTTAATAATATATTTTTAAAAATTAACACACATCCTCAATTCATTCATTTTATAAATACAGATGTTCATAGATGGGGTTTACTAAAAACAGTATATTGCTGTGAATTTCCTTCGGGTATGGCAAAGACAAATCCAGAAGGAAAAGAATCCAGGACCAGGAATAAAGAAGATAGAAACTTTGTTGTTGTTCAGTCTTTTTCAGTTGTGTTAAAAAATTTGTGACACCATTTGGGGTTTTCTTGGCAAAGATACTGGAGTACTTTGCCATTTCCTTCTCCAACTCATTTTACAGAAGAGGAAACTGAGGGAAACAAGATTAAGTGACTTGCCCAGGGTGAAACAGCTAGTAAGTATCTGAGGCCACACTTGAGCTCAGGAACATGAGTCTTCCTAACTTCAGACCTGGTACTCTACCCACTGTATCACCAGTTGCCCAAGTTAGAAGTTACTTATTTATTCATCAATCTGCAAGGAGTTTTTAAGTACCTAACATGTCAGACACGAAAAAGTGAGACAATCCCTGACCTCAAGGAGCTTACATTCTACCAGTGAGATACAACATGTTTACATAGCAAAGCAGTGAACAGAAAATCCAATCTCTTGCCTGACAAAAACATCCTTGACAACTGAGGAGCTCTTTACTGCCTGTTCTAATGGAGGTGAAACAGGGCAAAGAGAAGTGAGAACCAATATCCTTCCTAACTGCACCTGGGCAACCAACATCAAGCCCTGTTTCAACCCAACCTTACAAAAACTACAAAGGGACTGCTAGCTGGATAAATCTGAGCATGGCCTCCTTCTTTGGCAGCCACATCAGTTAATGATAGGCTTGTTGTTGTTCAGTTGTTTCAGACTCTTCATGATCCCATTTGGGGTTTTCTTGGCAGAGATACTAGAATGATTTGCCATTTCTTTTTCCAGCTCATTTTATAGATGAGGAAACTGAGGCAAACAGGGTTAAATGACATGCCCAAGGTTATAGAGTTAATAAGTGTCCAAGACTGGATTTGCACACGTGAAGATGAGTTTTACTGACTCCAGGCCCAACATTCCAACCACTGTGCCACCTAACTGCCCTAGACTGTGTTAAAAGAGCCAATATTCCCAGAATAAGAGAAGTTATATATGGCTTGCTGTGCTCTACCCTGGTTGGCCACATAGGGGATATTGTGTTGAGTTCTGGGTACCACAGTTTAGGAAGGATATTAACAAACTGGAGCTCATCCCAATGAAGACAAGTAAGCTGGTGAGAGGACTGGAGGATATGCAAAGATAAGTAGATAGATAATTAAGTGAATGAAAGAATTACTGGATGGATGGGTGAATGGACAGAAGGATGGACAGACAGATGAAAGAATGGATATACAGAAAAAATAATAAACAAATGGCTAAATAAAGAATCAGATAGGTAAACAGATGAATAAATAAAAAGATGAATGAGATGTTTTAAGAAAATGAGGATTTTTAGCTCAGAGGAGAAAAAACTTGAGAGATGTATTTGGGAATGGGATTATGCTTATTCTGCTTAGATCCAGAGAATTAATGTAGGGTCAGTGGGTAGAAGCTGCAGAAAGGTGGATTTCAACTTGATTTAACAAAATAGTTTCTGAACAACTAGGGCTATACAAACGTGAGTGTCTGGCTCACTGGAAGAGGTGGAAGGCCCCTCCTCACTAGAGGCTTTGCAGTAGAGACTGGACAGGCATTTGTACAAGTTTCAAGGCTCCTGGGCTAGATGACTTCAGAGGTGTCTTCCTCCTCTTAAAATCTGTGCTTCTTCCCCAGCTCCTTCCATCACTGATACAGGTACCAGTGTCTGGAGTTGCTCTTGTTAGTCTTTTGTTATCCAAGAAGACTATGACAGCAAGAAGATAACGCCATGACATGCAAGTGAATTGGATTTAAGTGAGAGAAGGCTGCTCAAAGTCATCAGCCTCACTTTCTCCTCCAGAGTAATCTGGGTCTAGTAGCAAGATACTGATCAGGACAACTGGAAAAGGCCCTTGGCCTCTGGAATAATGATCAGAAAGGAGAACTGAAAAAGGAGTTATTGAATAATGTTTGAGTTCACTTTGGCAGAGTATTTTATACAAGCACACAGCCTCTAGGCCACATATGGCCCATAACACTCTCCAGTACAGGCAGAACATTAAAAAGTAATTGGGAAATAGTTAACAAAATAAATTAAAATGCAATAAAACATACATAGTATTAATAAGTGATTTTCTAAGTCAATATTTGGTCCACAGAGATCCTTATGTTTAGGGGGTCACAGTTTTAGTGACCCCTGTTTCTATCTGAGTTTGACACCATTGGCATAATGGACATGGAAGGCCTCAGTACAAATCCTGTCTCAGACACTTATTAGCTGTGTGACCTCTAAGTAAGTCACGAATTCTCTGAGTCTCAGTTTCCTCATCTATGAAATGAGGAGGTTGGACTAAGTGACCTCTAAAGTTGTTTACAGTCCTAAATCTGAATTATATTGCAAAGGTCAAGCCAGAAAAAAAAATGGAAGAACAAACTTGTAACCCCCAGATGCTTTTGGAGAGTCATTTAAACAGTTTCTTAAGATGTTTCTATATTCCCTTCATTTTCTTCCTGGCTTTCTGTTATTTTGTACAGCTGGTATATTTCAACTCATCAAACCAAGAGGACTGAGCTTGTTCATTGACTAATTACTCCACCAGATTGCTCAGGAGAAAAAAAAATAGACATTTAAAGGTTTCAAAAGAAGCCAAGCAAAGGTTGTTGTTGTAATGTGCTAATTAAATATCTCTAGAGATCTTAGATGCCTGTCATTACAGAAACAAAGGCTCTGACCTGATGGGTGTTCATGTCCTGTGCCCTTCCTGAGCTTGCTTTGTAGAAACCCTAGGAGGAGCACCAAGGAAATGAGGAACCCTGCTGGGTTCAGATAATATGTTGTTTATCAACAGATAGATGTCTAGGATAAACTAACTGCTCATGAGAGAGCATCAAAAAGTATCAATAGAAATCTAGGGGGAAATGTCTCAATTGAACAAGTCCAATAAGTATTTATTAAACAGGTACTTGAGGACAGTAGTATGATAGGCACTGGGGATAGAAAGATGAGAAAGTAAACATAAAAATTTCCCTGCCCTCAGTGAGATCATATTCTATTAGGGACAGAGGAGAGAGGAATACAATATGTTAACAGGTAAGCATATTGATGATTATTTGAGGAGAGATCAGAAAGAGATGGTATTGTAATATTAAATTCCATCTGAAGAGATGTTGAAAAGAATATTGTGTATATAGATATATGTGTGTATGGATGTGTATATGCATATGAATATATACACTTGTGTGTATATATATATATATACCTATGTGAGTGCATATGTATGCATGTATACGTGTCTGTATGTCTGTGTGTGTATATATATGTGTGTGTGTGTGTGTGTGTATTTAGATATGTGTGTGTATTCATATATACACAATCTAAGGGGAATTGAAAAGAATATTTTGGAGTTTCCATTCTTTGTAAAAGAATGGCTTTGGCACAGTCTATCTAGGTTCAGATCCTGATTTCCGGCTTACCGGCTTTGCAGTCTTGGGCAAATCACTTAACTCTCTCTCCTTCCTTTTCCTCCACTGTACAATGAGGGAGCTGGACTAAATGGCCTTGAGGTCTCGTCCAGTTCTAGAACTGTGAGACTATCATCATCTAAACTGAAAGCAAAGAGCAAAGGACCCCTATTTTGAAGTCCCTCTGTAAGAAGCATTTTATAAAGAATCATGGAATGCCACAACCGGAAGGGAATTTAGAGAGGGCCTAGGTCAAATCCCTTTTTTTACTGATAAGGAAACTGAGGCAGAGAAAGCAGAAGTGACTTCCCTAGGACCTCACCAAGATCTAGTTGCAGAGTTAAGTTCAGAAGGAGAGGAGAAGAAATAATAATGTTGATTCATGATTACTGCTAAATTTAAAAACAAGACTGGTAAATAATGTCAATGGGAACAATCAACAAGCATTTATAATGCTTCGTCTATGTGACAGGCACAGAGAAAAAAAAAATTATTCCTGCCCTTAAGGATATTGTATACTATTAAGCTAAGGGTGTGCAAGAGCCAGCTCAAACCAGCTGGCCAGAGCTGATTGTTAAATTACCACCGTGAGCATTTACACCTCAGAAAACTGGCAAGATACAAATCAGGACGTTATTTATCTTCTTGTTAATTGTCTGGTCTTAAGAAAGTGATAGTGAAAAAATGCTAATAATACAAATTAAACTTTAAAGTGTGGTACACGTTTTTTTGAGAACTGGTTCATCAACATTTATCAGATCATTACTGACAGAATGTATATGTGTAGATGCATGTATTTTAATAACATTTTATTTTTCTCCAATTACATGTTAAAACAACTTTTTAACATTTTTTTAAATTTCGAGTTCCAAATTATATGCCTCCCTCCCTGCCTGCCCTTCCCCCTCCCTGAGATGGAAAGCCATCTGATACGGGACATAAATATGCAATCATGTAAAACATTTCCATATTAGTCATTTTGTACAAAAAGACAAAAAAAGAGAGGGAGAGAGAGGAAGGAAGGAAGGAAGGAAGGAAGGAAGGAAGGAAGGAAGGAAGGAAGGAAGGAAGGAAGGAAGGAAGGAAGGAAGGAAAGAAGGAAGGAAGGAAGGAAAGAAGGAAGGAAGGAAAAAAACAGTATGTCTCAGTCTGAATTCAGACAATATCAGTTCTTTCTCCAAAGGAGGACACATTTTTTTAAAAATATATTGTATCTGTGATTTCACTGGTCTAGATAACTCCTGAGAAGAAAACTTCCCCTACTCCTGCAGGCTATCTCCAGCTCTGTACCTTTTACAGCTAAGTTCCCAATAGTTTGAATAATGCATCCCTGAAGTGGTCACATTATTCAAATTCTTGCTATATATTGCCCCTGAGTTGCAACCAATTATCATATTTTACATAATTATAACTTTAAAGAGTGTGAATTTGAATATATGAGACCACTTCATAGGATAGATTATTTACTCTCATCAAGACCTAGCTTGTAGTCTTAGAATGTTGCCCGGAGCTCTGAGAAGTTCAGTGGTTTGTCCGCCATCACACAGTTAATAAAAGGCAGAGAGAGAACTTGGAATCAGGTCTTTCTAAGTAGGAAGCCAGGTCCCATGCTCTATACCACACTACCTCTCTGTACAAAACACATACAAAATAAATACAAGGGAATTGGAGGGGGGAACTAGTTCCTGGGAGTGACTCATGAGAAGTGGTACTTGAGCTTTGATGAAAACTAGGGTTACTAAGAAATGTGGGTGAGGAGGGAGTGAATTCAATCCATGGAGGATTTTGGAGACAGGAGTCACAAGAAACCCAGTTTGGTTGAACCATAGAATGTGTGACAGGGAATAATGTGGAAAAAGTCAAGAAAGAGAATCTGGAGGTACAGGTTGCCTAAGGCTTATGTACCTAACAAAGAATTTTGCATTTTATCCTAGAGGCAACAGGGAGCCACTGAGATTTATTTAGCAGGACAGTGGCACAGTCACACCTATACTACATAAATATCCCACACACAAAAATCATTTCTATGAACAACATATGTTAGATGAAGAGCGCTCTCAAGATTGATTCCCCACCCCATCATTGATTTAATGGCACCTTCCCCTCAAATTACATTTTATCTGTTTTGTATCTTTTTTGTATATGCCTGGCTAGATTGTAAGCTCCTTGAGAGCAGATCCAGCTTCACTTCTGTCTTTGTATCCCTAGTATCTGGGACAGTGCCTGGTACATAACAGGTATTTATCAAATGTTTGCTAATTGGTAAAATGGCTGATTGATTGATCAGTTGGTTGATTGATTGATTGAAACCTCCCAGGAACAATCATGTAATTCACTTGTTATTGCTCATCCTTCTGAAAGAGGACCAATGACATCAGGAGGGTGATGTATTGACTTGTAAGTGAATTGGATCGAAGTAAGGCAGAGGTGTGCAAAGTCTTCAGCCTCCCTCTCTCCTCTAGAGTTATTAGAATTCAATGGCAAGACATGAGTCAAAGACAAGTGGCAAATGGCCTCAGCTAACTATAAAGAAGCCCAGTCTCTGATGTTTCTTCCTCACCTTTATCACAGAGAAATTCTCTGAAAAACATCCTAACAGAAACCAGGGAATCATTACTGTTCCCATGTGTCCCACTTTTCTCACTAGCACCTTTCTCTCAAGGACATAAGACTCATGATGATACTGGGAATTCTATTGCTGAAAGGTAATACCAGAACCATGATTAGAATGAAGGATACAAGAGTGTGCAGCAGAGACAGGAGAAAAAATAAAATGCTTATTGGGCAGTGGTCAACAGGTTTGCCAAAGGAATCTTCTGTGGAAAGGAAGACAAAGTAATTGAAAGCAACCATCAGGGGAAGGCTCTCCCCAGAGACCAGTGATGAAAAGAATCAATCGGAACCAAAACAGATCATGAGAATGCATCTGGTTTATAACCTAGAAAAATCACAGGAGGGGCTAATTGTGAAAGCTTTCATTGCATTTCCTTTGAAATATCAAATTAACTTTTTTGTATTTATATTATATATTTTATATATAAAATATATGTGAGTGTGTATTGAGAGTTAGAATTCTCTATGACCTTTTGGACTGCCATCTGGACTAGAAGATAGACTGGAGGTATTTAAATGGCTAGTGGAAGCATTGTAAATAGGATTCGTGATTTGGGTAAAGCCCCTGGGGTCCCTTCTAACTCTAACATCCAATAAGTATAGGAAATGTGTGATTTCCAGTTAAGGAAACTCCATCTACTAATGTGAGTAAGCACCACCTCTGCAATTCATAATCTTAGAAAATGGCCTAGGGCACTGAGAAGTTAAGTGATTTGTCCAGGGTCACACAGCCAGGATATGTCAGAAGTGGACCTGGAGCTCGGGTCTCCCTAGGTCTGAGGCCAACTGTCAAGCCATTATTCCATGCATAATATCCAATAATACTATAAAACCACAAGCATTAAGGATATAAAAGGGATTTGGGGGCCAGGAGGCCATTGTTGAGAATGTTATAGTGCAGCTTTCCTTTTCATTTGCACCAAAATTTCAGTCCTACATTGGAAAGAGATTCAAAGATGGAAGGATGGATGAGTGAAGAGACCAGGGTTAGGGGGTGGGGTTCTCCTCCTGCTGCTTAGTTCCTACAGAATGGCAGCTATAATTCATGTCCCTCGCTGCCAATGACATCATCTAGACTCCTAGACTAGAATGACGATGAGCAGCAAAGAGGCAACAACTAATGGGCCTTCATCTTGAGGCTCTGTGCTTGCCTAATGACAGAAGGGAAGACACATTCTTGTGGCTAAAGAAATTATGTCATGCTACCAGCCTCTCATATTTTGGTATATCAGAGTTGGGACTCAGGAGTAGTGATGCTAATTTTATTTATAAGCATTCTGGAACATGGGCACTCAAATGAGATTCAGGGTAGAAGAACTAAGAAAGGAATAAGTTTCTGATGTTAGATTTTTAGGCATCAGTCAGGTGATGTTTGGAAAGAGAGGTTACCACTGAAGCAATTACCTTGAGAAACTATAAAGTTATTCCAAATATATTGGAAATGAGTTCAAGAAACAAGGGGACTTAAGGGGAGGAAAGGAGAGGAAAGGAAATGAGAAAAGAAGAAGAAAGAGGAGTGGTGAGGAGAATAAATGAGAGGAGAGGAAATAAGAGGGAATGAGAGAATAAGATAGGAGAGAAGAGAATAAGAGAGCAGATGATAAGAGAGGAAAGGAAAGAAGAGGAAAGGAGAAGAGAGAGGAGAAGAAGGAAGAGGAAAGGAGGAGAGGAGAGGATAGGAGAGGCGAGGAGAGGAGAGGAAAGGAGAGGAGAGGAGAGGAGAGGAGAGGAGAGGAGAGG
>CM053593.1:152068340-152161028 GCA_028646575.1 Pseudocheirus occidentalis
AACCTCATCAAGGTAACTTTGGATAACACTTACACTTCGCCATATTTTGCATCATTCGTTTCTGACTCCTAAAGAGAAAAGTCTGCCCCTTACCCACCCCACCCACCCAAGGGGTTAAAGGAAGTAGGACATCTAAAGAAGATAGGGTGTTGCATAGAGGAAAGATCATTGTAGGATGAAAGATTTAGGGTTAGAAAAAGCCTTGAATGTCATCTAATCCATCCTCCTAACTTTTCAGTGAAGGAAACTGAGACCCAGAAGAGTTAACTGACTAATTATTGAAAAGTGCATTAATGACTCATCTTGAAGAAAGATCTAGGTTTGAAACCCACTCATGAATCTCTTAGTTATGTAACCATTAGAAAATCACTTAGCCACTCTAAAACCTAGTTTCCTCATCTTATAAATGGAGATAATAGTGTTTGTAATATGTATCTCCCAGAGATATTGCAAGTATCAAATGTCTACACCATGCTTTACCCACTTTAAAGTTCATGCACATCAGCTACAATGGAGCTACAGACCCTCAATTCAGCTAAGACTGTGGTTCTGAACCTTTTCTGTTCCATGACCCACTTTGGAACTCTAATGAAACCTATGAACCTGTTCTTGAGTAATGTTTTTGCATAAAATAATATACATAGGCTTACCAAGGACACCAATTATATTTATTTTGTGTGGGTGTGTTATTTATTTATTTTAGTTTTCAACATTCATTTCCACAGGATTTTGAGTTACAAATTTTCTCCCCATCTTTCCCCTACCCCCCACCCCAATATAGCAAGCCTACTGAATACCCCTTCCCCCAATCTGCTCTCTCTTATATCCTCCCTCAATCCCCCTCCCAACTTTCTAGTAGAACAAGATGGATTTCTATACCCCAGTGCTTGTATGTCTTATTTCCCAGTTGCATATTTAAAAAAAAACCTTTTTAACATTTGTTTTTAAAACATTGATTTCCAGATTATTTTTTTCTTCCCTCCTCACTCACCACCACTGGGAAGACAAGCAATTCAGTATAAGTTGTACATTTGTAGTTATACAGAATGCTTCCATAGTAGTTATATCGTGAAAGACTATATTTCCCTCCATCCTATCCCACCCTCCTTATTCTATTTTCTACTTTGACCCTGTCCCTTTTCAAAAATGTTTGCTTCTAACTACCCTCTCCCCCAGTCTGCCCTCCTTTCTATCATCCCCCTCTTATCACCTTCCCCCCTGCTTACCAATTATATTTAAATGCATTAAGCAAAATACTAATAAAATAAATTCATAGAACTCCAGTTAAGAACCCATCATCTAGTACATCTTAAAGGATAACTGATAATTTACAGAGGATGGATTATTTGGATCTTCATTCAGGTGCCACTGACTTTGATCACCTTTTATTAATAAAACTGCTATAAAAGTCAGAAGGTAACCCTGGGCTAAGAAAAAGTAAAAATTCCTCAAGATTTTTAATTTAGATAACACACCTGACTATAATTTAAGACCATGGGCCATTCTCTTGACCCTATTGACCCTACCTGCTTTTCCCAGCACCCCTAAAGCTTGTCTCAAAGTCTCTTAAATGCAATTCTTTGGCTAATTCTGACTTCCTTCTCCATACCACTGATGCATGAATTAGTTAAGATGCCCCATAACTGACTCACTTTTTGCTGGAGCTCTTCAATGATCCTGAAGTAAGACTGATAATCAGGGCATACATAGGGAACCTGCTGTTGGCACCACTCTCGGATCCTACACTCCAGCTCAGCATTCTCCCTCTCCAGCTGCCGCACCTTCTCCAGGTAGTTGGCCAGGCGGTCATTCAGGAACTGCATGGTCTCCTTCTCCTTGCCATTGAAGGAGCCTTCACAGAACCAGCCACAGGTGCCCACATTGGAAGGGATGTTGCAGGCCCCAGGGAGGGTGCAGCTGTGGCAGCTGGGAGGCAGGCAGGGCCTGGAGGAGCAGCTAGTGCGGCAGCTGAAGTTGGGCAGGCAGCAGTTGTAAGGCATGATGAACTCAGCAATGTCCCCTGATGAGCTGCAAAGTCTGCCTGTTTCCTGTTGTATGAATCCCCTTCCTATACCAGGCTCATTTTATATTCTTTTATCAGTGGGTGTGGTTACAGCATATAGCATTTTTCCCTTTTTTCTCCTTTAGCAATGTTTCTGAAGCACTTCTCAATCTGTTATTTAATGACCTCAGAAGAGTCCTTCACCTCATAAAAGGTTTTACTTGGGCTTCTTGCTAAGTCAGGACTCCTCACCAATTGTACTTCTCAGTGAAGTAAGAGCTTTATGGTTCTTCTTCAAAGTGGCCAACCCATCACTTCCCCTTATTCACTGGGTGTGGGGACCCTGAGGGACAGTTCTGTCTCATGGTGTCCCCAGTGACTGGGGTCAGAGCCTTTGGCCTTATAATCTGCCATATATAGGCTCTGGGCTGACCTCCCTTGACTCCTTTTCTCCATTCTAAGAAGTTAAAGCATTGTCAGGTTGAAACTTGGAAGAGTCTTTGAGATGAAGCTATTGAGAAAGCATAACTAGAGACTGGAATGTACTAGTGGGGAAATTATTGTATCCCAAGACCAAATGGGTTCTTGAGGTCATCTAGTCCATCTCTCTGCCTCCAAGCAGGGTCAGGCAGGAAGCTACACCCTTAGGAAGGGCAGTGAAGTGTGAAGAAGAACACTAGACTTGGAATCATGGCACCTTAGTTTGAGTCTTGGCTCTGTCATTTATTGCCCTATGACCTTGGGCAAGTGGTTAAACCTCTTTAGATCTCAATTTCTTCAACTGTAAAATGAAAAGATTTACTAGATGATTTCTGAATTGCCTTCCAGTTGTCACTTGCTACCAGTGTGATCTTGGAGGAGTCACATAACTTTATAAGCCTCAGTTTCCTGATCTGTACAATGAGGGAGCTGGACAAGATAATCCCTGAGGTGTCTCTAAGTTCTGTATCTGTGACCCTCTGACCTCTAAAGACTCTACAGTTGTCTTTGGTGCCTATTCCAGGAGTTTGCATTGTAAATTCTAAATGTGTACAGTTGGAAATGACCTTCAAGGTCCTGTAACCGCACCATTCTCATTTTACAAATAGGGGAAGTGAGATTCAGAAAGGTTAAGTTGCTTGGCCAAGGTCACACAGGTAGCAAATAACAGCTAGGAAATTATTCAGGTTCAACCTCCTTATTTAACAGATGGTGACACTGACTTCACAGAGGTTGAACAACTTAACCAAGGTCACCCAGGGTAGAGACAAGATTTAAACCAAGGTCACCTGATTTTAGAACCACTGTCTCCCAGCTACCTCAATCTTCTCTAGACCAGAACTAAGAAGTAATGATGGAAAGCTATTACTCCATGAAAATGAACTATCATGTCACATAGAAATGGGCAAGGTAAATTTAAAACCTAAACTAATTTTATCAACAAAGAGATAATGCCTCTTATCAAAGAAGAAAAAGGTTGGTTCTACTCTAACAGAATAAAATTCTAGTGTTTAATGTAGTATAATATAATAGAATGGAATATGATGCATATGCATGTGTAATATATAATTTATATAAATAAAGCTCCATACTAATTGGAAGTTTTAAAAATAATCTGCTTCATTCTTCTAGGGGAGAAAAAACTGACCTCAGTTCCTCAAAGGGAAAATTATATTTTTTTCATGTTTTATTCTTAAGGACCCCATTTGGGGTTTTCTTTGCAAAGATACTGATGTGGTTTGCCATTCCTTCTCCAGATCATTTTACAGATAAGGAAACTAGGGCAAGTAGGTTTAAGTGACTTGCCCAGGGTCACATAGCTAGTAAATATCTGAAGTCAGATTTGAACTCATGAAAATGAGTCTTCCTGACTTCAGACCCGGCATTGTAGCCACTGAGTTGCCATAATAACAATAATAATAATTTCACAATACTTCTGTGAAATAAGTAAGGTGTCATTATCTCAATTTTCCTGATGAAGAAACTGATACAAGCAAATTCCCTGAGTTTCAGAACTCAGGGAATCTGCTTGTAAATTACATAGATAGTATTTGAGGCAAACATAGAACCAGTACTCCTAACGTCAAGTCCAGCCTTCTATCTACTATTTCTCCCAGACATCCCTTGGTACCCTTAGAGGGGAGGGAGACTTACTCTCCCCTGGCCCCTTTTTAGCAGCACCACACAGATACCAGGGTGAACGTTTAAAATAATATGGCCGATTTTTTTTAACAAATACATAAACTTCCATCTATACAAATGAATGCTGTCCTCTTCAAAGTAGTCTCTTTAGGAGGTTGTACTTTCTTCCAATGACGCTGCCATTGCCCAAGTCTTGCTTACAAGTCTTCTCTTAGAATGATCTCCAGAGCATATGATGTATTCAATCCAACTCAAGAAGCATTTATCAAGCACAGACCTATTAGTTCCAAAGGACTCATGATATTATGTGCTATCCGCCTCCATAGAGAGAAATAATGGAGTTACAAGGGCATCTAGAAAGACAATTTTTTCCTTTATTTTTCCTGCTTTTTTTCAGGACATGGGTAACATAGAAATATTTTCTGCATGACTGTATATCTATAAATGGATATTTCTTGCATTCTCAGTAATTGGGGAGAGTGGGAGAGAATGTGGGACTGAAAATAGAAATAAAATTTAAATTTAAAAATAAAAGCTATTAGTGAGGGAGATTTCTTTACATGAATGATGGTGCCTATCTTCAAAGAGCTTACCCCCTACTAGAAGGCATGTCCTCAGAAGTGACAAAATTTTATTCTCTGGGAATAGATCTGATTTTCCAAAACAAATCATTTAGAGCTAATCCTTATAAATAAGAAACCATGCTAGGGAATATTATTTTCGCTCATGACTTAAGAGTGATTATGAAATAATGAGAATAGTTTTCTTCTGTGCCTTGTAAAATTATGCTCTTACAACTAAATTTTACTGGAACCAATCCATGCATCAAATTCAGCTCAAATTTACTGAAGATCAGTGAGTTGAGATCAGAGGATGTTGATTCAACAAATTTTTGTTGAGTGACTATTAGATCAAAGAATTTTAGAGTTGGGAGGGATCTAGGAGATCATTTGATGTAACCCTGTTTACAGATAAGAAAGAGAATGGGAAGTGACTTGCCCAAGGTCACACAACTAGTTGATAGCTGAGCCAGGACTAGAACTCCAAGCTTCTCTTTGTGATTCTTGAATTCCATTGATTTCTACCCAGGGGAGTGTGGGAATAGTATCCACATCATGTCGTGCAAAGAGCATTGGATTTAGAATATGAGAAGCTTGTTAGGGAGAATCAAAAATAAATAATATAAGACAGAATGTAATTAGTGCAATGTCATGAAAGAGGTACAAAGAAAGTGTGATGAGAGGTTAGTGGTTGGAGAGATCATTTCTGGTTGGGAAGATAAGAGACAACTTTGTGGAAGAAAGAGTATTTGAATCATGATTTGCTAATAAGGAGTATATTTCAACACAATTGCATGTAAACTAGTTAGGCTAAAGTACATAGAGTGTTTTGAGGGGAATAGCATAATATTAAGTTAGAAAGGAAGTTTGAGGAAAAGACAAATGAATGAGAAGTAAAGTACCCAGAATCAAGAAAATAATTTATGGAGTAAATACAAAAAATTAAAGAAAAAATGAAATAATATGAACTCTAATCAAAGGCAAGAGACAGCCTTGATTCCCATGGGCTAATGATGAAATAGATGTTCTTAGCATAGAGGTGGTAGACTATATGTGTGGATTGTGACATTAATTGTCATATATGGTCAATGATTTTTTTTTTGCTTAATTGTACTCCTTTGTTGCAAAGGAGGTTTCTGTTGTTGGGGATGTGGACAGAAGCAGGGAAAGGCAGAGTTGGAAGGGTAATTTATTGAGAAGTGAAGAAATTTTTTAAAGAATCAAAATATGTATTGAAAAATGACAAAATAGGGGCAGCTAAGAGGCGCAGTGAATAGAGTACAGACCCTAAAGTCAGGAGGACCTGAATTTAAATCTGGCCTCAGACACTTGACACACACTACCTGTGTGACCTTGGGCAAGTCATTTAACCCCAATTGCCTTGCCTTCCTCCAAACAAAACAAGAAAAAGAATAAAATGAATAGAAATCAAAATTAGAAGAATGTTGAGAACTGATGATAAAAGTAACATTTCAGACAGTGAATAACTAGATTCCCCATTTTTCTCTGCTTTCCTTTTTTCAGTCTCCAAAATTCAAGAAACAAGAAGGAAGGAAGGAAGGAAGGAAGGAAGGAAGGAAGGAAGGAAGGAAGGAAGGAAGGAAGGAAGGAAGGAAGGAAGGAAGGAAGGAAGGAGAGTAAGGAAGGGAGGGAGGAAGGAAGGGAGAGAGGGAGAAGAGAAAAGGAGAGAAGAAGGAAGAAAGGAAGATAGAAAATACAGAAATCATTTTTTTAAAGAAGAAAATAACTATTTTTGGTCTCTAGCCAATTTTGCCAAGCTTCTCTGTGTATCCATAGGTATTTATTCTATCTCAATAAAAGAAATGAAGAACCACAACTTTCTGTGATCTACACCCAGTATCCAAGATGCCATGCCTGCTCTATAGATGTTAAGCAATGCTTAATTATTGTTATTACAGAATTATAATCATATCATATTAGTCCTAGCTGAGTGAGCTTGGGATGAGGAAGGGTGTAACAAAGTTATTAACCTCTCCTTGTTTCTACACTTTTCATTTATTCTGTTTATAGTCGGCTTCAGCCCATATCAAACTTTAATTGGGTAAAGACATTGTCTTGTCTCAATAAATCTGTAGTAAACATCATGGGTAAACAAAATATTAACCAGCACAGGGTTAAGCAATTGTGGCTAGCACCATAGTATAGGACCTGGTCTCAATGTGATAGGTAAATTGTTCTTGATATTTAAGGAATCTTTTTAGAGAAGTAAAAGAATCTCAAAGGACAAGATGAAACCCACACTTATCAGTCAGTAGCAGTGGCAGTGGAACTTAGCAGCAGAGTTGAGTCAGGCAGGGCTTCTACATAGGCGGACTAGGCAACCACCTCCCTAGGGATTCAGGAAAGTTTCCTTCTCTGGTCCTTCAAACAACCCTTCTACTTGCCTAAGGTTAACATCCGAAAAATCCACCACTAGATATTCCTTTGTGACTGTCTTTAATATAATAGTATATACCTCTATGAAAAGTTGTCAGTTATTTATACCTTAGGATGAATGGGTTCCTGGAATAAAGAATTCTGGGCTTGGAGTCAGGAAACCTGCATATGGTTAGTGCAAGGAAAATGCTTCATAAACCTTATATATTGCATAAACATAAATTATCATCATTATGGGTGTGCTACTTATCTCAAAGTGTCAGTATAAGGAAAATGCTTTATAAATCTCACACATTATATAAGCATAGATTTTCATCAGATTCTTCCAAATAAGGTAGTAAGCCTGTAGTTGTTTTATGGAATGGGGTTAGAATAGAGGAGAAATAGTAATGCCAGGTACCATGTTCACATAGACTAGAAGGAATAACATTAGGTAAAGGATAAAGGTCGCCAACCTCAAAGACTTATCTCTCCTTCACCCCACATTGCCAATCAATGGACAAGTCTTGTTGATTCTGCCCTTCAGCCTCCTTCATTTCTGTTTCCCTGACTCCACTAAATCAGCAACTAATGAAGTCCACTCATTTATCTATAGTGTACTGACAAGACTATTATAACAACTTGCTAACAAGTTTCCTTGGATATAGACTTTCCTCCTTACCTCCTTACCTCCATCCTCTACACAGGTACCAAAATTACCTTATAAAGGAACCAGCCTGACCATGTCATTCCTCTGATCAAAAAACCTTCAGTGACTCCCTATTGCCTCCAAAATAACATACAAATGCATCCAGTCAGGTGCTTGGAATCCATTCTATCTTCTTAGACTTTTCTTGCATTATTTCCCTTTGTGGACTCTACATTCCAGTCAAACTTAATGCATAGGGAAAGACCAGAGTTTAAATGGAGACTGAAGCAATACATGCTATCGTTCTTTTCTATTTTTGGTTTTGTTTCTTTTTTTCCCATTGTTCACTCCATTGGTTACAACACTTCTATACAATCAGACTATTGTACAATGTGAAAGAGTTTGCAGATCCTATACATGATTGTATGCCACCATGGGGGGGGGGGAGCAGAAGGGGAGAAAATCTGAAACTCAAGTGATTCTGGAACTGAATCTTGTAAACTAAAAGTAAACAAACAAGTCGATAAAAAAAATTAATTTAAAAAAGAATAAAAAAGAAAAAAGAAAAGAACTACTTTGGAATTCATTGTGTGACATAGAAGACACTGGCACAGGACCGCTCAACATGGCATACCCTCATCAGAAAAGGTGCTGTGCTCTATGAGGAAAGCAGAATTAAAATATCAAAGGAAATACAGAATGTGCAAATTTAGAGTATCCATCCTAAATGTTCACACTGACTATTTATGCCTGACCTGTGGTAGAGCGTTCTAAGGTCATATCGGTCTGATCAGCAATAGTTGGACACACTGAAACGTGACTCTAGCATAGTGATGTCACTTTGGTCCTCTTCAAGAATGAAGGAGAACAACAAATCAACAGTGCCTGACACATTGTAGCTGTGTAATAAATGTTTATTAACTGAAAAAAAACTTAATGGATAGGCTCCCTGTCTTTCATGTCACTGCATTCACATAATCTGTTACCTACACCTAGAATGTTCTCTTTCAACTCCATCCTTCAGACTGTAATGTTTTAAATTCAACTTCATTTTATTTTCAGTTCCAAATTCTCTCCCTCCTCTATATTCCCATCCATTAATAAGGCAAGAAAAACAAGACCCATTACAAATATGTAGTAATACAAAACAAATTTCTATATTAGCCATAATCCAGGTTGGCAAAGCAAGAAAAAGAAAAATAAAATCTGTACTTTGAGTACATCAGTTCTCCTCGAAATGGAAAGTATGTTTTGTCATGAATCATTTGGAATCATGGTGGGTCATTATGTTGGTAAGTTAGTAAGTCTTTCAAAGTTCATTATCTTTACAATATTGCTATTACCACATACATTGCTCTTCTGGGTCTGCTTTACATCAACTCATAAGAGTCTTCCCAGGTTTCTCTGAAATCATCCCCTTCATCATTTCTTACTGCAGAATAATATTACATTGCATTCATGTACCATACCTTGTTCAGCCATTCCCCAATTGATGCTTCTCTTCAATTTCCAATTCTTCACAGCCACAAAGAGAGCTACAAAAAATATTTTTATACATATGGTCCTTTCCTTTTTTCTTTGATCTCCTTGAGTTACAGACCTAGTAGCAGTATTGCCAGGTCAAAGTATGTATAGTTTTATAACCTTTTGGTCATCATTCCAAATTTATCTCCAGAATGGTTGGATCACTTCACAACTCCACCAACAGTACACTAGCATATCTATTTTATTACATCCCCTCCAACATTTGTCATTCTCCTTTTCTATCAAATTCATAATATTTGTAAAGTACTTAGCACAGTACCTGGAACATAGTATTCACTTAATAAATTTTTGTCCACCCCCTCACCCTACAACTAGAAAAGCTTCTTCAAATCCTAGCCTAAGGGTCTCTGCCCTTTCTGAAAAAGTACACTAGCCCAGCTGAGATCTTCAACTGAGTTTGAAATAGAAAATGGCAAAAAAAAATTTTTAAGGAGAAAATCCAGCTGAGCAAAGGGGAAAAAAAAGTCCAACCTGGCAGCGGAGCAGCTCAGTTACAGTAATTCACCATAGCAACACATTCCTCTACGAAGAGTCAACGAAGCCCACAAGCAGAGCACCCCAAGCCCAAAAACAGCACCCTAGATCATCAGCAAGGCCATTCATCTACCCAGATACCACTCCCAGCTGTAAACTCGTGTGTGAGTGTGTGTGTGTGTGTGTGTAAAAGAGAGACAGACAGAGAGATGAACAGAGACAGATACAGACAAAGACAGAGAGAAATATTGAAACATTAAAGCCCTAAATTTCCAGAAAGAGAAATAACATTGGGAACATTCCAGAGTTGTAAACTGCCTTGGCCATATGTCTTCCCTTACATATATATATATATATATATATATATATATATATATATATATATGTATGTATGTATGTATACATATATACATATATCATATGTATATATGCCTCTTTATTATTGTGTTTTAAGTTTGTGCCCACTCTCCCCTACAGATGATGATGTATTGATGGGAGAGTGTGGCCTGGGTTTATGTAAGAAATATTTTGAGATCATTGTTCTTGCTATGCTATTTGAATAGGAGGACGACATGGTTAAGAGTTAATAGAGTCTACTGACTGAACCTTAATGCTAATGGGTAGCACACTGACAAGAGGACTGGAAAATAGTGTTACAAGGGTAGAAAAGAAGTTTGGACCAGTCAATGTGGTGAGTATGATAGAAAATCAACTATGTAGAAGTAAAGGATTTCCTTGTAGCAGTGAGGGCCCAGTTGAAATTAATTAAAAGATTTATAATGGAGCCAGTAAGCTATCTGGTTTTCTCCAGCTCCATTGTGCAGTACCTGAGTAGGAATGAAGGAGGCTGATGAAGGAAGTTATACAAAATTGGGGTTTGGCTAAGCAGCAGAGCAGAATTGAGCTAGGGAGCAAAAGATTCAAGAATAGAGAAAAGTCTAGAATTGAACATACTCACTAGTGGGTTGAGATTGAGAAGGGAGAAAAGTGAAGTCATAGAAAGGATGAAGACTTAGGAAAGTACAAATGTTATTGCAGGTCACAGTAAGCATGAAATAAAGCAAATAGAACAAGAAAATTATGGGAGATTATTATTTACTAAAAGAATTTCAGAGTTAGTGAATGTGGAAGTGGAACACTTGTGGGTGATGGCAATACCAAAGACATGACCATCCCCATGTGTAGCTGAAGTGGAGTTGAGGAAGGAGAATGATAAAGTTCAATATTTGCCATGTCAAAACATCTGAGAAATTGAAGAGGATGGGCATGGAGAAGAGATTATTCACTTGACTAGAAGGTGTCATTAGTGGCCTTAACAGTTGTTTCCATGGAGTGACTGGGAAAAGAACTTAAATGTGAGAAGGAAATAGGTATTCAGGAATCCAGGCCTATTTGGGTTCCATCTTCTGGTAAGGGGCAAGAAGGTGCCAAGGATCTTGGGTTTAAGGCTAGAACGGAATAGATTTTTGTAGGCTGTCTTCTGGGACAGTCACCCTATATCATGGGTCTCTTTTGGGAATTACCCCTTAACCTTTGATCAGTGTTTGTCCATAGTATATAATGGCAGGCATTGAATTCATTTCATTCTCCTGACTAGAAAGGTTTCTTTATGAGACATACACAAAGAATGCTTTGCAGGCAGTAAACATAAATGAGAATGACATTTATAATGCCAAAGAAATAAAGTTTATTGGAAGGTAAGTGAAGGTACCTCCTTGCATTCCAGAAGATGGTGAAGGAGCAAGGAAGGCGGAAACACCATCAGTACAGGAAACACCCCAAAGTAATAGCATGTGACTTAGTTATAGGGAGTTGGGCATCATCAGAAATTAAGAGGCTTTAATGCTTCCCATTAAGGACTTTTTCCAACCAGTTGGGAGTTGATGATGCCATCATCAGCTTGTTGGCTCTGGAACTCACTGCAGTACATGGAAGATCCTAAAAATGATGGTATAGTTGACAGAAATGGGAATGATGGGGGGAAAAACCAAATTATTGCTATTGGCTTTGGGAACTGAGCTAAGTCAGAAGTCAGGATCAAAAGACCTTTCCCTTCCTGAGTTTACATGGCAAAACTAAGAGATGGGAATTCAACAGGTACGGGAACAAGACCTGCCACAGGGTCCACAGGAGTTGCCACAGGGTCCACAAGAGATGCCACAAGGTGCGCAGGAGTTGCCACAGGACCCACAAGAGTTACCACAGGCATTAGTGGTGGCACATGGATTGCAGGGGAGCCTGGGAAAACATAATTGTCTGAGTTAGGTTGAGAATGGGAATGTTCAAAGCAAAGATCCCTCCAAGACCATAACCCACAAATTCCATTCGAGCTTAGGTTGAGCCACCAGTGGGTTTTGAATGGCTGAAATAAGTCAGAGAAAACTCAGATTATTACCAAATTCCCCTCCTACAAAATTAGATCAATTAAATGTATAGAGAAAGAATTGTGATATATAGTTATTCCTAGACAATGTTTAACAGGAAGATCTACACAACTTTTTAAAATTTCTGTGTATGTGTGTGAGAGACACAGAGACAGAGACAGAGAGACAGAGATAGGCTTTTCCAGGAATCTCTGGCATGACACTTACTTGGAATCCTCACACTCCAGCAGGTTACGGTATGTAGAAATCTCACACTCTAGCCGAGACCTAACATCCAGGAGAACCTGGTACTCTTGGTTCTGCCTATCCAGGTCACCACGGATCTCAGCCAGCTGGGACTCCACATTGGTGACCATACACTGTAGCTGGGATAGCTGGGAGCTGTAACGGGCCTCAGACTCAGTCAGTGTATTTTCCAGAGAATCTCTCTGTGATGGAGAAGAGAAGAAAATGTCAGATAAAAATGACCCTCTAAGTGATTTTTCCATATAGTTCCATGAAAACTCTAATCTGAGTTTCATTGGTTATATGTTGGTAAGTGACTCAGTTTAACCTCAAAAGGTAAATATTAAAGCTGAATATTACCCACCAGGGTGTGCTGGGCCTGCAGTTCAATCTCCAGAGCATTGACAGTGCGTCTCAACTCGATGACGTCAGCCTGGTAGTTCTGCAGCTGTTCAGAGCTAGACACCACCTGCTTGTTCAGTTCCTCTGTCTGAAATGTGCCAAGAGGAGAGCCAAGAGGTGAGACTGTGATCATCAGGACTCCATGAAGCCTCACATTCTGCAACAGGCATGAGCTAGAACCTCACCTGAGTGTTGAACCATTCCTCCACATCTCTGCGGTTATTCTCCACCACAGCCTCATACTCAGCCCGAGTCTCATTCAGTATCCTGTTCAGATCCACAGTTGGGGCAGCATCCACCTCTACATTGAGTCGATCACCAAGCTGGCAACGCAGGGAGTTGACCTCCTAAATAAAAAAAAAAAATGGAAGATGTGAGTACACTTCTTTTCCTTGGGGGAAAAAAAGTCCTTCTGAAGCAACACAAAAAAATAAATAAATAAAACACTAAACATGCCAATTTTTCCGTGAGGTGCTTGCTGTGACAGTGTAGGAATAAAAGAGATTTACTTAGCCCAGATCCTCATCCTTGTTCCTTAAACACATTTTCTTCATATAAATGGCTAGTTCCCTCTTTCCAATCATTTCCATCCCAAATGAAACTCCACCCCCAGCTCTATCACCTCCTCCCCTCCCCATCCCAATACATGAACCTTTTGTCTCATCTTTCTGGGAACCACATTTGTGCCATATCCTGTGGCTTTCCCCGTGTCTCTTTTTTCAGAAATGTCTTTTCTTTTTCATGTTAGGATGAAGTTCCCTGAGGGTAAAACTGTCTTCACTGTTTAGCAGAATTCCTAGTACATGGTAAGTGATTAGTGAAAGCTCTATCTTTTTGTCTAGTTCCACATCTTTGAGTAAATTTTCCATCATCATTCTCTAGTACTCACAACTGAGTAAGCAGGGAAGTGGTGTCTCTGCTGTCACCCAGAGAATGACTACCTATTTACTCCACCCAAGAATGTTTTCTCTGGGGATCTCTTTTCTCACCTCTTCATGGTTCTTCTTCAGGCAAACAAGCTCCTCCCTGAGGGACTCCACTTGGGCCTCCAGGTCAGACTTGCACAGGGTCAGATTGTCCAGGATTCTGCGCAGGCTGTTGATATCAGCCTCCACCAGCTGGCGCAGGGACAGTTCAGTCTCATACCTTTAAGTGAAGGTGATTAAGCAAAGGAAGAAAACCTATGTATCATACAAGTTGGATGAGATTTGTCTTGGCTTTTTTAAACTTTGTAGTTTTTGTTTGAGGACCTATTTCATTTCAGTTCAACAAACATCTTTTAATCAGCTGTTACATGCAGAGGCAAACAATCCTACATTTATTCAGCACCTACTTGCATCAGGTGCTGTGAAAATGCTAAGGATTCGAGTTAAAAATGAGACAGGCCTTGTTCTTAAGGAGTTTACATTCTACTGGGAATAATTTTTTTCAATTTCTTTCTTTCTATCCCTGTAAAGAGGGGTTAGAAAGGAGACAAAATTAGCCCAGGGATCAAAAAGTTGAATTAGAAAGTAATTGTCTGAGCCTCCTCTGGACAACATTGGTCAAAATTGTTTTGTCATCTGAAAAAGAAATGATGATTTTCTCTATAGTTCCATACCTCTGTTTAGTTATAGCTTCTGGATTTGACTTTGTAACTCATTTCTAACACATGTTTAATGTCGATTATCAAAAAACACACATGGGAGACATGATTTTCTTTCCTCCTACCCAAACTCACTTGGTTCGGAAGTCATCAGAGGCCAGCTTGGCATTGTCAATGCACACCACTAGCCTGGTGTTCTCAGACTTAGAGCACAGGATCTGGAAGTGAGAGAGCCCACATTCAGTATCTCTTAGACTTCAAAATCTCCTGTTACCTTTTAAATAAATAGCTCGCTGTCTCTAAGCACCTGTATTTTCAGCTATAAGATATCTCAAGACTTTACCTTCTGCTGAAGCTCCTCAATGGTCCTGAAGTAGGACTGGTAGTCTGGGCACACATAGGGGACCTGCTCTTGGCACCACTCCCGGATTCTACTCTCCAGCTCGGCATTCTCCATCTCCAACTGCCGCACCTTCTCCAAGTAGTTGGCCAGGCGGTCATTCAAGAACTGCATGGTCTCCTTTTCCTTGCCATTGAAGGAACCTTCACAGAACCAGCCACAGGTGCTCACATTGGCAGGGATGTCACAAGCTCCAGGGAGGGTACAGCCATGACAGCTGGGAGGCAGGCAGGGCCTGGAGCAGCAGCTGGTTTGGCAGCTAATGCTGGGAAGGCAGCAGTTGTAAGGCATGGTGGTGAGTAGGGTAGTTGGAGGGTTAGATCAAGCTGTGTGAGGTCTGCCTGCCTCCCTGGACCTTTTATACCCCAAGAAGTGGGTATGAGCTCATCATATTGCATTGTTTCCTTCCTTTACTTTTGGTCAATTTTTTTTCCAAAAATACTCTAGTTAGGGACCTTCAAAGAGTCCTGCCTCATCTCATAAAAGTCTCTACTCTGGCTTGTGCTGGGTCAGGACTCTTCATAGATGCCATTGGCTGGAGAAATAAGTGTCTCATTTGTCTGGAGAAATAAGTGTCTCATTTGTTGTTTTCAAAAATACAGGATCATCACAGTCCCAAATGACAGTCCTCGTGACTCAGGCCTGAGGACAGACAGCAAGGGACTCTGACCTCCCAGCCTGGGATGGAGCTATGTGTAGATCAGATGTTCCCTTTATCATTCAAGTTCTACCATTAATTTCAGTGAAAATTTTGGAAAGTAAGGAATCTTTTGGATACTCTTCTCTTTCTAACCTTTCTCCAGTGCCAATGTTGAGAATAACACCATTAGTGTTGAGAATAACTATAGAAGCCAGATAAATGTTAGAGACAAGCATTTTCTATAAGCACTTGAGTGAATTATTAATTCTTTGGGATCTTTGACAAATTGATGATTAAGGAAAATGAATGTTGGTACTTAGAAAGTAGAGAGTTAGGTCATTTGAAAAGGAATACAAAGAATCACCCAAATGAGCAAGAAATGTGTTGAGCATAGTTTTGGAAATCAACAGAGTCTCACCAAAGAGGCTAAAGAATGAACCTGTTCAATTCAATTCAATTGACCTGGAGATAGATTATAATGTCTAAGAACTAAAAGGCATTGCCAATGGGGATTTTACCAAAAAGCATCCATGATTAAATGAGGAGTTGGCTATAGAATCATAGATTTAAAACTGGAAAGAACCATAGAGATTATCTAGCCCAATCCCCCTCACATATAGTTATCTACAGAGATATAATAGAGATAGACATAAACAGACATAGATGGAGACATAGACCTAGAGGCAAATGTAGATGTCAATATAGACAGATTTAGATATGGATATAAATACAAACCAATATCAAGAAGAGTTAAGTGTCTGCGCCCAACGTCACTTAAGACAAGAAATGGCAACTGGGATTTGAACCCATGCCCTCTAACTCCAAATCTAGTTCTCTCTTCACTCCAAATTGCCTTTCATATTTGTCACAGTACTACCCTTACTTCTTTCAAAGTGGATTATCCAGTACATTAATATTCCTCTGTTATTCCTGTTCTTTGTAAAAGCATAAATGTTGTGTTGAACCTGAATATATACATAATACTAAAATGAGATCTCTTTGAAAGAAATATCAAAAAATTACATGCACTCAAAAATCTTTGCCCAATATGAAAAAGCTAGTCCAATTCAGTCCAGTTCAACAAGTAGGTGAAGGTACTGGGGATACAGAAACAAAATTGAAAGCAGTCCCTATCCTCAAGAAACTTACATTCCAGAATCCTCCTGTTTCATCATATTGTAGCATGGAGTCAACTCTGGGTTCTCAGTGGTAATGCCAACAGAGTACCAGCTCTGGCTGGTCCTACTAAGATGGAAAGATTGTGTGTTCAAGCCTCGGAAGAGACCATCATTGAAGGATCAGCTTAGCTAAATTCGGAGTTCTTTAGGTCAGTCACAACACCTCTCAAACACTATCTCCTACATCGAAAGAGATCTCCCTGAGTCAACAGAGAAAAGCTCCTACATCAATAAAATCCTAGGACCTCAATGTATGGTATATCTAGTAGTATAAGCAACCTAGTATATCAAAACTGTCTTTAGTGCAAAAACGGGTAGACACCGATAGAAAGAGCTATTCTCTTCTCTTTGTGATGACAGAATTACAGGCTCTATGAAATACATTCATTATTTCAGACCCTTAGGATCAGAAGAGTTACTTGACTCTTCCAATAGCCTGACAACATGAATGTCTCTCAAGACAAGAGGCCGCAAACTTTCCCCTCATCCCTGACCATACATGGCCTATTAGTGCCTTCACCATTAGAATGTGCACACCTCGAAGTTTAAGACTATTTTGCCCTTCTTATATCCTTAGCACTTAGCATAGTGCTTAGCACATAGTAAGCGTGGTGACCATAGTAAGTGTAGTAAGTGAGTATAGTAAGTGAAATTATTAAAAAGTATATATATATATATATATATACACACACACATTATATATATGTTGTGTGTGCGCATATATACATGTATGTATATATGTATATACATATATAGTGCGTGTATAGGTAGACACGTGTATATTTTTATATGTGCGTGTATATATACATACAGGTATATTTATATATGTGCGTATGTATGCAGTCATATCTGTGTGTATATGTGTGCGTTATATATAAATACATATTATATATATGGATATATATGTAATACATCCATAAAGGATTTCAAAACATCATTTGTCTTTTCAGCTTCATATATATAATATGTGTGTGTGTGTATATATATATTTACATATATATATATGTATATGTATATGTGTGTATGTGTGCTTCTTCCAGTTCCCCTATTAGAAGACAAACTCACTGAGGACAGGGAATATATTTTTTGCTTGCATTTGTATTCTCAGTTCTTAGCTACAATGCAATACATAGTGAATGCTTATAAATGTTTTACATATCTGTATTTATTTCTTTCCTTCCTTCATTTTTTCTTTCTTCCCTTTCTTCTTTCCATGTTTTTTTTTTCATTCAAAGACTAGCCTAGCTAAATTCAAAGCAGTTCTTTACCAGGTTGGCTCCTACTCAAGTACTTACTAGAGAGTCCTGCAGAGATCTTTTTCCCCAAGATCTTTTTTCCAGTTGTATACTTCATTTTATCATTAAACATATACTAAAAATAAGACAACCTTTAACTCATCTCTCTGTAAGGGTGGAGGCAAAACTGGATAATCCTTAGAAAGCTAACATAGCAACAATTTCATAGTAGAAGCTAAGACTAGAGTGGCCTCCAAAGAAGGCTTTTTTGGATGTCAGGAGAAAAGATCTTTATTGTCAAGTACCAAAGAGACAACTTGGTGTGGTATAAAGGTGTAAAAGACCTGAATTGTATCCCATAATTCTCTAGAGTGTGTTCCAAGCAGATTAAAATGTAATTGGGAAATGTTTAAGAAAATAAAAATAAAGTAAAACATAGATAATGTTAACATATGGTTTTCCAAGTCAATATGTAGACCTACAATGATCTTTATGTACAGTTTAAAGACCCCAGTTTCTACTTGAGTTTGACACCACTGGTGTAGTGGACTTCCTAACTCTCAGCCTGGCAGCCCTGGGGGTTCAAATTCCACCTCCACATTTATCAGCTGTGTGGCCCTAGAAAACTTGTTTAACTTCTCTGTGCCTCAGACAGCTCACTAGGATTTATAAAACTACAGTCTCTAAGCATATTTGGATGTATAAAATATGAAACAGAAGGGTACATTTGCTTCCTTCTTAATCAGGTTACCTCTAACAGAATCCCATATTTGGAGTAAATTGAGAAATGCCAAAATGACTTCCAATCTTCTAAATTTTCAAGAAAATACAAAGATTTCTGTATGCTATGCATAAACTAGATATGAAATAAATACTAGGGGTGATTCATAGGATAAACAAGAAGTTAAAGTTAGAAGGAATCTAATAGAATGCTTTAACTGAGGGGACAAAAAAGATTATTTGAACAAGGCTACACTGGGAGCAGAGAGGGGATTCAAACCTAACTTCTCTAACTCCAAAGAAAGCCATCATGGAGACAAGCTTTCTCCCTACCTGCCTTATCACAAATTGTAGATTTAACTGGACCGTTTCTGTTATTTACTTCAAAATTTCAATCCAAATATCTGGTGACTTTGGAATTTTCATGTCCTGCACTAATAACTCTTTGTAAACTGCTTGACGTAGGAATTTTGGTTTTCATATTAGGTATCTCCAATGCATGGGACAGTGCAGAGCTCATAGTAAACAATAAATGTTGATGGAATGAGAGGTGAAATGGAAAGAAAACTGAATTTATAGTCAGAGGGCTTGGGTCTGAATCCCTCCTTATTACCTATATGACTTTAAGCAAATCAATCGACTTCTCTGACTCTCCATTTCTTCATCAGTGACATTTAGAAATTTAGATCACATTTAAGATCCCTTCCACCTCAAGATCCCATGATTTTGTTCTGATTGGCACCAAAAAAATGGATTTTCATTTTGGTCTTTTCTGATTCTGAAAGTGATTTTTCTGCTGAGTTGGTTTTTTTTTAATTCACTTGGCAACTCAATATTATAGAAAGGCAACATTCAAGAAATGAATTTGAGAAAAAGTATAAATTAGTTATTATGAGTTCTGATCCAAGCTCTGACTATAGTCATAAGCAGGCTACCCCCTCAGTTGACTGAACAGAGTAAATTAGGGATAATAAACATGACAAATCTCAAGGGCTTGTAGTGGGGAATAAATAATAGAAATAATTAGGAGGCCTTTGGTATAAGAGAATGCTAGCCTATAATACCCTATGGGACTTCCCTTAAGAGCTAAGGTCAGTGATGCATTACAAATACCTCAGGTCTGAAAAGGCAGCTATAACCAAAGATTCTATTCCCAATTAAATAATTATATTTCCCTGGCATTCCAAGAATCTGCACTTTTATAAGCATAAGCCAGTATCAGGATGAAAAGATGTAACCTAACCTGATCCTCTGGCTTTCCTCAATTTTTCACCTATTCTGACAATTAATTTCATTGGTGTGAAAACTTCCTCCACTTACGAAGATCAACACCTTAGCTATAATGTAGAGTCTTAAAGAGTTATGCTGGACTTGAGAATGTCCTTTACCCCTAATCATAAAGCTTGTATGTCAGGGACTGGGCTTAAATCCAGGTTTTTCTGATTCCCAAGATTGGCCCTCCATTCATTGGCCATACTATCTTCCCTACACGAGGTGACTGAAATGTATTTATTGAATTGAAGTAAAAATAGAGGAAGACCTTAACATAAATGAAGAAGATGAAGAAGGAGGAGGAAGAAAAGAAGAAGGAGAATAAGGGAAGAAGGGAAGGAAGAGAAGGAGGCAGAGGAGGAAGAGATGAAGGAGAAGGGAGAAGGAGAAGAACAATGAACTTGAGTAGATAACAACTATAGCTAGACAGAGAAATCTTAACCAAAAATGGAATGGAGGGGATCACAAAAGATAAAAATGGATATTTGCAATAACGTGAAATTGAAAAGGTTGGAAACTAACAAAATCCAAACAACTAGGATAAGAAGGGAAACTTCTGATTTAGGGGGGAAATTCTATCAAATAGGTCTGATATCAAAGTTACATAGGTAATCAACACAGATATATAACACCACAAGCCATTCTCCATGACATATGCTGTCAAATACTGCATCTAAGTGATTGAGAGATAACAAAAGAATTACAAACTATGAAGAGTATTAGGAACAGCTGTTCTAAATCACTAATAGTGAATGAAATGCACATCAAAAGAATTTTTAGATCTTAACTCTCATTTAGAAAATTGGCAAAGATAATAAAATATGTCAATAGTTAGTGATGGCAGTGTTGTGGAAAGACACACTAGTGTACTTTTGGCTGATCTGTGAATTTTGCATTCTGGAAAGTAATCTGGAATTATGTGAAAAAGTGACTAAAACATCCATATTTTTACCCAGAGATCTCACATCTAGACATTTACTCTACGGAAGTTAAGTATAGAAAGAACGTTCCATTTACACCAAAATACGTATAGCAGCACTTTTTGTAATACCAGAAAATTGGAAACAAAGTAAAAGTCTATTGATTAAAGAATGTCTAACCAAATTGTGGTACATTAATGTGATGGGATATTACTGTACCATGAGAAACAATTAGTATGAAGAATACACGGATGAATGGGACAATCTCTATGAACTGATACAAAGTGAAGTAACCAGATAAAGATAAAACAATACACACACTGACTACCACAATGTAAAGGGAAAGAGTGACAAAGTTGGAACCGAATGATATGGAATTATAATGATGAGGCTTGGTCCTGAAGAAGAAACATAGTGATGCATTACCCTCCTTTCTTTGCTGAGATAGAGAACTATGGTCGTAGAACTCTATATACTTCCACTAGATTTGGTTCATGTAAGTTTTGTTGAATTACTATTTTTCTTTTTTTTATTCTTTGAGTATAAAGGATAATACTCTGAAAAAATGAGAGAGGGCACCATGGAAAGAGCACTGGACATAGAATCAGGAAGACCTGAGACACTTACTAGTTGTGTGACCCTTGCCAAGTCACTTAACTAGCCTCTGTTTACCTCCGATTCTTCATCCATAAGATATGAATAATAATAGCACCTACTTCCTAGAGTTTTTGTGAGGCTCAAATAAGATCATATTTGTAAACTGTTTCAGAAAACTTAAACTACTACATAAATTCTAGGTATTAGTAGCTATTGTATTGAAAATTGAAGCTGATGTAAAAACAAATAATGTCAATAAGATGTTAAAAAGAAAAGTGGGAACAAAAATGGGTATGGCCACATCATTAAAAAAAAATTAGAAGAGAAAAAAATCAGAAACTTTTCACAACTATGGATTAGGGGGAAATTCTTAACTTTACAAAGAATATAGTTACCACAAGCAATAAAATAGATCAATTCAATGAAATTTAGGGGAAAAAAGTACATCAAATAACTCTGATATCCAGACTATACAGAGAATTAACCCTAAGAGTCATTCCTTGACTGTTATAGAAAATTATCAAAAGAAGAATTGTAAATTTTTTTCTAGAAAAAAATACTTTAAGCCTTTGAATTGAGTACAGTGTGAAATACAAGATGTAAAAAAAAAAACCTACGGTTTTAATCATATTACAATTTTACTATCTGACGTAATAGACTATAATTTTCAAGTATATTTTCTTGGGATTGGCTATAATGGGTATTCTCAAAATAAGAGTGGGGACAATAGGTCACAAAGCCCCAATTCCTAGTACCAAAGAGTTTTAAAACATTAGATAAACTGAACAATACTACAAATAGGTAAACTGCTAGTTTTTCTGTATGTAATAATATTATTCTGGCTGAATGCCAAAATCTAGTTCCAGACCAATAGCTTTGAATTGTAATAGTTCTTCCTTTGGAATTTCATTTCACTACCTTAAACAAGGTAAATATGATGCTTGCATAAACTAAGATGGAAAAATAGTTTCGATAAACTGAGGTCCCCAAAATGAAAAATGAAGCAAAAGTCATCTCCTGGAAAAAGGATTGGAGACAGCTCAATGAAAGTCATACCTTCACTGACATATCAGAAGAATGATAATTTGTAAGAAGTAGGTTTTGACTAGTAATCAAGCTGCCACCTGGTACCTCCGGCCCCAGAGGCTGGAAGATGACACTGAACAGACAACACAGAGAGAGCAAATAGCTAACAATTCCCTTCCCTGTTGGGGTACTCTACTGCAGTTGTTCAAAAGGTGAGCATTATTTGGTGATTTGGGAAGCACTCTCCATTGAGTCTTCCTTCCTCACATGGAGAGACTCACTACTGATGGACAACAGTTCCCGAAGCTCCTTGTTTTCAAACTCTAGTTGGGCTAGCTTTTCCTGAATCTTACAAAACTGGTGGTCATCCACCTGAACATGTGGCAGGTCATAGATCTGCGTGTTCTCCTGGGGCAGCAGGACGTAAGGCTTGTGTTTGGACACATCCTTCAGGTCTGCGGCGACCACATCCCTCATCACCACCACCTGCTGGTGCAGGGCGGCCTGATCCACCAGGGACTCAGTGGCCGTGTCGTCCTCCCGCAGCCACTCCAGAAGCGTCTTCCCATCCCTCAGGATCTTCTCAATCGTGCAGCATAGCGGAGGGTCCGAGCGAAGAGGCCCTCCTGAGACGCCAGTCACTGACCCCTCTGCCGCAGGTTCCGGGTCTTCGCCCACTGCCTGCAAACTCTTAACAGTGAGTTATATGCTTGCTCCAAATAACTAATAATAAGAAAAATGCAAATCAAAATATTCGCCTAATAACCCAGAAAATTGTCAGAGATGACAATGATAACATCAGTGTTGGGAAAAGTGCAGCATGACAAGCACCCCAGTGTTAACGTTGAGCTGTGAATTGGTCTAACTCAGGGGTGGGGAACCTGTGACCTCAAGGGCACATATGACCCTCTAGATCCTCAAGTGTGGCCCTTTGGCAGAATCCAAACTTCATCATTTGTTCTGTGAAGTTTGGATGCCATCAAAGGGCCACACTTGATGACCTAGAGGGACACATGTGGTCCCGTGGACACATGTGGTCCCGAGGTCACAGATTCCCCATCTCTGGTCTAGTTATTCTGAAAAAAAAAATTGGGAATTATGCTAATATTGGGACCAAAATGTGCATTCCTTTTAACTTGAAGATTCCACTCATAGGTATATTGCCCAGCAACATCATCAAAATATTAATATTCAATTCAATTAAAATTCAATTCAATAAATGTTTATTTAGCACCTAATATTCATCAAGCACTGTATTAAGCATTGGGAATACAGAATACTCCCTCAAGGAGTTTGCAATCCAATGGGGAAGGCAACATGCAAACAAATATTATACACAAGATAAATAAGAAATAAAGGGGGGAACAAGAATTAAAAGAGGGAAAGCATTGGAATTAAGAAGGTTAGAGAAAGCTTCCTACAAAAGGTAAGATTTTGGTTGGGGCTTAAAGGAAACTAAGGAAGATCAGAGGAAGGAGGGCATTCCAGGTATGGGGGATGACCAAAGAAAATGCCTGAGTACAAGAGATGGAGAGTCTTGTTCATGGAACCCTGAGGAGACTGGTGTCACTGGATCACTGGGAAGTAAGATATAAGATATAAGAAGACTAGAAAGGTAGGAGGGGCTAGGTTATGAAGGGCTTTGAATGCCGAACAACATTTTGTATTTGATCTTGGAAGCATGAGGAAGCCACAGGAGTTTGTTGAATAGGGGTGATGGCATGATCTGACCTGTGTTTTAGGAAAATCACTTTAGTAGCTAAATGGGAGAATACGTTGAAATAGAGACTTGAGGCAGGCAGACCCATGAGAAAGCCAGTGCAATAGTCAAGGAGTGAGGTGACGAGTGCCTGCACTAGAGTGGTGACAATGTTAGAGGAAAGAAGATAGCGTATATGAGAGATGTCACAAAGTGAAATTGAGAGTCCTGGACAACAGCTTGGATATGGAGGTGAGAGAGAATGAGGAGTCCAGAATGATTCCCAGGCTGTGAGTCCGAGGGACTGAGAGGACGATGTAGGTAAGGTAGGTATGGGAGAGGGCTTAAGGGGAAAGATAGCGAATTCTGTTTTGGACATACTGAGTTTAAGATGTCTACTGTACGTCCATTTCAAGATGCCTGAAAGGTCACTGGAGATGTGAGATTAAAGATTAGCAGAGACTGGGGCAGGAAAGGTAGATATGAGAATTACCAGCATAAAGATGGTAATTAAATCCAGGGGAGTTGATGAGATCACTAAACGATGTTGTACACACGGAGAAGAGAAAAGGGCCCAGGACAGAACCTATAGTTAGAGGGTAGGATCTGGAAAAGAATCTAGCAAAGGTGAAAGAGTAGGGGTGGTCAGATAAGGTAGGAGGGCAACCAGGAGAGATTGGTGTCCTGGAAACCTAGAGAAAAGAGAGTATCAAGGAGGAAAGAGTGATCAACAATGTCCAAAGGTGCGGAGAAGTCAAGGAGAATGAGCACTGGAAAAAAATCACTGGGCTTGGCAATCAAGAAATCATCAGTAACTTTGGAGAGAGCCTTTTCAGTGTAATGATAAGGTCAGAAGTCAGAGTGTAAGGGGTTAAGAAGAGAGTGAGAGGAGAAAAAGTGGAAGCACCTAGGTCTTTTCCAGGAGTTTAGCTGCAAAGGGCAAGAGAGGAATACAATGGTATTTCACAGGGATAGAAGGATCAAGTGAGGATTTTTTTCAGGGTGGGGGAGAAATGGGCATATTTGTAGGCAGTAGAAAAGGAGCTAGTAGAGAGGGAAACATTGAAAATAAGGGGGAATGACAGAGGGGACAATCTGTTGGAGAAGATAGAACGGAATGGCACCACTTGAACAGGTAGAGATTAACTTCAGTAAGGAGTGAGGATATTACATTCTGTGAGACGAGTGGAAGAGGAGAGAGCGGGAAAAGGCACCTGAATGTTAGGAAATAAGGAAGAGGGAAGAAAAGGGAGTTTGAAGCAAATGACCTCATTTTTTTTTGGTAAAATATGATTCAAAGTTCTATGCTGAGAGAGTAAGGTGAGGAGGAAATCTGAGGATGGATGAAAATATTTGGAAGAGTCCTTGCAGAGAACAGGATGTGAATTGATTGGAGGTATAGTAACATTGCCTAGCAGCAGTGAGGACCCAGTCAGATTGTGTAACAAATTTGTAGTGGACCAAGTCAGAAGAGTTGTGTGATTCTCTTCTTTCAGCAGCATGAGTGTAAGCACTATTGCTTTTATGGTAGTAAAGAACTGGAACAATGGAGATGTCCATTGACTAGAGAATGGCTAAACAAATGAATGCAATGAAATATTATTGCACCCATAGGAAAGGAAAAAAACTGAGGAATCCAGAAAACATGATAAATCTTAAATGAACTCATGTAAAATGGAGCAAGCAAAACCAGGAAGAGAGTATATATAATGACTACAATCATGTAAATGGGAAAAAAATAATAAAACAAAATTGAATGCTATAAAACTATAATAACCAAGCTTGGCCCCAGAGATGAATAGAAAAAAATGTATCTCCTTCCCTTATTTTCAGAAGTGGAAAAGTGTGTATATAGAATATTTCAAATAATGTGAGCCACAGCTAAGGTATTGGTTGGTTTTACTGGTCTTTTTCTCCTTTTTCCTTTTTTAAATCTTTGTTACAAAGGATCATGGTGTTCGGAGAATGGTATATCCAAAAATGAATATATTTTTTAAAAATAAGAGGTATTTATTTTAAAATTATAAGATAAATAAATAAATATTATTTAGAAATTACATTATATTTGTGCCAACTTAAATTATCTCTATTCCAGATATCTTTAAAGAGTTTGCTAGGGGCAGCTAGGTGGCACAGTGAATAGAGCACCAGCCCTGGAGTCAGGAGGACCTGAGTTCAAATCCAGCCTCAGATACTTAACACAAAAACTAGCTATGTGACCTTGGGCAAGTCACTTAACCCCAACTGCCCTCCAAAAAAAGAAGTTAAAAAAAAAAGAATTTGCTATTGCCCAAACTCAACATTCCATCTCACCTCTCCATCCCTTTGCAGAGTCTATTCCTGCTCAGAATCCTTATCAACCCAGATGCCTCCTCTGTTTGGAAGTCTTTCCTCACCTGATCCCCTTACTTGTTAGTGCTCTTTCCCTCCACAAATTCCCCCTACATACTTAGTAGAATATAAATTCCTAATTTGGGATAATTCTTGTTTTGTTTTGCCATTGTATCATGTAACATGCCTTGTATGTTTCTTTGTTCATGACAAGT
Organism: Pseudocheirus occidentalis; assembly: GCA_028646575.1. Taxonomy (NCBI): domain Eukaryota; kingdom Metazoa; phylum Chordata; class Mammalia; order Diprotodontia; family Pseudocheiridae; genus Pseudocheirus; species Pseudocheirus occidentalis. The sequence goes on from CM053593.1 coordinate 152,094,897, forward strand.
GCTTAGTATTTGTTGAATGAATAGAAAAGCCCCTTAACTGAAAGAGGAAAAAAAAATATCTATTGTAGTTTCCCACCAATCAAGACCCTTCCTATAGATTTTCCATTAGAATTAGAAAAAGATGTTATTTCTTGGGAAAGACTAGACCTATAGTCCAGCTTCAAACCTACAAGTAGAGTCAGCTGATATCAACAGCCACAGCTGATGCTCTTTGACCCAGGGCTTTGTCTTAACCAATTCCCAAAGTCCTACTCCCATCAGCCACTCTAACCTGTTCTCCTTTGTGTAGCTGAGAATGGACACAGTTGCACCCTAATATGTGTAGTGGCTTTGTGTCCATTGTGTAGCTTACAGACACTCTTTGGGGATATGGAGAAAGCTAGAATGACAGAATTAAGAGTTTCTTGGTCTGAGGGAGCTCTGTGGCAAACTAAAGAATTAAATAACTAGAATGTGAGAGAAAAAGCTGAACTTGTCCATGCCCATGTTGGCCAAAATGGAGTTGGCATAAGGCAAACAGGCTGAAAACCTCTCTGAACTCTGCAGGGCTAACCAAGAAAAACACTGCCTAAATCCAGCTAAAAAGACCTGGCCAAAAATATTCACATTCATAGCCAATGATCTTAAGAAGAAATCTTTCCAAATACTAGTTCATGTTTCTTAACATCGTTTATTTTTCCAGACAGCTATGGCAGATCTGTAGCAGTCAGAGTGGTATAATCTTCAGCAGATTGCCGAAGAGGATCCAAGACACACAAAAAATAGGTTAAGGACTGGAGGGTCTCCATGGTTTCTGCCAGCTTTCACATTCTGTGGTCTAACATTCTACAGCCTAAGGCCCCCAGCTCCAGCCTTTTAGATTCTTTCACAAGTGGACAAACAAGGTAAGTGTTTTTCTACAACTTCTCTCTTGGATAGACCAGTCAAAAGGAGGTCATAGACAAGAGGAATCACCTTTCAGGCATCAGACCACTGGCTGTGTGGTCAGTTTTACATTGTACTAACACAATGACTCAGCTATAGCAAGACTTTGGCATCTGAGGGTGGAACCATGTAATGAGCCAGTTTCCAAGTGGTTTTTTTTTTTAATGGAGCACTCAAGTGATGAGCAGATTGCAGTAAATGAATAGCAATGAGAAACATGTTTGCTTTGCCAAAAGAAAGTCAGTTTATTAGGAAGTTACAGAGGAGTGTCTCTTGTGTTTTGGGAAGATTCTGAGACAGCCAAGACGACAGCAAATCCAGTCTTTAAAAAGAGGGCAGAAAATGATCCTTGAGTTTCCAGATATATGGAAAGCCAGTACTCTTAGGAGTAGCACTGAATGGTCCACTTTAAGGATGTATATATTCCCAATGTGTTTCCTCCCTATCTCCCAGCATCCCACTGATGTGAACAGGGCTCTGGGATGGTTAGAAGCACTTGACCCTTTCCTCCTTTCACCTCCTTGCTATGACACCTTTAGCGCACAAAGGAGGCGCAGGGGCCACAGCGTGAACGAGGGGCACAGGGTGTGCAGGGGACACAGGGGGCACATGGGACACAAGGGGCACATGGGACACAAGGATTGGTGATTGGGCAGGGGCCGATGGGTTTGCCGCAAGCGTTGGTTGTAGCGCAGGGGTTGCAGGGAAGCCTGGGAAGATTAAAAATAAAAAACACAGCAGAGTTGAGTTTCTATGGGGGGAATCAGTCCAGAAACCAGAAAATATAAACCAGTATGATGAGGAGATACAAGCACCCAGCACATGTCTTGTGGAAAACAAAAGTGGAGGCTTGGCCAGGAGCTTTCCACTGCTGCTTAGTGAAGTAAACTTGTGGGCATGCTAGGAAAGCTCCTTCTTTGGCACATATAGCACACTTTGCCAAATTCCTCCTCATGTCAAGCCCAAATCCTTAGTCTCATAAGGAAAAGCAAAAGTCATAAGATTAGACTCAGAGAGCACAAGCCAGGTGACTTCAGGGACATCCTTGTCACTGATCATTTTGTATCTTCCAATGAAAGTAGTATTGCTCCTACTGAGTTATGTTGGGGTGATTCTTGTCTAGAAAACATACTCTTAAACCAGAGATTTCATTGCAATTCAATTGAACAATATGTTTGCATATGTTTGTGTGTGTATATATCCATGCACACATGTGTAATACTTGGCCAGTACTTACTTGCAATCCTCACTCTCCAACAGACCCCGGTAGGTAGAGATCTCACACTCAAGCCGGGCCCGGACATCCAGGAGCACTTGGTACTCTTGGTTCTGTCTCTCTAGGTCACCGCGGATCTCAGCCAACTGGTCTTCAACATTGGTGATCATACACTGTACCTGGGACAGCTGGGAGCTGTAACGGGCCTCAGTCTCTGTCAAAGTGTTTTCAAGAGAATCTCTCTGCCATGGAGAAGAGAAAGAAATGTCAGGAGGGATTTTTTTTTTTTAGGGTTTTTTAAAATCCCAAGAATGCCTCAACCATCACTACTTCTTGGCCTTTGTAAATATTAAAGGATACATGATAAATATAAAAGGATTCAGGTTTTCTCCCCTTCTCTATCACACTTCTAAATTCTTCCAGGTAGGATTAAAGCAATCGACTAAGGTAGGGCCCAAAGAGAACCCACCAGGTTGTGTTGGGCCTGCAGCTCAATCTCCAGGGCATTGACGGTGCGTCTCAACTCGATGATCTCTGCCTGGCAGTTCTGTAGTTGTTCAGAGCTGGACACCACCTGCTTGTTCAGTTCCTCTGTCTGAAATGTCCCAAGGGGAGAGCCAAGAGATTAGAGGATGATCATCAGGGCCCTAGGAAGCCCCAGGTTCTGAAGCTGCCATGAGCAACACCCTCACCTGAGTGGTGAACCATTCCTCTACATCTCTGCGGTTGTTCTCCACCACCGCCTCATACTGACATCTGGTCTCATTCAGTATCCTGTTCAGGTCCACAGTTGGAGCGGCATCCACTTCCACATTAAGACGATCTCCAATCTGGCAGCGCAGGATGTTGACTTCCTGTGGACCCAGAAATCGTTAGGGCAAACAAGCTCAGAAGAGATTTGTCTCTGAAAAAAATGCCTTGTCGGTTCTTGGAAACTGCTATCTGCTGGCATGTTCCACAGGAGATAACCAGACAAATGCAGAGTAACTAAGAGGTCATGGTTCATTTCTCCATGTGAAAACCCCTCTTACCATCACATTGCCCTTATGCTTGGAATGGTGATAAGTTCCTATAGCTGCTGTTTTATTTATTTCTTAAATGCTACCAAATTCAATCTACCTCTTTGCTTGTGTCTATCTTGTATGTATTTTGACATAAGCATGCTTTCTCTCACAATAGAATATACGTTCTTGAAGAATAAGGGCAGTTTCTTTTTTTATCCTTGTATCCCCAGCATCTTTCACAGAGCCTGGCACATAAGAGGTTCTAAATACATTGATAATGATTGACTGAAGCCAATTTGTAGATTGGATCAAAGAACCTACCAGTCTATCCTTTGCACATCCGAGAATCAGATAGAAAAGAGATTTTTCTGCCTCTATTCTCAGAAACTGGATGGCTAACCCTTAAAGAAGCTTTGGTAAAAGTCATCAGCACCAGATTTGGGGATAAAAATGACTTTGCCAAAATCATCAAAATGCTTGACTACCACAGAAAACTATAATCTCATGGCTCTCTGCCTCCAAATGTGGAAGCTCCTTGGGACTCTTAATTTACTACTTCACCTTATTTACAGGTAAGCCCTCTCCACTCTTTATCATTAACCCCGCTCTTTGCAGTGAGATATGACTCCCCTTCTTTAGTTCTACATAATAATACTAACCTCCTCATGATTCCTCTTGAGACAGATGAGCTCTTCCTTCAGGGACTCGACCTGAGCCTCTAGGTCAGACTTGCACAGGGTCAGCTCATCTAGGATCTTGCGCAGGCTGTTGATGTCAGATTCTACCAGCTGGCGCAAGGACAGCTCAGTCTCATACCTACAACCACAGGATACAGTTGTAACCAAAATATTTCTACCTTTGTGTAAAAGATGCAGAAGAGGCAGAGAATATTCAAGATCCCTTGTTAGTCAATATGTCAAAATGTAATTCTGAACCAGGATTTTTTTTAATGGATTTCATTTCTTCTGTCTAACCTAGAAGGTAGGATCCCAACCTTTGGGGACATTACTCAGTCCTTTCACACTAGGTAGGATTTGCCATCTGATATCAAAGGCATCAGTGTCTACTGACTAAATGTTTGAAAGATGGATGAACTCACTTGGTTCTAAAGTCATCAGCAGCCAGCTTGGCATTGTCAATCTGAACCACGAGCCTGGCATTCTCTGCCTTGGTGCACAGGATCTTTGGGATGAAAAGTTATGCAGTGAATAAGATCTAAAAATATAGATGCAATCTTTATCTTAAAAAAAATCTTTCAATTGGAAATGGCCAAGAAGTTAGATGGAACATTGCCCCAACTTCCAAGTCATATATAAATAAATAATTTCTCAGACACAGATTTACAAAATACCCTCATCTTAACTACCATATTTTAAGTTGTCTGTCTTTACCTTCTGCTGAAGCTCCTCAATGGTCCTGAAATAGGACTGGTAGTCTGGGCACACATAGGGCACTTGCTCCTGGCACCACTCTCGGATCCTACCCTCCAACTCGGCGTTCTCCCTCTCCAGCTGCCGCACCTTCTCCAGGTAATTGGCCAGGCGGTCATTCAGGAACTGCATGGTCTCCTTCTCATTGCCATTGAAGGAGCCTTCACAGAACCAGCCGCAAGTGCCCACATTGGCAGGGATGTTGCAGGCCCCAGGGAGGGTGCAGCCATGGCAGCTGGGAGGCAGACAGGGCCTTGAGGAGCAGCTGGTGCGGCAGCTGATGCTAGGCAGGCAGCAGTTGTAAGGCATGGTGCTGAGTAGGGTGATTGGCTGTTCAGTTGGGTGCAGAAGCCTAGTCTCCAGAGCCAGCGGGGTTATGGAACCTCTGTTTACCAAGGAACTTTTATAGTTCCCCAGAAGTGGGTGTGGACGGAGTATCCAATGTCTTTTTTTTTTCTTTTTACTTCTTCACTAATTTTCAAAAGCCCTTCCCATCAGTTTGTTTTTTACCTTCCTCAGAAGAGTCCCTCACCTCATAAAAAGACTTTACTTGAGCTTCTTGCTAAGTCAGGACTCCTCTATTGTGCTGTACACCCATGAAATAAGAGTTTTGTGGGATACCTTCAAAGAGAAAATACTCTTCATATCTAAAGACTTGCCCTCATTAAGTAAGTGTTGTTCACTCAAGTGGCATTACATTTGTGTCACTTGGAGAGGGAAATGAATTGGCATGAAGTGTCAGTGATGGGGTTTTGTCCCAACTGTTTTTTAAAGCAATATTAGATCCAGGATTTTGAGAGACTTGAGCACTAAACATAAGCCACCCTATCCCATGGACATACATATATGGACATCTTTGAAGGGAATGTGAAAGAAGAGCATAGTGAGCTGGTGAGGAGTTAGAACAGTTTAAGGCTTCCTCTGTAAGTTTTTTTAAACACTGGTGTTTGAGGAATAAAGCAATTTAAATATAGGTTCTAGGAAGTAAGTTGGGGGCCCAAGAAGACTGAGAACTTGAGATGTGAGTTCATAACATTTTTGATTCGTGGAGTCAAGGCCAGAAAAGACTAGCAGAATGCAAATTTCTTAAAAGCAGGGGTTGATTGATTTTTGGCTTTGTATCTCTAGCACCTAGCAGAGCATCTAGGAAATATTAGGATCTTAGTAAGGATTTATTGATTATTGTTCCAAGGTCATCAAGGCCAATGTCCTCGATTTAAAAGCAAGGAAACTGAGACTCAGATAGATTATAACTTGTCCATTGTCACAAGTGTAGTAAAAAGTAAAGCTGGGATTCCAACCCAGGTTCCCTGACTCTAAATCTAGCTATGTTTCTGTTGTAATACACTTATTTTGAAGTGGGGGCGAAAGGCAACTTGGTGAATGTAAGACATGGAGATAGGCCAGGTAAGTGGAATTTCTTGGTAAAAAAGGAGGCAGAAAAAAGGTCAAAGGAATATACAGGCTGAGCAATTAGCCTATTTGAATGTAAAGACCTCACCAGGGAAAAGTAAACTGAAGGAAGTGATAGAATTCTTTTAATAAGCCTCTATTAGGAACCTCCCAACTCCAAGGCACTGAAGATACAAAGACCCAAGTTAAGGAGTTCCTGGTCTCAGGGAGCTTATGCTCTACTGAGGGGATATAATATGCATGCAGATAGATGATAAAAATAAATCCGAAGAACTGGGATGGGGGGACAGGGAGGGCATGACATTGAGCAAAACAGCAAAGGTCTCATGTAGAAAGAGGCACCTAAGCAAGCCTTGAAAGTAGCTGGGGTTCCCAAGAAGTCAAGCAGGGCAGGGGACTAAAGGTATTTGAAGTCATTGCAGAGGCTGATGGGACACCACTTGTCAGGCATTTTTGGTGAGGATTCCTTGGATGTATGAGTTGGACTAGATGCTTTTCCAACTCAAATTCCGGGATCAAAGTCAAACATTTATTAAGCACCCACTATAGTCCAAGCACTTTGCTAAGTGCTGAAGATATAAGGAAAAGCAAAAAACAGTCCCTGCCTTTAAGAAACTCTATTCTAATGGGAGAGACAGCATGCAAACAAGTATGTACATACAAGATAAATTACAAGTAATTTGGAGATGATTCTTTTGGATCTTGGGATTCAGGGATCCAAATTCTGACCATATAATAATGTTTAGGAAAAAACTGCTTCTTGACTAGATAGATTCTGTGCCTCTGGTTGCCACACACCTGTTTTGCTTCACAGGTAGCCCTGTTTCAACTTCAGGCTTCTGCCAGGTTGGCAATATAAGACTGCTCTTCTTGCACTTTGCCTATCTCCATGGCAAGCAAGCATTCATGATATTATCCTTATGAATTTGTCTATCCCTGAGTTAAAAGGTTCTCACTCCACGCAAGTCAGTGTTATTATCACTGATTGTTGGCATGCTCTCCAGATGAAAGAAGAATGGAACTACAAAGGACAACTGTGGTTATGATGGAATGGCTATTTCTCTGTTTCTCCCCCAAGACAATTAAAGGGTGGGAAATGATTTGGTTCTGACTGAATTCCCCCCAGGCTTTTCAAAACCAGGACATAAGATTGTTTGACTCCATCTTAAAGAGGGGCTCCAAAACATCCCAACTTCTTCAGGAATCTACAAGCACCTGTGATTATGTCATATGGAGAGATCTGCAGAGTGGCAGCCGCTTCAGAGAGGGGAGAGCTCCATCTGGGGTGCAGAGTCCAAATCCTGCACTTCCATAGCTCCCTACACCCAAAGAAGAACCCAAAGAGAGAACCCAAAGGTTCTCCAGAGCATAAACCTTCAAAAAGAAGAAAGCTGTCCAGCACTCACCCCTTCTGCTTGAAGGGTAAAGGAATGGACCATGATGAACAAAATGTTTGGGTCAAATATCTGAAGTTTCCTTCCAGTTGACACCATTTGCGCAGGGATATCTCTTGTCTTAACTGTGTATTGGCATCTGGAGCCTCTGGGAAACCTTGGTCTGCTGGAAATGTGTGGAGCCAGAACAATGAAATTACAGGACTGCATTGACAAGAAGCTACATACACACATATTCAGTTCGCAAAAGGAAACCAACTTTACAGTAAACTGGACCACTGACGAATGCTTTCTGCTGGAGAGGTAAATGAGGAAAAGGCTGGATGAGCCAGAAAGAAGATGGAAGCAAAGACATCAAGAAAAAACTAAGATGAAAAGTTCTTCCAAGGATTTTCAATTCACAAAAGGAAAACAACATTACTGTAAAAACTGGACCATTGATGAATGCTTTCTGCTAGAGAGGTAAATGAGGAAAAAGTCCAAAAGAGCATCCATCGATTGGGAGCAGGGTGGTCCAGGCTGCTAAGTGCCCCAGGGAGACAAGAGTGGAGCCATCTCTTGAAAGGATTTGAGATCACAGAAACCACAGAATGTCTGTGGCTTCTGGGAGAGGATGCTAACAGAAATCCCAGAATACAAGGTTGTAAAACTTAGTCCAGCAAAGGTTAAAGATCTCAGTGGAAGGAGGTGATTTAGAAGCTGAAACTATGCTAGTGTCTACAGCTAAGCAGTTATTGGGAACTCAGAGTTCTATCAAAACCTCATTGTCATTTTTAGACACTTGTGAACAAGGAGAGTAAGAGCTAAACAGAGGAATGGCTAAAAGAGACATGGAATGTCAAGCAGACTGGTATCTGCTAAAGTGACCTTTACTGATACAGTGCTGGACAGAAGAAAAGAAAGAACCACCTGCTGCCTTCTGGACTCCTTGCATTGTTAGGCTGACAACCAAAGGCAAGTGGTACAGAGAGGAGTGAAAGACAGATCCAAAGCTTTCAACATCTGAATGGTGAGTAGACATAACTCTGCCACTTTCTGGACAGCTCATCCTTTTTTTTTTCCAAGATGCTCAAAATGCTAAATGAATCATGTTCTTTTGCTCCTTTAATCAATGAGAAAACTCAGGCATGAAGAAGTGGAGAGTAATCTCTGAGTTGAGACTAAAGCTCAACTATCAACCCCAACTCCACACCCACACACAGAGACACTGGCTCCTGCAGTGGGTGAGGGATCAGTGGTTCTGACACACACACACACACACACACATTGACTGGGGCAGTGGGCAAGGGATCAGGGACTCTTTCTCTCTCTCTCTCACACACACACACACACACACACACATACACACACAGTGGGGGAGAGGGTGAGGGATCAGGGATTCTGAATAGCTTGTGTTTCAAGTAGAAAGAACAAACAGGGTGAAAACTCCAAGGGATATAGGAAGTGAAAGGGACATAGAGGAAAGAAAGGGATAGTATTTCATCTAAAGGAATGCTAGATCAATATTTGGAAGTGTGTGTGTGTGTGTGTATGTTTATATCATGTAATTAGCAAACAATGTAATGTATGTATTTGTATAAGGATAAAGACTGGACCTTTGATTTCGTTGATATAGGACAGGGGTAAGGAACCTGTGACCTCGAGAGGGCCGCATTTGAGGACCTAGAGGGTCACGTGTGGCCTCAAAGTCAGAGGTTCTTCATCCCTGAATTGTAGGACATGCCCAGGTCAGTAAAATCCCTCTATTGATGAAGGGTGGTGCCTTTTCTTACAAATTATGATCTTGCAGAATTGCCCAGAGAGTTGAGCACTCAGTTCACTTAACTGAAAGGTTAAAGTGACTTTTCCATGGTCACAAAGAGAGTATATCTCAGGGCGGCTAGGTGGCGCAGTGAATAGAGCACCGGCCCTGGAGTCAGGAGTACTGGAGTTCAAATCCGGCCTCAGACACTTACCACAAAAAACTAGCCGTGTGACCTTGGGCAAGTCACTTAACCCCAACTGCCCTCCAAAAAAAAAAAAAGAGAGTATATCTCAGAGATGGAATTTGAATCAAAATCTCATTAATTGGATCATTTTAATATTAATAGAAGTTCCCATACATTTGGTCAAGGGCCTGGCATCTTTTTATGACATTTAAGATTATTTAATAATATCCCAACAGGGATTTGGTTTGGTTTGGTTTTCACTCAGCTCTCTAGATATCTTCCTGATAAGTTCAGAAGAACTAACTTTTTAAAAAAACCTATTTGATTGCTTAGCTCACCCTTCAAGGAATCCAAAATAATATCCAATATTAGGTTTTTCTACTATTTTTAATTTTTTAATAAGGAGAAGAGAGTGCAATCCATCATACTTAGTGATTTTTGCAGGCTCTCTGAGTTTGAATATGAAAATTAATTTAAAATAAAGGAAATCTCATCCACTATGTTATATGGAATAGAAGAGAGTGTGGATATAGATATGGCCAAAGAACATCAAAGAGATCTGCCAGCTAGAGCAAGGGGAAGGGGAAAGGAAGGAATTAAGCATTTATTAAGTGCCTAATATGTTCCAGGCACTATGTTAAATGCTTTAGAAATATTGTCTCAAAAAAAAAAAAACCTAGGGGGCGACTAGGTGCTGCAGTGAATAGAGCACTGGCCCTGGAGTCAGGAGGACCTGAGTTCAAATTCAGCCTCAGTCACTTAACACTTACTAGCTGTATGACCTTGGGTAAGTCAACCCCAATTGCCCTCCAAAAAAAGAAACACCAAAAAAGAAAAGAAAATATCATTTGATCATCTCAAAAACCTTGGGAAGTAGGTGTTATTATTGTCTTAATTTTACAGTTAACTGAGGCAAACAGAGGTTAAGTGATTTGCCCAGGGTCACACAGCTGGTAATGCCAGAAGCTGGGTTTGAATTCAGGTCTTCCTGACTCCAGACCCAGTGCTCTAACTGCTGCACCACCTAGCTGCCAGAGTAAGGGAGACAAGGGATGTATGAGGGACGGAGCAATGGAATTAGGCAACCTAGATATGAATCACAACTCTGCTAGTTGTTACCCTGTAACTTTGGGCAAAGCCACTGAACATTTCTGAGCCTCAGTCTCCTTGTCTATGACAATGGAAGTGATGGGTTAAGATGGTTTCTAAGGACTGACTCCTACCTACAAGCAGGACCAATCTGTCAGAGAAGCTTAGTGGGAATGACCAGAAATGACTGCATACATGTTTCAGAACTAGGTAGGGAGACTGTAGGAGATGAGGATGGTTTGGTTATCACTGTAGGCAAGGAAGAAAACGTCCTCCTCAGTGCTGGGGAATCAAACTGGATGAAAGTCAGGAAGATGAAGAGTCAGCAATACAGCAAAAACTGTATCGTAGAAATGAAATATCCATATACTCAATCTGGTATTTTATCGTTGGGTTGGGAAGAGGACAATGCTGGACTTGGAATCAGGAAGATGTGGGTTTAAATCTTGCCTCTTGTGTTTATTAGCTGTGTGACCCTGGACAAGTCACTCAACTTCTTGAGGCCTCAGTTTCTCCATTTGTAAAAAGGAATAAATAGAGAAACCTATAGTATCGACTCCACAGGGTCAAATGCTACACAATACCTCCACCATATTGGTGATGATGGTTATGGTGATGGGGAGATGATGAACTGGGAAAGCCTTTTGAACTCAAAATCATAGTCAGGATTTTAGCAGTGGACTATTTAGTCCATCATTTTAAAGAAGACAAAGCAAAGGCTCAAAACACTTTTAAATTGGTGAGCTCCTTAAGTCTTAGGAATCTTTTTCCCTGTGAAAAGTTCCAGAGCCACAACATCCCAGAATCTGAGAACAGGAATAAAGGTGGAATAATATTTAGTTGCCTTTTCATCGAACCCTTACCCTTTTTCTCTTACTCTTCCCCCTTCCCCTCTACCCCCACCCACACCATTTTCAGTATGTTTAGCTTCAGCAGAAATCAAGGGTAGAGTTACCATCTTTGCCCATTCACGTACTAACTGGAGAATACACAGAGGACGTTGAATAGTCAATTGATTAACAATCATTTATTATGCACTTTCTGTGTGCCGAGCATTGGGGTTACCAAAAAAACAAAAAACAAAAATACAGTCCTTGTCCTCAGGGAGCTCACAGTCTAACAGGGTAAGGGTGAGGGGAGAAAATGAGAATTTACATAATGCCTATTATCTGCCAGACACTATCCTAAGTACTTTTTTTTTTTTTTTTTGCTTTTTGGAGGACAATTGAGGTTAAGTGTTTTTGTATCAAGTGTCTGAGACCAAATTTGAACTCAGGTCCTCCTGACTCCAGGGCTGGTGCTCTATTCACTGCACCACCTATCCACCCCTATCCTAAGCACTTTTCACAAATATTATCTTATTTGAGAGAAGACAAGATCATGCCGTATGAGGAAGGTTGAAGGAACTGAGAATGCTGATCCTAGAAAGAGAAGGCTTAGGGAGGGACATGATAACTTTCTTTCTTCAGATAGTTAAAGAGCTGTCATGTGTAAGGAGAACTAGACTTGTCTTATTTGGCCACAGAAAATAAAACCAGCATCCATGAACATTGCATAAAGGTAGATTTGGTACTAATATAAGAAAAAAAACTTTTTAATTATTTGTTCTGTTGTTTAATTGTGTCTGACTCCTCATGACCCCACAGACCATAGCATGCCAATACTGTTTATGGGTTTGGTGATGAGGTGTTGGGTTTTGTTTGGGTTTGGGTTTGGGGTTTGGGTTTGTCACTTTTGTTTGTTTGGGATTATTTTTGCAAATTCAATAGTTACAGCTACTCAAAAATGGAACAGGCTACCACAAGAGGTGCTCCCTTATCAGAGGCATTCTAGCAAAGACTGGACGTCCACTTTTTTTTAGTTTGGACTTTTTAAATTTAAATTTTATTTCAGTCATCAACAAGACAAGATTGGAATGCATGCTTGGGGGTGGCTAGGTGATGCAGTGAATAGAGCACTGGCCCTGGAGTCAGGAGGACCTGAGTTCAAATCAAGCCTCAGACTCTTAACACTTACTAGCTATGTGACCTTGAGAAAGTCACTTAATCCCAATTGCCCTGCATTCCCTCCTCCAAAAACGAAAGAAAGAAAGAAAGAAAGAAAGAAAGAAAGAAAGAAAGAAAGAAAGAAAGAAAGAAAGAAAGAAAAAAGAATACATGTTTGACAAATACTGTTTAGTAGCATAAATTTCAATTGAAATATTCAAAAAATATACATTTTATTTAGTATTTTATTTTTCCCTAATTATAAGTAAAAATCAATTTTTAACATTCATTTTTAAAATTTTGAGCTCCAAATTCCCTCCTTCCCCTTTCCCCCTCATTAAGAAGGCAAGCTATTTGATTTAGGTTATACACGTGTAATCATGCAAAAAAAAATATATTTCCATATTAGTCATGTTGTAAAAGAAAACATAGACTAAAAAAAAACAAGAAAAAGAAAGAAAGTTTGAAAAAGTCTGCTTCAATCTGTATTCACCCTCTATCAGTGCTTTCTCCAGGATGGATAGCATTTTTCATCATAAATCCTTCAGAATTGTCTTGAATCATTTTACTGCTGAGAATAACTAAGTTGTTCACATCTTATAATATTACTGTTATTATGTACAATGTTCTCTTGGTTCTCCTCCTTTCACTTTGCATCAGTTCATATAAGTTTTTCTAGATTTAAGAAATAGACTTTAAAGGTGCTCCCTAATGCTTCTCAGAATCAGAAACATCTTGAACATGAATCTTTAGGGGTTCCTTTTCTCATGAGTTCACAGAACTGACCAGGGCTACATAGTAGGTTGTTATTCCTATGGCTGGATGATCATTTCTTAAATATATTGTAGAGAAAATTCTTGTTCTATTAAGGGTTAAAATTGATAGTCTCTGAGGTCCCTTCCAATTCAGATTCTGTGATTTTGTAATTTCTTAGTTACTGACAACAGAGCTCTGAGCATCCATAAGGGAGTATTGAATTTTCAGTTGCTATATCCTTCTTTGCTATACTAAAGTTCCTCTTCTCTCATTAAAAAAAGAAAAAATAGATTTCAGAGGATTCCCAAACTAGGATAGGAAAAAAAAATTATGTCTTTATTTCCATATTATTGGTTTCTTTGTAATCGTATATTTTATTTTATACATTTAAAAAACCTTATTCTAAGAAGGTGTCCATAGATTTCACCAGACTGCCAGAGTGGTCCATGACACAAAAGAGGTGAAAAACCGACTAGAGTCAGGATACTAATGTGGTTATGGCCTCATCTTCCTTCTAGGGAGACTTTGGACAACATGGAATTCATTGTTTGCTTGCAATCTTGCACCTTCAGCTGAGTTCTTATCTGGGCTGTGCCATTCACTTGTTATGTTCCCATGGGCAAGTCAGTCCTCTATGGGGTTCAGTCTCCTACTCTGTAAAATGGAGCTAGATTTCTATTGTCCTCGCTAACTCTAAATCTGTGATCCTATCACCTCACTAGCTTTCAGTCCCCATGCAGGTGTCTGACTCTGGGCAAGACCCTTCCCTTATAGCCTATGTGTCCTTTTCTGTAAAATAAGGGTATTAGATTAGATAGCCTGTCTGATCCTTTCTGGAAACCACACACTTATCCTTCTATGAGACTGTAAAAATCCATAGAGCAAGCATGGGCAGTAAAGTGAACATGGGTAACAAATTCCAAGGAAATGTCCTGTGTGTTGTTTCAATGCTGGGGAAATCCACTGTGTTTTATCCCTTAGGTCTATGCTAGACCTTTTTCTAATCCACTTCCCCAAGTATGTCATCAAAATTCCAGTTGATGTTTGGAGGATGGGAGGGGTGTTGTATTTTTTTTAAACTGTACTGGGAACATTGGATTTGACCTGGAGAAATATAGGTCAGTCACTTCCCTCCTACTGACTCATTTTAGAGCGACATGGGAATCTCTTCATTCCTTCATTGACTCACTCTCTCTCCCTTAAATGAGAATAATCATGTTTACCTAACAGCTCTGTCACGATGCTGGGAGGAAGAGTGGGTTTCTTTGGGTAAAAGCTTTGAACTCAGATGAAAGGAGCTATTTAAGTACAAAGGAAGAGGAGTGGTTTATTTGGATGCTGAATTAAGACAATTTGCAATTGTTCGTTCTCGGTGAGAGCTTCAGAAACGAGTCATCACTGTTCCAAACGCCTGTGACTGGTAAACTAAGCAAAAGCCCAGCAAGTGGCAAGACACAGGATCGTGCCAGAGCTTTCCCAAAAGGCCAGAAAGTCCAAAACACTGATCCCAAAGTCTCCCAAATCAGCCATGTCCTATGTCCATTGGCCAGAGAGAATTCTGATGGTTGGGTGTCTTCCCTTGAGCTGGAAAGAAAAAATACTGGAAACTCTGCAACAGGCATTTCTCTATGATTCCATGTGTATACCTATAGCCTACAGGGATGAGAATTTCTAGGCAAGAGGCTGTGACTAAAAGGCACAAAAAGCAATGGCGAACAAAAGGAAGGAACTTACAAGGAAATTTTTCTGAACCATTCACCACTTGAAAGCCACTGTTTCAAACACAGCTGTGACCATAGAGCAGAAGACCTGATTCGTAACAGATGGAAGCAGAAGCTTTCGGGGCTCCTTACTCACCTGTTTTAATGCATAGCCTGAAAGAGCGTGACAACCACCGGAAAAGTCCTGGCAAGGGGACCCTGAGAAATATTCTGCACAAGTGGACTGAAGGGGGCCTATTTCATCTGGCAGACTGGCAGAGATCAGTTTATAAAACTGTTGAATTTGAGAGCTACAGTCTTCCCGTACCTCTACAAATACCTCTTCTACAAAATACATGATAAGCCTTTGCTTAAACATCTCAAGAGAGGAGGAGCCCATCACCTCTTAAAGAAGTCTACTGGACTTTTGGATCGCTCCAACTGTAAGGAAGATTTTACTTAAATCAAGTTTTAATTTGCATCTTTGTAATGGCCACCTATTACCATTAGTTCTGCCCTATAGAGACAAATGGCAGCTAGGTGGTACAGTGCATAGAGTGCTGGGTCTGTAGTCAGGAAGACTCATTTTCCAGAGTTCAAATCTGGCCTCAGACACTTACTAGTCATATGACCCTAGGCAAGTCACTTAATCCTGTTTGCCTCAGTTTCCTCATCTGCACAATGAGCTAGAAAAGGAAATGGCAAACCATTCCAGTACCTTTGCCAAGAAAATCCTAGATGAGGTCACAGAAAGTCGAATATGACTGAACAATGATGTCTGTCCTTCCTGTAGGGCAGCTGCCGTATCAGCCCAGTTCCTTAAAGCTCCCAGCATTACTATGATAATCCTGAGTCTGCATTTCTACTGCCCTGACTTGAAGCCCCTTCTGCCAGGATTCATCTTAGTTAAGTCCCAGGGAAAATGGGTTACCATGGCCCCACATCTTTCTCCTGCTCATTTCCAGAAGACTTTGGTACACAAACAAACACAAACTTTATGGAAAAAACCACCAATCCCCCAATCCCTTCAGACTCACACAACAGTTAGTTACTTAAGGTCAATGAGGACTAACGTAATTATGCTGTGGAAAAGAAGTTTATTAACTAATAAATAAGGATTTTTTTGATTGTATCACAGAAGACAGGGAAATAGCAAAAGACAGAAAATACAAAGCTGGATATACCCTGAAAGTAAACATATATCTAACTGTGGCCTGAGATGAAGGTATCCCATATTAAGGGAGAGGCTTTTCCAGACTTTAAAACACAAGACAAGTGTGTTTACTCATTCAGGTTGGTGGTAAGGCTGAAGTCGTAGATGTTCCTTAAGTCAGAAGGGATAAAGTGGTTCTTTTAGTTGTCCGTGGGAAAAGACCTCAGGAGATGAAGATTTTTCCTTAGGGCAGTGTGTTAGGCTGGTCAGACTTTTAGCATCGAGGTGATGAGCAGGGACCACAAATAGATCGTGGGGCACTGGGAAGGCAGGGTTTGCAGGGTGTGCAGGGTGTGCAGGCAGCAGGAGGTGGACAAGGGACACAGGATACAGGGTTAGCACATGGGTTGCAGGGAAGCCTGTAGGGGGGAAAGTTGTATTAGACATTTAGTTGTAAAACAAACAAAAAGCTAAAACAATTAGAAATCCTGGAACATCGGGGTTGGAAGAAACTTTAGAGAGCAAGTAATCCATCCCCCTCATTTTACAGAAGACAAAACTGAGACAAAGAGGAAGGGAAGTGACTTGTCCAAGGTCTTATAGATGAATATTAGCAAAGCCAAGCCTAGAAACCAAATATCCTGACTCCTAACTGGTATTTGAATAGGAAAATAAAATGGTGAGAGAGAGAGACAGAAACAGAGATAGAGACTTAGTGGCAGAACCAAGCCTGGAACTCAAGTATCTTGACTCCCAGTCTAGTGTCTGAATAGAAAAATAAAATGTGAAGAGAGAGAGACAGAGACAAAGACTGACAGACACAGATATAGACAGAGAGACAAAGAAAGTGAGACAGAGAGGAAGGAAGGAAGGAAGGAAGGAAGGAAGGAAGGAAGGGAGGGAGGGAGGAAGGAAGGAAGGAAGGGAGGGAGAGAGGGAGGAAGGAGGAAGGAAGGAAGGAAGAGAGAAAGAATGAAAGGAAAAAAGAAGTCTCAATTTGGGTCAGCTAGGTGGCACAGTGAATACAGCATCATCCTTGGAGTCAGGAGGATCTGAGTTCAAATCCAGCCTCAGATACTTAACACTTACTAGCTATGTGACCCTGGGCAAGTCACTTAACCCAATAGCCTGCCTTTCCCCCTCAAAAAAAAAAAAAGCAAGTCTTAATTTAGTGGGAAGAGAATGGGGCTGGGAGCTGGATCACTAACTATCTTATTTATTCTCTTTGTCTCAGTTTCTTTGCCTGTGAGATGGACATAATACCTGCTCTATCTCTCAGGGTTACTAGAAGCATAAAATGAAATAACAGACATAAAACTTTTTTGTTTGAAAGAGTTTCTTTAAAGCATTACAGAAATATTTGGCACAGTGGTTGCGATTTACTATTGTTGATGTTGCAATCCAGTATAAATTTTATCAAAAGCCAAATAATGCTGGCCAGTTCTAATTCACAATATTTCAACCTGCCAGTGATAATCACAATTCCTTGTCCAGCCAGTCAGCAAGAGGAAAAGAAAGCTTTACACCCAACACTGCAGTTGAAAGTGGTGTCGTAGAAAAAACGCTGGATTTGGAGACAGCCTAGGTTCACATTCCACCTCTGCTACCTGATGTGTGTGACCTTAGGTAAGTCACATAACATCTCTAGGCCTTGGTTCCTCATTTTTAAACTATGCAGGTAGACAAATGACCTCAATGACCCCTTCTAGAAGACAGTATTTTTACTGTAAGACCAGCCCCACAGCTGTCTACAAAACTACCACATAAATGAATATGCCCTCATTTGAGAACATTGCTTGGATATCAGTCACTCTAGACATGATAAGATACTTACTTGCAGTCTTCGCTCTCCAGCAGATTTCGGTAGGTGGAAATTTCACACTCTAGCCGGGCTTTGGCATCCAGGAGCACCTGGTACTCGTGGTTCTGGCGTTCTAGGTCAGCCCGGATCTCAGCCAGCTGCTCCTCCACATTGCCGATCAGGTACTGCATCTGGGCCAGCTCCGTGCTGTAGCGAGCCTCAGATTCACACAAGGAGTTTTCCAAACACTCTTTCTGAAACGAGAAGGAACAATGAAACACTGGCATTTTCATGCACCACTTCCTACACATTATTCCCTTTACTCCCATGAGATAGAAGGATGATTCTCCCCATTTCTCAGACAAGGAAAGCTCAGATCATTTAAGTGATTTAGTGTACAGGGAGTTAATATAAAAGGTGGGATTTGAACTCAATTCTTCCTGATTCCAAATCCAGAACTCAATCCACTATACCATACACAGCCTTTCCAATTAAAAAAAAAATCATCTCTGATTCAGCCAAAATCTCAGGCGGTCTCAGACACACAGGGAGAAAGAAGTCATTAGTAGAAGAAGCCAGCTACTCTTATACTTTGTTTCTGTGGTAATCCCCATCTAATCCCAAAATATTAACAAATTTGTAGAGGATTAAGAAGTAGCCTCTTACAGTGGGAGAGAGCAGTGCATTTGGAGTCAGAAGCCCTAGGTTCAAGTTTTGCCTCTACAACTTAGCTATTTGACCCTGGGTAAATCACTCATCCTCTGGTCCTCAGTTTCCTCATTTGCAAAAGGAGGATGTCGTGCTTAAAAGGCCCCTGAGGTCTCTTCTAGATCTAAATCTATGGTTTTATGAAGGTAACCCTGAAGCAATGAGGTTTCCGATTCTCTCAGGCTTGTTATGAAGATGAAATGATGTAATGTAGGCAGAGTGCTCTGTAGACTTTGAGACGCTCTATAAATGTCTGCTCTATAATTCAGTTAGAAGAACCCTGAGTCTTAACTTGCCTTTCATCATAGTCTTTTAAGATAATGAATGCTTCATAGCACTCTGCCAATAAATATTACTTCAAAGCATGTATGTTCATTCATTAGAGGCAGCGTGGTATAATGAGTGTGTAAAATGCTGGACTTGGAAAAGAAAGATCTAAGTTTACATTCTGGCCTCTGACTTTTACTTGCTCAATCTCAGTTTTGTCATCTGTAAAATGAGTATTATAACACCTGTTGCACATAAAGATGAAATGGAATGGAACAAGCATTAATTGAGCACCTGCTGTGTGCCAGGAATTGGGCTAAGCCCTTTACAAATGTCATTTTGCCTGGGAGGTAGGTGCTATTGTGACCCCCATTTTGCAGTTGAGGAAACTAAAACAGACAAGTTAAGTAGGGTGTCCAGGATCATACAGCAAAGAAGTTATGGGATTTGAATTCAAAACTTCCTGACTCCATGCCCAGCCCTCTATCGTCTGCCTCCAACTAGCAGCCAATCAAATGAGCCAACAGATGCAAAGTACTTTACAAGCCTTAATTTGTTCTGTCAATTATTCCAGAGGAAGGCAGTTCCTTGAAGGCAGGGACTTCCCATCCTGTCTTTTTTCTCTGTCCCCAGCACAGTAGCTTTCCCTAGCAGGCACTTAATAGCTTGTTTGAACACATTCCTTTGATCATTGTCCTCCTCCATTAGATCAAAAGCCCCTTGAGGGCGGACACTGTCTTAGCCCCTGGACTTAGCACAGAACCCTAAATATAACTGACTGATTGCAAACTTTTTTTTTTAAGAACATTATTCTAAAAGAGATAGAGGTGAGGTTTGAAATGATTATCTATTTTTAAGTTAGGGAATTATTCAGTACAAGACAGTTGGTGGGGGAAATGTACTGAATTTACCCCATTTAGGAGTTAGAGGGGAATAAACCCACCAGTTTGTGCTGAGCCTGCCGTTCGACCTCCAGAGCATCCACTGAGCGTTTTAGCTCCAGGATCTCAGACTGGCAGCACTGTAGCTCCTCCGAACAGGACATCTCCTGCAGACTGATGCCCTCACTCTGAAATACAGTGCAGGCACAAGGACAGAGTCAGTTACAAGGACCCTGCAGAAGCCAACAGCCACCTCTCAACATTGAGCCCCACTGCCCGCACCTGAGCCAAGAACCACTGCTCCACATCATTCCTGTTGGTCTCCACCATGGCCTCATACTGGCACCTCATCTCACCCAACACCCGGTTGAGATCTACAGGTGGGGCTGTGTCCAGCTCAATGCGCAGTTTGTCTCCCAACTGGCATTGCAGGTTGTGCACTTCCTAGAGAGACAGAAAAGCAGAATGTCCAGTGTGAGAAAGATCATTCTCTTTGTAGCAGCCTCGCTTGCCTCCAGAGAGCAGGACAGAAGAAAGAAAATCTCCCTGGGACCAAAGAACCCTTGCCCAATGTTTGTGATAGGAAGAACCTACTCAGAGAACTTTAAAAGCTATCAAACAAGTTTGTGGCCAGCAATGGGCTTCCTACAGAGGCAGAGGAGAGTCTTTCTCCCTGAGGGCTCTATGGCTGCCTCTCACCCAAGACTATAGAACCATTTCCCCTTCTGATGCTGTGAATTGGTTAAGAACTGCTTGGAGGACACCACTATGCCATACTAGGCACAGCTACTTCTAATTGCAGGCATAAACCAGGCAATTTTATTAACTAGATCTGGCAAAGCTCAGCACTAAATGGAAGAGTCTCCTTACTGTTCACGGGAACAATGTTTAGGAACAAGGAATAAGTAGAGAAAAACAATAATCAGGTAGAATCCAGCAAAGTAATTCCACCTGGGCTGAAGCATCAGCTCAGCAATGCAATGACCATCCATTTTGTCTCAAGTGATCAGTCAAACCAGTGTGGTTTTGTAATGTTACAGAAGAGTTTGGGATTATTAGTTATTACTGATGGCACTAAAAGACATCATGACATAGAGGAGAGAGGGCAGGTCTTGGTATAAGTCAGGAAGACCTGGGTTCAGGTCCTGCCACTCCCTCAGACTAACTGGTGTGACCATGGCCAAGTTCCTTAACTTCTCTGTGCCCTGGGCAACTAACTCTCTGTAATAAATTACAGAAAAGTTGCTGATGTGCGTGGCTGGAGAGAATGGCCACACTGGAAGTTCTCTACATGGGAGAATTCACAAGCCCAGATGAAAAATGAGGTCATCACAAGGCCGTATATGTCTGAGCAGTGTGTGTCCCAGTATATACTCTCCTACCTCCTCAGTCCCTTCTTGTCAGTGATAGTGGCCAATAAGAGCTAACATTTATAAAACACTTACCACGTATCAGGCACTTTACAATTATTATTTCAATTGATCTTTATAGATTGTAGAGTGTAATATAAAGAAGCAAATCTCTTCTAGGGCATTGGAAGGATAGAACTTGATCTCATTTGTAAAGTGCTCTGCGAACAGTACATAATGCTTTAAAGTACTATATAAGGTACTTAGGATCTATGTGCTAGCAATTATTATTCAGCCTTCAGTGATTTCTTCTAGAAAGGAAGAAAGCCTCAATTTTTCCACCCAATGTAATGGATAGTTTCAAATAGCCTCAGCTCAGGGCCTATGTTTGATGTGTACCCTTACCTGCTCATGGTTCTTCTTGAAGCTCAGCAATTCTTCCTTTAGGGACTCCAACTGAGCCTCCAGGTCACATTTAGCCAGAGTGAGGTCATCCAGGTTCCTGCGCAGGCTTCCAATATCAGCCTCCACTAGCTGACGGAGAGACCGCTCAGTCTCATACCTTTTAACATGGTGGAAAAGAAGAGTATGTACACTCAGAGAATGGTAGAAATGGCCCTGGAGAACCAGCATTTTTGTCTTGGCCTCACTGGTTTAAGAGAGCCCTCTCTCTGATGAGAAATGATGTGGTTTAGAGGAGGGATCCTTAATCTGGGATCCACAGACTCTCCAAGAGGCCCATGGATAGATTTCAGGGGCTCTATCACCTTGGAAAGGTAAAAGATCCATGCCTTTTCACTAACCTCCAACTGAAATTTAGCATTTCCTTCCATTATAGATGTAGACCACAAAGTGGAGTACTATCAGGTTTCACTAGACTTGCCAAAGGGGTCCATGACTCAAAAAAGGCCAAGAACCCCTGCTTTTAAGGGGAAAGCAACAATCATATTTGCAAAGGAATTGGATTTTATCCCCAATTCTGTTCTCACTGCCTGCATGACCTAAAACAAGTCAATTAACTCTGAGTCTCTGTTCCCTCCTCATTTGGATTACATGGTTTCTAAGATACCTTCCTATTCTAGATCCCATGATTTCTTTTGGGAATCAGAACCCAACTTCATAAATCATAAGGATCGTGGATTTAGAACTTGAAGGAAATTTAGAGGTCCCGAAGATCAAACCGGATTCAAACCAGCCTCAGACACTTCCTAGCTGTGTGACCCTGGGCAAGTCACTTAACCTTGGTTGCAACCATTTCCTCATCTGTAAAATGATCTGGAGAAGGAAATGGCAAATCACTCCAGTGTCTCTGCCAAGAAAATCCTGAATGGAATCACAAAGTTGGACAGAACTAAAACAACTGAATAACAACAAAAAATCAACTCCCTCTTTCTACATGTGAAGAAACTGATTTCCATAGAGTTTGAATAATTTTTCCAAAATCAAATAAAAAGTAAGTGACAAAGTCAGGATTCAAACCCAGGTCCTCTGGTTGCAAATCCAACACTCAGTTACATTATATTGAAAAGAAAATTACGGGGCGCCTAGGTAGCACAGTGAATAGAGCACTGGCCCTGGAGTCAGGAGGACCTGAGTTCAAATCCAGTCTCAGACACTTCACACACACACACACACACACACACACACACACACACACACACAAGCCATGTGACCTTGGGCAAGTCACTTAACTCCAACTGCCCTCCAAAAAGCAAAGAAGAAAAGAGAAGAAAAGAGAATTACATTATCTCCAGGAAATAGAGATTTAACTATAATATACAAGAGGATCAATACCAATCCCAAGTCAGGGAAGGAGAGAATATCAGAAGTGGAGGGGAACTCTAAGATTCTCTAGTCTATCCCACTCATTTTATGGAAGGGGATACTGAGGCACTGAGACAAAGGGACTGGCCAAGGTCTTTCTATAAGATGGTAGCTCAGGCAGGACCAGACTTGGGGTCTCCTGACTCCAGCATCCCATCCACTCCTGTCATCATTCCTTCATATGGCCTTTGCAGGTTGTCCAAACTGCCTGTACTTGGGGCTGCTAGGTGGCACAGTGAATAGAGCACCAGCCCTGGAGTCAGGAGGACCCGAGTTCAAATCCAGCCTCAGATACTTAACATTTACTTAACATTTACTAGACCTTAGGCAAGTCACTTAACCTCAATTGCCCTGCCCTCCCCTCTCCAAAAAGTAAGAAAAAAAAAAACCATAAAAACTGTACTTAACTTGCCACCTTTAAACGGTAGGAAAGGTCATTTCTGTCACCTTGGTTGTTATTAATGTGACTTGAGAAATTATTGGCCAACTCAGGGGAGGCAGCCTGGACATAGAGGGAAGCACTGAGAGAGGAGAGGCCAGAGTCCTTCTTGCTACCTCATCATTAAAGGGTCTCTGTTTCCTCCACGGTAAAATGAGTCAGGCAATGAGCCATCTCTAAGATTCCTCCAGCTCTGACAGCCTCTGACTACTTCCCAGTCCTTTGGGTTGGCATCTTACTTTGTCTCCTACAGTAAATACTGGGTTAAGACTTGAATCAATTACATTCCTGACCAGTGGGGCAAGAGGAGAACAATGATCTTTACTGCCTCCCCTCCTCTGCCTCCTCCAGCCCATCTCACTTGGTTCTGAAGTCATCCGCAGCCAGCTTGGCATTGTCAACCTGCACCACCAGCCTGGTGTTCTCGGACTTTGTGCACAGGATCTGGAGAAGGAGAGGTGACATGGTTGGTCTTGTATTGTGCCCAGACCTCCTGAAGGCTTAGGTATGAAGCATTCATGTTTTCATAAAATATACATGCAGTTCCATAGCCTAATCTCTCCCACAAGCTGTTCAATTCAGTTGCCCAAACACTGAAGTTAATTTGCCCCATTTTTCCTGACATACTTACCTGGCACACAATAAGTGCTCAATCAATGTCTGTTGATTGACCAACTCCCTCATTAGAATGCAAATAGGAATTTCTACCTTCTTCCTGTTTGTATGGCTGGTGCCTAGCACAGTATCTGGCACATAAGAGGCAATTAATAAATATTTGTTGATCAGTTGATTGAATTCCAAACCTTAACCAACCTTCCCTCTTCAAAAACCTTTCATGACTCCCCATTGCCTACCAAATAAAGTTTAATCAGTTAACCAATATACACTTATCAATCACTGCCTATTCACCAAGCACAAGTAGCTACAAAATAGGGCTACAAGGACAAAAATGAAACAGTCACTGCCCTCAATAAGCTTATATTTTGTCAAGCAAGACAACACACCTTAGTCTGGCACTCCTGATCCCAGGTAAGTGATGTAATGCCAGACCTGGAGTGCTAGGCTGGGAGTCAGGAAGAACTGAGTTCAGATCCAGCCCCAGACTCTACTAGATGTGTGACCCTGTGCAAGTCATGTAACTTCTGCCTGCCTCAGTTTTCTCAACTGTAAAATGGAAATAATAACAACTACCTCAGAGGATTATTGTGGAAACCAAATGAGATATTTGTAAAGTCCTTAAATGAGTACTTAATAAGTGCTGATTCCCTTCCCTTGCCCCTCTGTGATCAGGGTACAGTCTACCTATCCAGACTTATCTCACACCACTACTGTGTACTCCCAGCACAAGCTAAGTGATTACCTTTTTCTAGGCTCTCCTGATCCTTTCCCCAGGCTTGGAATTAAGAAGATCTGCCCTCAAATCTAGCCTCAGACACTTACTAGTTGTGTGATTTAAGTTCCTAGACTTCTATTTGCCTCAAATTCCTCCACTATAAAATGGAGGTGATAGCATCCCCGCCTCCCAGGCTTGTTGTGAGGCTCAAAGGAGACAACGATCATAAGCGCTTGGCACAGGGCCTGGCAGAGGAAGCACTTTTTGCATTTTAGTAATTACTGTTGCTGTTGTTGTTAAATTCACAACATTCCTTCCACCTAAAATGTCTCCCTTTCCTTTTTTACCTGTTGAAATTCTTCTGACTTTTGAAGTCCCAGGTCTGATTTTTATCCTATAAGAAGTGATCTGCTCCTCCTTTCTATGCAAGCTTCTCGTGGTATGTGCCTATGCATTTATCACATTCTATCCTGTATTATATTTATTAGTTTGACTGTATTTGCCATAGAAACTCCTAAGCTCCTGAGGGCAGGGACAAAATCATTTTGCAACCCTACCCCCTACCCCCCATCAAGGAGCACATAGTAGGTACTTAATATTTTTTGAATTATATTGAAATTCTTTAAAAAACATTTTCCTTTAGGTCATGTATTGGAGGCTGAGCCATATATGCATTAAGGAGCTTCTGATAAAAGGAACATTGAGGGACAGATGAAGTAGCCCCCCAAAATGGAATAGAAATTTCTCAACCCGGGTTTTTTAAATGTTCATAGTTTGACTGTAAGTGACCTTTCTAGGTTTGCTGCATGGTGTTTCCCTGCAAATATCTACATTCCAGTTGAAAAGTCTACTTTTGTTTCCTAAACTTGGTATTCCATCTCCAACCACCATACCTTTGCATAAACTATCCCACCCACCTAAAGTGCCCACTTTACCATCCACTTTACCTCTTAGTATCCCTAGTTTCCCTCTGCACTAGGTCATATTCCATATATTATCAAAAGTCTTTCTTAATCACCCTGGTTAGCAGTTAAAGAAGAACTCAAGAAGACCTGAGTTCAAATCCTGATTCAGCTACTCACTGGCTGTGTGAACCTAGGCAAGTCACTTAACTTCTCAACCTCAGAATCCTCATCTGTAAAATCAGAAGGTTAAACTAAAGCAACTAAGGAAACTTTCAGCTCTAAATCTCTGACCCTATTCTCCTTCCCTCTCCTCAATTTAAATGGATATGTAAATCTGCTTACAATTTGTTTCCCTGGCCTAGTAAAACAAATTCCTTGAGAAAAGGGTATCTTTTTTGTTTTTGCAGCTTTGTATCAATGGAGTCCTACACAATTTCTTACATATAGTAGGTATTTAATAATTGTGTTAGATTGGGTTGTGTTGAAAGAAAAATTAGGGACAATAGTTTGTTCCTTTTGCATCACCCTAAAAAAAATGATGCTGCTATTCTTTCCCCAAAAAAAATAATAGTAATAGATAGAATACATTACAACCACTCTTACAGCTAGTGCAATAGACTGTGATGAAATACCATGTCTTCTCAGGAGACAGGTTGCAGTCCTGAACTAAAAAAGCTTTCTCATTCTGATTCACTAAATTCACCAAGAAGCCGCTTTGGCCTCTCCAGATTGGGGGGAATGACCATTTGGAAGATATTTGTTTCCTCTGTCCCAGGGCTAAGCAAATTGGCCCTGTGAAACTGGGGTAATGGCACACGAACCCTGCGGAGACGCCCTAGGTCAATGGAGATGAAGTAACATAATCCATGAATCCTCTAAAACCGAGGCCTAGAGAAATGAAAGGGCTTGCCCAGGGTCACATGGTTTTAGTGAATGACAGACAGAGCCAAGACTAGAACCCAGAACTCCAAAAGAGCCCTAGAGAAGCTGAACAGGCCCATTGGTATGTGCTAGCTAGAGGAAGCAATCAGCTAGAATTGGGAGGAAAAAACTAAGGTCACTGTGTGCCAGGAATGTTGTGAATTTAACAACAGCAACAACAATAGCTCAAATTTATAAAGTGCTCTGGCGGCTGGGTGGCGCAGTGAATAGAGCACCAGCCCTGGAGTCAGGAGGACCTGAGTTCAAATTCAGCCTCAGATACTTACCACTTACTAGCTGTGTGACCTTGGGCAAGTCACTTAACCCCAATTGCCTTCCCCCTCCAAAAAAAAGAATTATGAAGTGTTCACTAGCTGCCTGGCATTGTGCTAAGCACTTTACAATGATTACCCCCATTTGATCCTCACTCCAGCCTCCAAAAGGGTTGGAAAACACTTCAAAGACTATCTTGTCAGAACTGCATCCAAGCAGAAAGCCCCTCAACAAAATGCCCAATAAAGGGTTATTTGGTTTTTAATTGAAGACCTCTAGTGATAGGGAACCCACCGCCTTCTGAAGCATTGCATTCCACTTATTAAATTCTGTCCTTCAGTCAAGTTGACATCCACTTGTCTGCAATTTCCAGGCCTCTGCCTCCAATTTTGTGAGTCAAATCTTGTGATCCTTCCATGACATAAACAAAATTTTCAAGAAAACTTTCAAGCAAAATTTAAGGTTCATTTGTATTTGACTTAAGAGTATGGAGAGCCCTGAATCTAAAATAACAAATGGGTTCTTTCTGATTTATGTGAAAAATCTCCTTCCACAAATGAATGTACAATTTAGCCATGGTTTTTTTTTTTTACACTACAACCTGAGACCCTGAAAACCAAAAGTACCCCCCCACACCCAAAATATTACCTTCTGTTGGAGCTCCTCCATAGTCCTGAAGTAGGACTGGTAGTCTGGGCACACAAAGGTAGGTTGGCACTTGCTCCACTCTCTAATCTTGGTCTCCAGCTCGGCATTCTCCTGCTCCAGTTGACGCACCTTCTCCAGGTAGTTGGCCAGACGGTCATTCAGGAACTGCATGGTCTCCTTCTCATGGCTATTCAAGAAGCCTTCACCATAATATCCACAGTTTCCAATGTTGGCAGGGATGTCAAGGGCCCCGGGCAAAGGGCAGGCTGACCGGCAGCTATTTGGCAGACAGAGGCTGGGTCGGCCCAGAGAGGTCGTTCCAACTCGGACTCGGTTGTTGTGAGCCATAGTTGCAGAAAAGCACATGGAGGCAGCTTGAGGGTCCAAGAGCCTTCCACTCCTGATGGAGCCTGAAGAACCAGATGTTCTATAGAAATTGGCAGTCATGGCAGCAGAACAGAGGTGTTGAGCTATCTCTGGGTTGTACTCAAAACTGAACGGTTCTTTTTCCCCTAAACCTATATACCTATATATACCCCTGGCAGATGGGTGTTGGTGCGAGAAACTGGCGTTCCATTCAGTATTTATGTTATTATACAATCTCCTGATTAGTCAGTGATTTGGTTTCCTATAAAGAGTTAATTAGATCATAAAAGAGATTTTGTTTAACACAAAACTCCTTACTACTACATGGTCCTAAAATGCATGCAAAAATCTCATTCTTCAAAGACATATAAACTCAACATCCCAAATTGAGTGGCTTTGAATTACTCTTTGACCTCCCATTCAAGTGTGTGAAATGCTAAAGAGTCATGCCATCCTCTCATGGGTACCAGAGGTCTAAGTAATCTCTACTTCATATCCTTTTCCTGCCCCAGGGAATTCATTTGAATAAATACTTTGATCCCTGAAAAGTCTGAAAAATTAGAAGAGTCTAAAACACATCACAATGATAATGTTGTCCAGGCAATTGCATGTGAAAGGAAGAATCATAACTATCTTCTTTCTCATCAAAAGACCTTGTGTGTAAAGTCACATAAAGGTCATTCAAAGATAGGTTCCCAGATCCCGGAGACTGACCTTCCGAGCAACCTTGGACAGTACTGGAATCATAAGATTTAAAACTGAAGGGGACCTAAACTTCTTATTTCACAGAGAGGGAAACTGAGGCCTGGAGACATGAAGGGACTTGTCCAAGGCCACATGGTCAATGAATGACAGAGCCAAAACTAGAACCCTGGACTTGAAAATAGCCCTAGAGTTGCTGAATAGGTCCGTTGATAAGTACTAGAGGAAGCAATCAGCTAGAATTATGAAGAAAAAACTAAATTCCAATTAACATTTGGCAAGTCAACTTTGAAAATGATTATCTGAAAGAAAATGGACATTGGGGTGAGAGTGAGGCAGAGGGGAATAAGCAAATGTTTTAAAATATAGCTCCAGATTCCCAGGGAAATGTGTTCTCATCTACTAGAACTTTGTGAGCTGGCTAAGGTCAACAGTGATTAATATTTCATGATGTCTATTCTCAAAGCTTCTCATGTCTTCCTCTCTCAGCATCTCCACTTATTACCTTTATCCCATCTGCCCCTCTCTCAGGACTGTGTCCTCCCTCAACTTGTTTAGTGAAGACACAAATTCTTGGACTTTGATCTCCCTTCTCTTGAAAGACTCTTACACCTTGGGAAAAAAATACATCTTCTTTGATAGTCCATTAATAAAGAGACTCCTGCACAAAATTTGAATTTCCTTAATCTTCAGACATACTCAGAGCATCCTAAAGCTTTATTGCCTTACTCTGACCCATAACAAACATATGCCAGCAGCTTGTTTCTCCACAAACCCCAGAAAAGGGTAATTAACTATCTAGCTTCTTTGTTATGCTAAATAAGATGCATTTTTGACCCCATTCCCAGGATGAATACATTGAGTCTTGGCTTTGAGGCACTGAAACAATCTCCAAAGTGCAGTGTTCCAGATGATGAATTCAGGGGAGGTGAACAGATAATCTGAGGTGTCTCTTTTCTAGGGGTCTCTACACACCTCCTTCCTCCTTCTTCCACCAACTTTGAACCATCAACTAGATTCAGCACAATTCAACAAGTCTTTTTTATATACCATGATGTGTAAACCCTCAATCCTAATCTAGACAACTAGAGTTGGTCTCAAATCATTCATGGGTTTAAGGAGCTCCCAGAGGGCAGAACCAGAATCTATGTATGAAAGTTGCAAAGAAGTAAATTTGGTCTTAATGATCAAGCTATTCCATTTTTGCAAAGCTTCCTAACAATTAAAGCTTTCCTAATGTAAAATGAGCTGCTTCGAGAGGTGATATGTTAAAAAAAATTTAAGAAGTGATAGATTCCTCCTTGTTGGAGGTCTTCAAGCAACAGCTAGATGACCATTTGTCAAGGCTTTTACAGTGGGGATTCCTTTTGCGTATGGGTAAGACTACATGGCTACAGTCTCTCCCACTCTAAATTGTGTAATCCTGTGGGAAGGAAAAGAGTAGAGAAATGCTAAGCCCCTGAACTGATTTGGTTGCTATGGGAATTGAAAGAAAAGGCCATAAGAGACAAATAAATATAAAAGATATATTGTCGGGACTCAGTGATTTATTGGAAGGCAGGGATTAAGGAGAAGTCAAAGATGATCCTGAAGTCACACCTGAGTGACTGGTAAAATATTAGCTCTGTTAAGGATGGTGCAGACTATAGAGTATTCCCAGTGATGCTCTATATGTAAAAAGTGGCTTAAGTGACATCATAAAGGAAGTCTATGAATGGAAAAGGAGCTGAGGATGTCATGTAGCAAGAGCAAGGATTCACAAGTGAACAGTCTGCGCATGGGGTTGAAATGTAAAAAAGACTAAGAGGAAGCCTCTGGCATATTGGGCAGATCTGTGGAGGCTCTATGGGAGGACATAAACAAGAAATCCTTAAAATGAGAAGGCATGGATGAATTGAAATCTGTAGCAATATCCCTAAGCCACTCCCTGCTCAAGAACCTTCTCTGACTCTCTGTTTTCCCTCCAAGAGTTCAATAATTGTTAAGAGTATAAAGTAAATCTGAAACCAGAAAGTTTGAGAACCATTTACATAATTAATTGAAAGTCAGTCTTAGAGTCAGCCAGACCAGGATTCAAGCCCCACTTCTGACACCGATTGGCTGTGTGACCTTGAGCATGTTCCCGTTATGTTTCAGTGTCCTAGGCACCTATTTAAAACTATAAAATACAGAAGTAGCAATCTGCATCAATGAAAGAATTCTCTACACTAGACATCAGTGGCACAATCCAAAAAATTGCTGTTCCAAGTTCAATGCTTTCTCCTAAACCATGCTGCTTCTGCAAATGATAAGAGATTATTTGAGTCATCTGTGAATTTTTTCTCATTTCTACCATTAAAACTACTCTCCATGTAGCCATAGTTAACTCTTGTTGCTAAACTTTATATCTTGTTTTTTACATTCCTCCAATGGAGTAAAATGACTCATGACTAGTATGGCTTAAAATAGATTTAAGTTCATTCAGAATATCAAGGGATGATTCTACTTCAGACCAAAGCAAGTCCACAAATACCAGTTCCTGTACTTTTCAGTAGGAACAAATCTGGCACAATATGTAGTCAATGAGACATAGAATGACCACCAACATATAGATACAAAATCAATCTTAGCTTTTCAGACCCAACTGTGGTTGCATAACATAAAAAAAGAAGGCTGTTTTCAGCGTGGGTGAAGAGGGTGAGGCCCTTACAGCTCTAAATGCTGATTTCCTATCATTTTTTTCCTTGTCACTGAAGTCATTGACACTGTTGAATGGTTCACTATCAGGAACCAATATGATTTTTATGAACAGAAATTGCAATAAAGAAGGTGCATTTCCAGCAGTTTTGCTATCACACTGTAAGGACCACGGAATCCTTCTCTTTGATTTGTAGCTGAAACCGCCAATGTTTTCTCCCTTTATTAGAACATGAGTTCCTTGCTTTTCCATTTGTATTTCTAAGGCTTAGCATAGTTCTTTGCATGAAATGAGACCTTAATCAATGCTTTTGCTTTCCTTCATATAGCATATAGCAACAAGCATAAAAAGTGATTGCACGTGGATAATCTATATCAAATTGTTTGCCATCCCAGGGAAGGAGGAGGGAAGAAAGAGAGGGAAAGAATTTAGAACTCAATTTTTTTAAATGAATGTTAGAAATTGTTTTTATGTGTAACTGAAAAAAATAAAATATTATTCAAAATATTATTCATAAAGGGGTGGCTACGTAGTGCAGTGAGTAGAGCACCGGCCCTGGAGTCAGGAGGAACTGAATTCAAATATGACCTCAGACACTTGACACACTTACTAGCCGTGTGACTTTGGGCAAGTCACTTAACCCCAATTGCCCTCTAAAAAGAAAAAAAAAAGATAAGCATAAAAAAGCTACCCAAAATGCATAGCTAAAAACAATCTATGCTCAACTAACAGAAATTAAGTAGAACTACTCCATAGCAAAATAGGGATAAGTCAATGTGGAAATAAAAATAATTAGAAAAAATAAATGTACAACAGGTGTGTATAACAACAGCACATTTAAAACACTGGTACATTAAAGAAATAAAGATGAACAGCAACATTTTTAAAATAGAAAACAAAATACACAATAATATTTTAAGTATGCATTAATACATACTATTCTGTCCAAAACCTGCATTATTTACATCAGCATTGGCATCCTGGTTTATAAACAGTCTTTGGAACCAGTGACCAGAGATCTCTATGAAGCTCTTGGGCAGTTAGGTGGTACAATGAATAGTGTGCCAGGCCTAGAGTCATGAAGACTCGTCTTCATGAGTTCAAATCTGACCTCAGATACTTACTAGCTTTGTGACCCTGGGCAAATCACTTAACCCAGTTTGCCTCAGTTCTTCATCTGTAAAATAAGCTGTAGAACTACTAGGTCTGTATCCCAAAGAGATTTTTTTTAAAAAAGGAAAAGGATCTATTCATACAAGGGTATTTATAGCAGCTCTTTTGTGGTGGGAAAGAATTGGAAATTGAGGGGAAGACCTTCAATTGGGGAATAACTGAACAAGTTGTGGTATATGATTGCGATGAATTACTATTGTGCTATAAGAAATGGTGAGTAGGATGATTACAGAAAAAACCTGGAAAGAAAAGGAAAGACCAGGAAAGAAGTGGAAAATATGAACTGATGCAGAGTGAAGTAAGCGGAACCAGGAGATCATTGTCCATAGTAACAATATTGTATAATGAACAACTGTGAATGATTTAATTGTTCTCGGCAATGCAATGATCCAAGACAAATCTAAAGCCCTCATGATCAAAAAAGCTTTCTGCCTGCAGAAAAAGAACTGATGGAGTCTGAATGCAGACTGCAGCACATTATTTTTTACTTTCTTTTTTCCTTTCTTTTTGGTTCAAGTTTTCTTTTATAAAATGACTAATATGGAAATGTGTTTTACGTGATTGCACATGTATAACCGTCTCAGGAAGATGGAAGGGAAGGGAGAGAGGGAGAGAATCTGGAACTCAAGTTTTTTTTAAAGCAAATGTTAAAGGTTGTTTTTACAGAATTGAGGAAAAATATTATTTTTTAAATGAGCCAGAGAAGGAAATGGCAAACCTCTCTCAGCCAAAAAAAATACCCATTGGGGTTGGACACAACTGAAAATGACTGATCAGCAACAACAATTAAGCCCTTGACCCGTGCAGTCTAATTTCTAGACAACCATAAGAACAATTTGAGGCACCAGAAACCCTGTCATGCTTCTGCTATCCTTTGCTGAGCAGCATTTTTGTCCTCAGAGAGAAGGGCCGGCAACAATCTGACCAACGAGCACTTGGTGAGTCATGAATGTCAAAAAAGAACCATTCCTTTCTTACTATCAACACTTCATCAAACCTGCATTCCTGAGCTGAAATGGCAACATCCAAGTAAGACAGGCAGCTCTGATCCAGAACAGCCTGTTCCCTCCCTCTGGCAACAGGCCTCCTTGGGTGCAGATCCGACCCCTGCCGAAAAGACAAGCAGGCATCTGCCAGCCCCACGATAACATCTACAGCTCTTAATACACCAGCACTTCTAGGTCAGTGCCAGAGATACAAATACAGGAGTCACTGGAAATGATCCTCTTTATAAAGACAAAGGAATCAGACTGAGAGGGAAATGGGCCAAGCCCCTGAGGAGTCTCTCTCTCCCCACTCTGTGATTCAGGCCTCCCACTACCAAGAGAGCTAACTTCATCTTCAAGTCTCCATGAAAGGTTTAGCCTTCCAGAAAGAGAGTTGACTGGGAAGGTAAATCCAGGAAAGTAACTCTCAACAAGATCTTGTGTTTGCTTAGGCTATGTGACCCTATTTTGCTATCAGATAAAATGTCACAGCCCATGCCAGAAAACCCTGTGTAGGCATGTGAAAGAATTCAGTCTTCCTGATATTGTTGTTTCTTTCCCTTGGCTCTACAAGCAGTAGTGAGGGAGAAGAAGGTTGGAGGGGATCTTTAGAAGAAGAGGGGAAATCTGGTATAGCAACTAGCATGGCATGTTTGGACTCAGGAAGACCTGAGTTTAAATTCTACCTCTGATGCATGCTAATCAGGTGGCTATGGACAAATTTCACAAGGGAAACAGGGATCGTGATACCTCTGGTAGAATCCTGCATAAAGAGAGGGTACACAAAGTGCTCTGAACATCTTTTTTTTTAAAGGGATAAGGTAAGGCAACTGGGGTTAAGTGACTTGCCCAAGGTCACACAGTTAGTGTGTCAAGTGTCTGTCTGAGGCCAAATTTGAACTCAGGTCCTCCTGACTCCAGAGCCGGTGTTCTATTCACTGTGAGGCCCCCTGAACATCTTAAAGAACATTTATTATTGCTTTATATTAATCAAGCAAAAGTTACTAGACTTGGTCAAGGAAGAGCCTTCTTTAAAAAACATGAAGTCTCTGATTTTTCCACCTCCCTGATTACTGCATTTTCTCCATCTGTTATTATTTCCATATTCCATATCTCAGCAGGAATACCTACTAGTAGTGTGAAATATGAAAAAAAATTATTTTTAGTTGAATATCTCATTTCTTCCACAAAGTAAATCCCTCCAGCATGGAAACTATTTCTTCAATTATAGGGAGGCAACCTATCTATAACTTATTATTTAGAAAGTTATCTGGGACTCTGAGAGAATAAATGATTTGCCCAGGTTCACATAGCCAATATGTATATATAAGAGGGAGCATTTGAACCCTCTTATATATACATATTGAATTCCTGATTCTTCTCATGCCAAGCTACATCACTATAGAGTATAATAACCTATATTTTTGCAGAGCTTTTACAAACACTGATAATTTTGCATCTAGAGGCATTTGATGTGCCATGACATAGTAGATAGAAAGCTGACCCCGGCACCAGGACAATCTGGGTTCGAGGCCTGTTTCTGACACATGCTACTTTGGATCACCTCACTCTAGGTCAGCTACTTTTCCAGGCAACCCTCTACAAAAGACTCCAGTTGCAGAGAATTGCTAAATGGAGTTTCTTCACCCACAATGGACTCCTTACACCACTAAAATCACAGGTCCAGTACCTATCTTTTTACAAATACTATACACACCACAACTCTGTGACATAGTGAGGCAAATATTACTTTATCCCGAATTTACAGCCAAGGAAAACTGAGGCTCAGAGCAATAATTAAGTGATTTGTCTGCATGTAGTAAGTGTTGAACCTAGGAATCGAGCCCAGGTCTATCCAGACACTGAGTCCCAAATTCATTCTCCTACAGCACATTCACTATTGGTATCAAGATGC
The DNA here is from genome assembly GCA_028646575.1 of Pseudocheirus occidentalis. NCBI lineage: Eukaryota > Metazoa > Chordata > Mammalia > Diprotodontia > Pseudocheiridae > Pseudocheirus > Pseudocheirus occidentalis. Next base: position 152,130,057 of record CM053593.1, read on the forward strand.
ATTTGATGTCACCTAGGGACTTCAGTACCTAACAGGATGCTTAGCCTGACCCAACTACTACACATCTCAAAAGACACACAGTGAGGCATTATATGCTGCAGAAATCAAGTTTATTTGCAAGATAATGACTGCATCTCAAAAAAATTGAGGCAGCAAAGCAGATTCGACATCCCACAAGAATCATCCCCACAAAGCAGTAGCTGAAATGGCAGTACATTATAGATTTTTCCCAGCAAGTGAAGCATTTGACCCTCTTCTCAGCTGTCACCCTGGTCTTCTTCATGAGACGCAAAAGAGTCTGGGCACTCTTAAAGTAAATTCAGGCAAGCTAGATGAAGGCAGCCCTGACCAGGAGGCTTCTGGCCTCTCTCCCAGGGGCTTAGAATCGACCGGACAGGTTGGTGCCACAGGCTGGGCGAGGAGGGCAGCAGCTTGTTCGGGGACCACAGCTGGGCCGAGGACCACAGGGTGGAGGCACGCAGGAGGCAGGTGTCGCACATGGATTGCAAGGAAGTCTGAAGAGGAAAAGTCCATCCAGGCAAGGTTAAATCAAGGAGAGAAAAGAACATCCTGAGAATCTATATGAAAAAGCTCTTAACATTTAAAGCCCTTCACAATCTGGTTCCAACCTCTTTTCAGCCTGATTTCACGTTATTCCCACACATTCTCTCATCCAACCCAAGCAGCCTATTTGTTATTTCCTTGTACAGGATGTTCTTCCCTCCAGCCTCCAGATCTTTGTCCAGGCTGTCTCCCTTGCTTAGCATGCTTTCTCTCCTCACCTTCACACTTCGGAATCGTGCTGCTTATAAGTGAATTCCCAAAGCTTAGCATAGTACTGGTACATAAGTGCTTAATAAATATGTGTTGACTTGACATGGAATCTCTACTTCCTTTCAAGGCTTAGTTCAAATGACACCTCCTAAGGGCCTTCCTCGATTCTTCCACAAATTACTCTGCATTTTGTAAGATCATTGATTTGGAGCTAGAAGAAATATTAAGTACCTTCTCATATAACCCACTTATTTGACAAGAAAAGAAATTGAGGCTGAGATAGGTTAAGTGACTTGCTCAGGGTCACATAAGTAAGTGTCAGAAATAGACCTTGAATACAGCCCTTCCTGACTCTAAGCCCAATATTCTAACTATTGCATATGCTGCCTCTTGATTGTTTGCTTTCTATATTGTATTTGTTTATATGTTGTGGTTTTTCCCAATAGGAAAGTGGATTATGGATTAAATTGATTTTTTTAAAGGCCACTTCAGCTGAAATGAGGGCAATTCTTTGCCAGATCCTATGATCTGACCCTGGGGTCAGAGACTGCTTTCCATTCTGTCTTTGTGCTCTTGGCCCCTGATATAGTCTCTGACATACAGTCAATATTTAATAAATGTTTGTTGAATTGAAATGAATTGTAAGGGACACTGAACCCAGAGTCAGAAAGACCCAAGTTCAAATGCTGCCTCAGACACTTACTAGCTGTATGGCCAAGTTAATCCTTCCGAGTCTCACTTTCGTCATCTATAAAGTAAGGGATCAAATCTATATACATCTAGAAAACAAGCCTCTGAGGTCCCTTCTAACCTTAAATCCATGATGCTAAGAATAAGCCATCACATATAGGTCAACTAGTAAGAATTGAAGCATTCAAACAAGAGCTCACTTTCTGAGAATCCACTCCTTGGCTGGCAATGCTTTCTTTCCCAAAGCAGATGCATAACAAGGAGAAATATAAGGGGGTGAAAAGAAAGTGCTCCCCAGTCTACAGAAAATATAAGATAATCTCATTCTGTCTAGAAAATCCTGAATAAATCTGATCCATTTCTTTTCCCACTTGTCTCTACGTGAACCCATTTTCCTTAAGGATCTGGCAGGCAAATGCCCTCACCTGAACTGAACCAGCCTTTTTTTTATCAATTTAATCTACAATCCACTCTTTGCTCACATGGATTCATGGAACAAATATAGACAAAGTAGATCAATGAGCTTGCCATCCTTGAGCCCTTCTGTTTTGAACTAAGGGACAGACATGAACTTTGTGCACATGCCTTTGCTAAGAAGTGCCAATATCCCACTTACTTGCAGTCTTCACTCTCCAGCAGATTTCGATAGGTGGAGATCTCACACTCCAGCCGGGCTTTAACATCTAGAAGCACTTGGTACTCATGGTTCTGGCGTTCTAGGTCAGCCCGGATCTCAGCCAGCTGCTCCTCCACATTGCCGATCAGGTACTGCATCTGGGCCAGCTCGGTGCTATAGCGAGCCTCAGACTCACACAAGGAGTTTTCCAAACACTCTTTCTGAAATGAGAAGCAGCAAGACAATCATGGAACAGTAGTCCTAGAAAAACAACTCCTCAGAAACCCAAAAGAGACAATGCCCAGAGTCAGACTACCAAGGCAACACTCTGGTAGCACACAGGTCCTGGCATATAGGAGAGATTTAAGTAGTTGTTGAATTGAATGAAACTGAATGAAACTGAATTGAACTGTGCATGACCTAACACATTCAGAAATTCCTCCAGCTTGATAAAAAAAATTTAATTTAAATCTAGAAAACTTAGGATAAACAAGACTATCTGCAAAGATCTAAAGAGGTATGGACATCTGAGTATAACTCTCCATACTACCAAAAATCCTCTTAATATGAGTTTTACTTCAGTGAAACTTCACACTTGACAACAATGGCTGGTGGTGAAGAGGAGATATTTACCTGACTTGGGACTAAATGAAACAAGGAATCCACCAGAACTCAGTCTGTCATTACTGGAGGGACTATGGTGCAATGAAAAGAATGATGGATATGGAATCTGAGGAGATAGGCATTGTGGTACAATGCATATGGAGTCAGAAGACCTGGTTCTAATCCCAGCTCCATATCTTACTCTGACCTATGGGACCTGGGACAAGAAACTTTATCTCTCTGGACCTTAGGCCCTTTATCTATAAAATAAGAAGGTTGGATTAAATGGTCTATGAATTCCCTTCCATAAACCCATAGTCCTATCATTCCTTCAGGGGTAAATGTTGAACATTCCTAACTAGATGGGAAAAAAAGGCCTTCTTCACATGTAAGGCTATTGGAGGGTTATTGAAGCATCAGATGTGTAGGAAAGGTACTAAATGGTTTTACATGTCTATACACATTTGTAATAGGTTTTTTTGTATGTTTCTTGACTTCTCAATAGGTAGGGAAGGAAGCAGGAAGAAGGGGGGAATTTACAACTGAAAACAATAGAAAATCAAATTGGAAGAGCGCTAAGAATGGAGGAGACTCACCAGTTTGTGCTGAGCTTCACGTTCAATTTCCAGAGCATTTGCAGCACATCTTAGCTCCAGGAGCTCAGACTGGCAGCACTGTATCTCCTCTGAACAAGACATTGCCTGCAGATTGATGCCCTCGCTCTGAAATACAGTGCAAGCACAAGGACAAAGTCAGTTACGTGTACCCTCCAGAAGCCAACAGCCACCTCTCAACATTGAGCCCCATTGCCCGCACCTGAGCCAAGAACCACTGCTCCACATCATTCCTGTTGGTCTCCACCATGGCCTCATACTGGCACCTCATCTCACCCAGCACCCGGTTGAGATCTACAGGTGGGGCTGTGTCCAGTTCAATGCGCAGCTTGTCTCCCAGCTGGCATTGCAGGTTGTGGACTTCCTAGAGAGACAGAAAAGCAGAATGTCCAGTGTAAGAAAGGTCATTCTCTTTGTAGCAGCCTCCCTTGCTTCCTCAGGGTCGTATGGAAGAGAGAAAATCTCCCTGGGACTGAAGAGCCCTTACCCAACATGCATGATAGAAGGCACCTGCTCAGATACATTCTAAGATATGAGTTGGAACCTTTAGGATCAGTTATAATCAAACTTGGCAAAAATTGATGAGATCTCTTCTCACCCAGTTATCCAACATGTTTTAAGGGATGAAAAAGTTTTAACACTGAGAGCAGAGTTCCAAAAAGCCAGGAAGGACTTTCAGTCCTGCTGAGTCTTTCTGTAAGAACCAGAGTTCTCTGCCTCAAGGATTCTCTTCCACACCCACTCTGGAGACTGTGTATATGTAGCCTGACCCCTTTGTTTCGTCATTGCTTGTGGGTGTGACCAAACCTGCTCGTGGTTGCTCTTGAGAGACAACTGCTCTTCCTTCAGAGACTCAACCTGGGCCTCCAGGTCGCACTTGGCCAGGGTCAAGCCATCCATGAGCTTGTGCATGCCACACATGTCAGCCTCCACCAACTTGCGCAGGGACAGTTCGCTTTCATGCCTTGAAAGAGAGGAGGGGGAAGTCAGAACAGAGCAAGCAAAGGATAAACAGAAAGGAGACCAGATCAGAAGCTTCTTGAGGACAAGAACAATGTCTCACTTATCTTTGTACTCCCCTAGCCATGCTTTCCTGAAAAACCATGCCCTTTGTTGGTACTTAATAAATGTTTGTTGAATGTTACTGAATCTTTGATTTGCTTCACTTTTCTAAGGTTTAGAAATAGCTTTTTTTTTCATGTTTTCCTCTTTTCTTTCCTGTTAGTTTGTCAACCCATGACACCTTGGGGTTCCAGTGGTGAGTTCTCTCTCACCCTACTTGTTTCTACTGGGAATCATTGGACCTTAGGTTCCTTTCTTAATTCAGAAACTAACCCTGCTCCCTTTATTCCTAAAATAATCTGATTCTGCCTCATTGATAAGCACACACACGCATGCACACACACACACACACACACACACACACACACACAAGTGTGATATCATAGATAGGAAGACTGACCTTAGAGTCAGGAAGGCCTGGATTCAAGTCCTGCCACTGGCACCTGGTCATAGTATGACCAGGAAAAGTTCATTTAATATCTCAGTGCCCACAGCTTACTGTCTTAAGACTTTAAGTTTCAGATGAATGACCAATATGCATCAGTGGAGGGAGTTTCCACACCAAGAGTTGCCTATCCTAATGACATAACCATTTCTGAAAAAAAACTCACACAAACTTGCATGTGCCTTCTAACTCAGAAAAATAAGCCAGCATGTAAGCAACTTAGATCACACATCTGCTTGATTCAAGGCTTTCTTCTTGCCCATCATTTGAAAACTCAGTCTCCAGTATCAGAATTAGCCTGGTAAAGAGGAGAAAGATCTGGCTTCCAAACTAGAAAGCCCTGGGTTTAAGCTCCTTCTCTTACCCATTCTGGCTATGCAAATCACTTAGCCTCTCAATGGCCCACAAAACTCCCCAAGACTACAAAGTTGCAGAGAAGGTACAAACCTAAAATCTGCAATGGTAGAAGGACTTTGCTCACCTTGAAATTTTCCTGTAGAAATTAAATTATCCATCCAGTTCCAATCTCTATTGCAGTTCCTATTTCTAATACTAGACTATTGAAGTGGTGAAGGATACACTGAAGAGAATGAAGGGCATGAAGGAGGAAGCAGGTCTAAGTCTCGATTCTGCTAGACTTACTTGATTCTGAAGTCATCAGCAGCCAACTTGGCATTGTCCACTTGTATAACCAGGCGGTTATTCTCAGCCTTGGTACAAAGAATCTGAGGAGAAACAATGAGATATTTCAGCTGGCATTCTTTGGAGACCACCTACACCCTGTGGGTGATCCCATAGTGTCCCAAAAGATGATGTAAGAATGGGGGTGGGGGGATAGATATATTCCCCTTGGGAACTACATTTTCCACAAAAATATGCAACCCTTTGATGGTCTTTTCAAAACCTCCTTGCTGTTCATCAGTCTCTGTTCTGGGTGCTATTTTGCAGCAGTATGGAGGCTAGAGTATCACCATACTGAGGAACTACCACACAGGCTTTTGGAAATGTGATTCCCCAAAGGGAACATGGCCATTCTCCTTACATTTTAACTCAAAGCGCTGTTTTTGTCTTTGTCTTTTGAGCCTCTTCCTTTCCTATTCCCTCTAACTCATTCCCTTTGGCCAGATTTTGGACATTGAGTGCTCTAGAGGCAGCTAGGTGGCACAGTAGATAAAAAGCTGGCTCTAGAATTTGGAAGATCTGAGTTCAAATATAGTCTCAGACATTTATTGGCTGTGTGACCTTGGGCAAGTCACTTAACCTCTATTATAGTCCCTCAAGTGTAAAATGAGGGTAATAATAGCACCTGCCTCACAAGGTTGTTGAGAGGAACAAAAGTGATCATATTTGTCAAGCACTCGCTTAGCACAGTGCCTGGTATACAGTAGGCACTTAATAAATGCTTGGTCCTTCCTTCCTATAAAACATTACCTTTTGCTGTAGTTCCTCGATGGTCCTAAAGTAGGACTGGTAATCTGGGCACACATAGGAAGGATGGCACTTGCTCCACTCTTGAATCTTGGTCTCCAGCTCAGCATTCTCCTGCTCCAGCTGACGCACCTTCTCCAGGTAGTTGGCCAGACGGTCATTCAGGAACTGCATGGTCTCCTTCTCATGACCATTCAGGAAGCCTTCACCATAATTCCCGCAGTTCCCAATGTTGGCAGGGATGTCAAGGGTCCCAGGCAAGGGGCAGGCTGACCGGCAGCTGTTTGGCAGACAGAGGCTGGGTCGGCCCAGAGAAGTCGTCCCAACTCGGACTCGGTTGTTGTGAGCCATTGCAGCAGAAAAGCACATGGAGGCGGCTTTGACCTGTGCTCCAGGCTTACCACCAACATCAATGGAAGAGATGGAGATGTTGGTTGCTCCAGGAAGCTTGCTGCCCAGAGGATAGGAAGATGATGTTCTGATGATGTTGGAAGTCATGGTGTCAGGTGCTAAAGTTGGAGAGGTGTTTGAGGTGAGGTGGATAGGCCAAGCAGCCACGGTCTGAAGAGCTCCTTCCTTCCTAGGTCTTTTATACCTGCTCCAGGTGGGTGTTGGCTCATTTGCAGACCTCTCTTCCCAGCTGATTTGTCTATTGTCAAACAATCATCCCATTAGTCAGTTATTGAGTTTACTGTTTATTAAGAGTTCCTCACCTCATGAAAGGATTTTTTTTTTACTCACCTGAAGCTGTGTTTGGGGGAAGGGGGAGAAAGAGGATGGTGATGGTAAAATAATAGCTTTTTAAAATAAGATTCACATTGCTCTACAAAAAACAAAACCCTTCCAGATCCCGTCTGTGCTGGACAGCTCTCAGCAATGCTAGTGATTTGCACAAACCTCCCATTTTGGACTCACAAGTTTTCCCTTATTTGCCTTGTAAGAAGAGTTCTTTCAGTGATACTTATTTCTAAAATGTCCAGATCTCTTCCCATCTTAGGATACCCAGGTTGTGATCACTTGATGGAATACAACAGTCTATCAATAAGGAAAGATGAGTAGCATGACCTTCATTTCTACAGGAAAATCTCAAGGTGAGCAAAGTCCTTCTACCATTTCAGATTCCAGGTTTGACAGTAGAAATAGAAGATGCCAGAGCATTTGACTATTAAAAGTCTACCATTGATCCTTCTCACATAAGTTTCAGGCTCCCTTTAAGGGGAATAGAGTACAGACATTGCCAGTGGAATCTGTTGTTGGAAGTATCTAATCACGGGGAAAGGAATGAGTTGTGGGGAGAATAAAAAGAAAGTTGCGGGCTTTCTAACTAACTCTAAATCGAGTTTCATAAGGACATTGCTCCCGTGGCAGTAACTGGAAGAAAGGGAAAGAAAAGCTCATGAAGCCTTTGGAAAGCTTGTTCATTAGAGCTATTCGTTACACACATTATTCACTAAAAACAAAACCCTACGGAATACATAGAAAGAAGAGAAGAGAAGGCCTCAGTTTTAAGATCAACAGATGTTGATATCAGTAATGAAAAGAGTAGAATGGCCCAGTAAATCAACAGGAAATTGAAATGAAGAACTCCTTTCCCCAATTCAGAAACCAATGTCCCATTCCATCTTTCTTTCCTTTTAATGTTTTGTCTCCCCCCCAAAAAAAAATGTAAGCTCCCTAAGGGCAAGGACTGGCTTTCTGTTTGTATTCATATTGCTTAGCACAGTGCATAAGTGCAGAAAAAATCCTTTATCTAAGTTAAATAACTGTCTTATTGTTTTATACTCTATGGGTATCCCAGGTTATGGAAAGAGCTGAATGTTTTGGAAATAAAGACACAGAGCAAGTAAGAAGAAAACTTTGTGTCCAAAATGGAAGTTTGGACAAATCACTACTATCAGTCAGAGCTGTCCTTGCTGTTGGGGGGAAGGTGATCTCCAAGTTCTGTTTTCAAAGTTATAAAGAGAAACTTTGGAGGTACCTCAGTGCTTAGACAAAGTGACTGCAAAAGGCATAAAAGTACAAGCATTCAGAACAAAACAAGTAAGCCACTGTCCATAAGAGCCAAGCACAAATCAGTTTTAGGTTTGTTTTTGTAAAGTGCAAAGTGTTAGGACTAAATGGGCACTTACACATTCTATACCTTCTTTGTGTCATGTACCCTTTGGTCATCTGGTGAAATTTCTAGGCTCTTTCTCAGGAAAAAAAAATGTTTAGAAGCATAAAATAAAACACGTGAGATTATTAAAGAGGCCAAGCATACTGAAATATAATTATCATTAAGAAAAAAATAGTTCACAGGACCCCCAGTCAAGAACCCTTACGCTAAGGGATTCAGAGTTCTGCCCAAATCTGTATTGCTTAAAAAGCCCATCCTTAGCCAACAATGGCTCTGTTTCGGGCCATGGGGTCATCTGGCCGTGAGTAATTCATTATGGTAGCTCACTTCAGAAACACTATCCTCAGAGGTCTCAGTATCTAATCTGAATCTGTTCCATCTTCAAACATGCCTTTGTTGGTCTGTCCTGCCCTGCATTGTTTCTCTATAAACCTCAGAAATGGACAATTAAAAGTGCTTCCTTTGATTTGCTAAATAGGATCCTTCTGTGGACCTTATAGACCCGCCAGAGTCATTTCACCGGCCAGAGACCATGCTTCCTTCCATCTTAGACCAAACAGCACATCTTACTTTATAAACATACCCACCCTTTATGTCTGTAGGTGACTCTTCTTCCTGATGGCTGCCCTGACGCTGGATCTATGGATTTGATGAGGTTTGAACTCAGAGACTGCTTTGCATAATAATACAGCAGCTGCCGACTACTTTGTGAAGAGTTGATACTCAGCTGATTAGTCTCCTTCTCAAAGGGAAGGGGTGGTAGAGATGGGCTATGGGATTGCAGCCACATGTACAGGGAGGAGCCAAAGACAGACCACACCCAAGAGCTCTGCTTTGCCTGCTCCCCCACAGCAATCCTTTAAAAGGTTCACTCAACACATGAGCTAGGGGAAATGCAGAATACCATTGGTGGAAGAGAGGGAGACAGCCTATCTTTATCCCGATGGATATATGCATGTCCCTGCATCTCTTCTTAGTTCTGGAAGGCAGAAATTGTGTTTCCAGGAAGGAGGTGAGGACCTGGTTCAGGGTGGGGAACCTGGGGCCCCAAGGTCACGTGGGGCCTTCTAGATCCTTGGGCATGGCCTTTTGACTGTCTCCAAGTTTTACAGAACTTTTATTATTAAAGGTATTTTTTTATTATTATTAATGCTTTTGTTAAGGGGATTTGTGCTGTGAAGTTTGGTTTCAGTCCAAGGGTCCCCCTTGAGGACCTAGAGGCCTGCATGTAGCCTTCAGGCCTCAGGTTCCCCATCCCTGACCTAGTTCATTCATATGTCCAGAATGTTTAATGATAGGCTCATCAACTGAGTGCTAGAAGGGACCCTGGATGTCATCTAGCCCAACTCCCTCTTTAAAAGGCAAGGAAGGGGCCGCTAGGTGGCACAGTGAATAGAGCACCGGTCCTGGAGTCAGGAGGACCTGAGTTCAAATTTAGCCTCAGACACTTAACACTAGTTATGTGACCTTGGGCAAGTCACTTAACCTCAATTACCTTGCCTTCCCCCCTCCAAGAAAAAAAAAGGAAGCTGGTATAAACAGAAAGTTACAATAAATCAAAGAAATTAAGTAGAATTATGGAAGGAATGTCTTCAGAAGAAATAAAGTTAGTTGTTCCTGGAGTTCATCTCAGTTTTATGGGAAAGAAGAGAAACCATTTCCTTTCAAGCTAAATGGTAGTTTAACCTCAAGTTCTATGGAAACCCACTGGTTTCACTATAACATTTCTTCTTCTTCTTCTCTTGTACTTCTCCTTCAGGATATACACCTTCTGTGAGCTCAGGCATGTTCTTTCTTTGATCCAGATCATCAGAAACTAGATAAAATCTGGGGCTCATCAAGAAACACTTGAAAATACCAAGCATTTTTTTGCTCCAAAAAACGTGAGGAAATGAAGATGAATATCAGGGTCCTGGGGCAGATAGGTGGCACAATGGATAGAGTGTTCGGTCTGGAGTCAAGAAGACCTGAATTCAAATCTGGCCTCAGACTCTTGCCCCTGGTCAAGTCACTTCACCCCATCTCCCTCAGTTTCCTCGTCTGTCAAATGAGCTAGAGAATGAAATGACAAACCACTCCAGTATCTTCGCTAAGAAAACCCCAAATGAGGTCACGAAGAGTTTGGCAAGATGGAAGCAACAGAGCAAAAATAATAACAGTAAACGCAAGTTCCTTAAGGACAAGAATGTTTTAATTTGGTCTTTGTATCATCAGTGCCTGGGTACCAGGAGCAGAAGGGGCACTTAATCAATGTTTCTTGACTTGATTTGATTTAATTTCAGTTGAATCCAATACAATCAAACTGAACTGAGCTGGACTGAATCAAATGGATGGTTCTAGGCATCACCAGGATGACTGAACTGAGCTGCCCCCCACCCTTAGCTACTCAGACTGTTTCTGTTCCTTTTGTTCCTCAGGTAATTAAAACTGAAACAGATTTCCTCAGTATGTCCGTCGAGAAAATTGGTTTTTTGTTTGTTTGTTTTTTAACATCCAATGCTCTAAGCTCCCAAAAACCCACTTGCTTTCTCTAGCTGACTGTGGATGTTGGTGCTCTAAGTCTCACTGACTACTGTTTACTAGGCAGAACAACTGAGCCCCCCAAACCAGTGGGTTCAGAAATCAGTCATATCTGGAGGTTGCTTCATTGCCTTCCAGGTATTGTTAATGAATGTCTGGAACTCTGGGCCACTGTGCCAGTAGACTATGCCCTTCATCATATTGTTTATACTCACATCCATAATCTATGTCAAATTCCTTGCCTTTGCAGAGGGGGTAGGGAGCTAGGAGAGTTAAAGGGAAAGAGAGATAAAATTTGGAACTCAGAATTTTTTTCAAAAACAATGTTAAAAATTGTTTTTACATGTAATTGGAGAAAAAATAAAATATAAATAATTTTTAAAACATTGTGCTTGGAGGTTTCTTCTTGAGGTTTGATTCTCTGGAACTCAAATATAGTTGGCCGTCTAGTGGTAGATGTTGTGCTAGACTGGGAGTTTAAAAAATTGGATTCAAAGGCTGCCTCTGACTCTTATCGAAGCCTCAGTTTCCCCATCTGTAAAATGAAAGTGTTGAATTCAATTATCCTTAAGGTCCTTTCCAGGTTTAAATCTAGGTCCTAGAATCTTTGGGAAATAAGGAAGATATAAAATTTCTTATGCAACCTTCATGGTAATAAGTCTTGACTTGTTCAGAGATTATTAAAAAAAATACAGAAAACTAAGTCTCATTTTTATAATAACAATAGCGGGCATTTACATTGTGTTTATATTACATGATATACCTGATCCTTACAACAATCCTGTGAGATTAAAATTACATGTGTTCTTATATCCATTTAACAGATGAGGGGATTAGAACTCAGCATGAGTGACTTATCCGTCATTAAAAACACTAGTAAGCTTTAGAGTAAGGATTTTGCAAGAGATGAATTCAACTTATGTTTCCACAGAAAATATGCAATATCTGTAATACCAGTGATAATCATTTAGTATCATTTTGATCCTCAATAAGGGCCAGAGGCTAAACTAATCAATCAGAAGAGCCTGGACCTAACAGCTTCTTTGTTCACTGAGTTTACTCAGAGATTCTCTTTCCTATGTCAACAAGGCCAGATGGGGCTGACTTAAGAGCATTTTTTCTGTATAGGCCATTAAGGATGAGACCCTTAACCCCAGACACTATCTTGAATAATAAGACTTTTTCGTAATATTTTATGGACACATACTATGCTGTGGCATGTTAATGGTAAAGAAAACACAGATATCCTGGGTTGTAATTTTAATCGTCAGTGTGTCAACTCTCTTGGCTTATTGTATTTACCACTTATTTAATTAAGATATCACCTAGCCTGTTTACCTCTTTAACTAAACTCTCAGGTCCACACCAGAAAGATTAAAATAGGTTATCTTGTATAGCGGGATTCTTCTTGTGTTAATGATGAAGGAAACTTCAACAACCTGGGTACATCAATTGAAGAAATTCCTTTGAAAGAATTTATGACTTGTCAAAGTGTAAAGGAAATCAGAATGGGGCTTGGGGGTGGAATGTAAAGTGTAATGAGAGGTGGAAACCCACGTGGGTGGGTTTTAGGAGTGTTTGGATAGACTGGGAGCCCTACTATTCCCAGCCAATGGGAGCAGGGGAGGGAGATGTGAATCTGGGCAAGATATAAAAAATTGTGTATTTGCCTTAAACAAACGGGCCTGTGTTTAGGTTACACATTCTTGCAAGAATGAAATTAAATGCCTTCTTGGGGTTATTAGTTAATGTCTTATTCTTTCAAGAGCCCGTTTCTCACAATTTGAACCCAGATCTTTCCTGACTACACGTACAGTGCTTTCTCCACAATATAGTACTACCTGTCTCTGACTCATTTGTGAAGTTGCCCAGTCCCTGAGGCCTCACCCTGGTTCCATAAATAAGGAAAAGCACGGAAATCCTTGGAGAATGAAAACCAAAAACAAAGCAGCTAATTAGTAGTTTTATCACCACCAGGTGACCTATTGTCAGGGGATTCTTTATCAAGACCATGTTGGACTAGACCATGCCTGAACACCATATGGCGCACATAACACTTGCAGCCCGCCAAAGGATTTCAGACAGTCTGGTAAAAAATGTCAAGAATATAAAATAGCCCTGCACAGTATACCACCCACAGGCCCTAAACAGCCTATGGGTAGTATATTGTACAGAACTGGACTAGACAATTTAAGGTCCCTCCACTCTCTGAGACTCTATGATTCTCTTATTTCTTTGGGATTAATGGTTTATCCTCCACATCAGAGGGTTATATTCCATACCTTCTTAGTATAGAGGGGGAATGTCAATCTTTCTCTCCCATCTATCTGGTAAGTCTCTAGAAGTGCCATATTCTCCCAAAGAAATTTCAGGAAATAGACCCAGATTATTTGAATAAATCTATTCAAATAATGGAGGTGCTTTGGGAATTCAAGAATTGTTGGTAGAGCTGCCACCAGTCCAATCATCCTGGAAAAGCATTTGAAATTAGGAGGGAAAAGATGCTGAACTACTCATACCCTGTGACTCAGGGAATCCTACATCTAGTCATATACCCCAAGGAAGACAAAAATGAGTCAAAAGGTCCCATATAAACTAAAATATTCATTTACTGTACTTTTTATAGTAGCAAAAATCTGGGAAAAGTGAGAACCATCAATTTGGGAATGGCTTAACGAACTGTGATATGTGAATGTTATTGGGCCATAGGAAATAATATATAGGAGATATTCAAAGAAACATGGAGTATTATTAGATAGATGGAATTTTCCAGATGAGAATGAAATTGTAGAGGAAAGGGAGATCGATGCATCCATCAACACAGCATCCATATTAATGTAACTCTGTCTTCCACTAGATTTGGGATGAAACAGATAAGAAGAGAACTTCCCCTGCTCTGACTGGGATGATGCCATCAGTTTTGCACAAAGCTGTCTCAAACAGTTGTAGCTGAATATCCAGAGATAAAATGGTGTCCTGGACACTGGGATATCTGTACAGCAAGGAAAGCAGCACAGGTAGATCATTAATTAGTGAAGAGAAAAGGAAGTACAAACAGTTTTGCCTGGTGCTTCCACTTGGTAACGACCAACAAATCACCATCATTACCATCATCATTATCAATTGCATTTATATAGAGCTTTAAGGTTTGCAAAGCCCTTTAAGAAATATTTGGTCCTCACAACAACACTGGAGCATCAGTCTTATTATCATCTCCATTTTAGAGATGAGGAAACTGAGGCAGACAGAAGTCAAAGGATTTGCCCAAGGTCACCTATCTGCTAAGTGTCAGAGGCTAACTTTAAACTTGGGTCTTCCTGACTGTAGATCCGGTACTCTATGCACTGCACCACCTAGCTGCCTATTTATGTACCAGAAAGTAGTTCCAAGGCTTTGCTCTTAAGACAAACCCCAACCCAGTAGACTAGTAACTCTGCCATAGTGGTACAGAATAAGTAAGGTGGGTAAGACTCTGGGATAGCTAGAGCCTCGTATCATGTCAATTTGGTGTCTGTTTAGGTTCTTTTCCTATTGCCTATAGAAAGTACTTAATAAATGTGTTACCTAGCCTATTTTGTGTTCTACCCAAATACCATTAGGGTTTGTAATTAATCAACTAACTGATGAAAAAAAATTATTAAATGTGTTCTATGCACAAAACATTGTGTTGAGTGCTAGAGATACAAATAGAAAAGTAGTACAGCCTTGGCCGAGCAAAGCCCAGGTTGTTTTCACCTAGATCAGAGGAAAGGTAGTGGTCAAAATGGTGCCACAACCTGACCCATCTGGTACGAAACACCCTCAGTCTCCTCAGAAGACCTTAAGACTGTCTTGCTCACCCCATTGAAGGCAGGCAATTGGGATTTGGTGTTCATGGTAAATATGTAAGGCCACTTCTCCATAAGGATCGTATCCTGCATTGATGGCTATAGGGAAGACTTGGGAACTACAAAACAATATTGTGTGCATAAAGTAGTTGTGGTTGTGTTCTCTCCTATGTTTTGCTGTCCTTCTTGTAGGCACTTAGTAAATATTTGCTGAATTGAATAGAAAACAGTTCATTAGACCTGCCAATGTTTACTGGAATTGGTCAAGGCTCTGTGTTCAGGCTACTCCCACTTCTGCCCTCCTCACCTGCACCTCTTATCCCTCAGTCCCTGGGAAATCATCTTCATTCCCCTAATTGTTAGTACTCTTTCCCTTCTTAAACTTACTATTAGCTTACATGACACATCCATCCAGTAATCTTTTAAGGCAGAGACTGATTTCTGTTCTATCTTTTTATTCTCAATACCCAGCACAGTGCCTGCCTAAGCAATTTATTGTTTATTTGAGGAAAAAACTGCAATTTCATCAGGATAAGGAATTCCTGGTGCAAAATTTCCTCTAGTGATGCAGGTAGATAACTCATATGTAATGTATAATCTTGTATATTTTCCTGGGGTATGGAGTGGCTTGAATTATATATCAACCAGTATATATCAAAGGCAAGACTTGAATTCAGTCTTGAATCCTCCTGACCAGAAGTTCAGTCTTCTTTATCCTCTATGCCATGATTCCTCTCATCCTGTACATAATAAACACTTAATCGAGGCTTGCTGGATTGGATAAGACTGGATTGACTAAGAATTCTGCTCTGATCATAGTAACTACCAACATGATCTGGAAGAGCTTCTGATGGGCATAGGTACAGGCCAGCACACTGAAGTAACTCAATATCAGTAACACTCACAGTGTATACACAACAACAGTTGTTTATTAGTCAAAGGCAGGAGAGAAGTCTCACCTCAGAAGCAAGAAAGATGAAAGGGAACATCACAAAGAAAACTCCTCAAATGTCAAAACATAGGTTGACTTTGAGGTTGGGTAACATGGAAGGAGCACAGATTCATTGTGGAGCATTTGAAAACACACGTATTAGTAGGGTATGCTCTAACATGGTAACCCCAGAAGGAATCTTTCTCTTTCCTCTTCTTGCTCTTCCTCTTCTGAGATGGCAAGAATATCAGAACTTGCCCTGGGAGAAGGCTCTGTTGCTGGCCATTCCAGCTCCTCGGCTCTTTGGGAGACTGGAGGGAAACGAGCTCAAAGGGGGAGCTTTTGGGGTGTGGCATGAGGAAGTTGCACATGGGTTGCAAGGAAGCCTATGGGAGATAAAAAGAAAGGAATTTTTTAGCTGATGGCATGGAAATCCCAAATGCTTAAAAGAGAAACCAAGAATCATCCAAGGGACAAAACTTGTATGCAATGCAAAGGAAGATAAGAATAGGTAGTGGATCTGTGATTTCACTGGTCTGTTCAGTCTATGACCCTGAAATGCCAGGCACAGTGTCCAGGAGCTCAATTTACACCTTCTGCTCTCAGTATACCCTTCTCAAGAAAAGAATGAATGGGATAAATTGCCCTGGCACATGCCACATTGCCTTCTGAGGAAGTTTTCTCCCTGGATAAAGGCAGGAATAAACTGTCCCCCTACCCTTCCAAAAGGGGAGGAAGTGAGGTACAGAGGAAGGCTGAGTCAGTGATTGCTGTACTTTAAACAGAATAGGCATTTCATTTAGGAAGAAAGATTGGAACTGAGATTTCAAGAATAAATGAAGTAAGCATTTATTAAGCTCCTTCTGTGTGCCAGCTACATTAATCAGGCTTGCTAATGCTTACTGGAATTGGTATATTACAAATATTATTTCACTTGATTCTCATATCCTCCCTGAGAGGTAGGTGCTATTATTAGCCACATTTTACAATTAAGGAAAATGAAAGTTGTGACTTGTCTAGGGTCACTCAGTCATTATGTGTCACAGGCAGGACTTGAACTCATATCTTCCCTGAATGAGATCTTGAGGAATAGGACATGACTGAAATGACTGAACAAGAACATTTCCATAAACTCCCATGGTACCTGTGACCTGATCAATTCCTAAAGGATGTATGGTACAGTAGATGAGTATTTATTCTAGAGTTGGAAGACAGTGGCTCAGTTCCCGCCTGTGGCACTTTGCTCTCTATCTGACCTTGCCACTCAACCTTCTTGGGCCTCTGTTCCCTCATTTATAAAATGAGAGTGCTGAACCAGATGGCCTCTGATCTATAAACCTGTGATCATAGCTGTTTTTGGTCCTTCCTTCTCAAAGAGAACCAAGGACATCAGGAGGGTGATGTCATGACTTGCAAGTGAATTGGATTTAAGTGAGGCAGAGCTGTGCAAAGTCATTAGCACCCCCCCCTCCACCCCACCCCCCCCACCTCCTCCAGAGTCATAGAAGTCCAGTGGCAAGACATAGGTCAGAATGGCTAGTGACAGCTCTGAATCAAGCTCGGGACCCTGGTCTTTTTCAGCTAAGGTCTTTCCCACCTCTCAGTTTAATGAAGATCTCACATGAAGCCTTGGAGTATGAACCACCAAGATTCAAGTGCATATCTAGAGCTTTGCCAGAAATGAACAATAAAAAGTCCTTACTTGCTGTCCTCCCTCTCCAGCAGATTTCTGTAGGTTGAGATCTCACACACCAGCCGAGCTTTAACATCCAGGAGCACCTGGTACTCCTGGTTCTGCCGCTCCAGGTCAGCCCGGATCTCAGCCAGCTGCTCCTCCACATTGCCTATCAGATACTGCATCTGGGCCAGCTCCGTGCTGTAGCGAGTCTCAGATTCAGTTAATGAATTTTCCAAACAATCTTTCTGAAATGAGAAGTATGCAAATATATGTGAAGGACCTATGATTTCACTAACATGAGGGCCTCTCAGCAAGATAATGCCTTCCACCAACACAGATCATAGCCTATTTATAACTGAAGAGGTAAGTCCTAGGAATTTGCTTGAGATCCAGAGAGATTAAATTATTTGTCCAGAATCACACAACTGCTAAATGTCAAAGGTAAGAAATCTGATGTCAAGCCCAGCATTCTAACCATTGATCTACACTGACAAATGAGAAGTAAGAACAAAATAAAAAGTAAGCAGGTAGTCTAGAAAAGTCTCTAACTCAGCGGTTCTCAACCTGTGGGTCACAACCTCTTTGGGGGTCAAACAACCATTTCACAGGGGTCACAAGGATCACCTAAGACCGTCAGAAAATACATATTTCTGACGGTCTTAGGAACCAGGACACTGCTCCTCTATCCATCTCCAGGTGGGTCCACCCATATGCAGATATGCCCACATACAAGTATTAAAGGGTCATGGCATTAGGAAGGTTGAGAACCTCTGCTCTAAGTGATCCAATGAGGATTCCAGGTAGACTTTCTGTGGTGATGACGAAAAAGAAATGGAAGAAAGAGTGTGGCACCAATATGATAAAAATGACAGTAGCACCAAATTAATTTATAATCTTAATAACCATTTCAATCAAACTGTCAAAGGGATGCTTTTATAGAACTTGATAAAAATAATAAAAAAATTAATTTGGTAAAACAAAAGATCTAGAACATCAAGGAAAATGATGAAAAGAGGTAGGAACAAAAAAGGAATAACATTTCCAGACTGCAAACTATATTATAATACCACAGTTGTCAAAACCATCTGATCTTGGTTAAAAAATAAAAAAGGAAAATTAACAAAAACAGAGTAGATAAAGGAAAATCAGAAACAATAGAATAACTGGAAAGTGGAAAACCTAAATTACTTAGGAAAGCATTCCCTATTTGAAGGAACTTACCGGGGGAATTAGAAATTAACCTGGAAGAAATTAATCTTATGATATTTTCAGTCATTTTTTCAGCTGTGTCTAACTCTTTCTGACACTATTCGGGGTTTTCTTAGTGAAGATACTAGAGTAGTTTGCCATTTCCTTCTCCAACTCATTTTATAGAAGAGGAAACTGAGGAAAACAGTGTTAAGTGACTTGCCCAAGGTCCAGATCTGACCTCAGGAAGATGTCTTCCTAACTCTGAGTCAGGCGCTATATCCACTGCACCACCTAACTGCTCCTCTTCTGCCAATATCTTGCACCATATTACACAGTGCATTCTAAATGGATGTGTGGTCACACATTTGAGATCATACTGAGTAGGGCGTAAACTTCTCACAGCAATAAGTAGAAAATGTTTTCTTACCAAAGGATAGAAGCAATCACAAAAGATAAAATAGATAACTTTGATTACACGAAAAGGAAAACCTTCCATATAGACAAAATGAATGCACCTAGGATAAGAAGGAAAGCAGTGTAGTGGAGGGGGGGGTGGGAATCATTGTATTAAATTTCTCTGCTAAGGGTTTGGTATCCAAGATATATTAACCAAGTTAGAGATAGAGAAAGAGATAGATAAAACCAAAAGTTATTTCGCAATAGATAAGTAGTTAAATGATATAAACAAAAGAATTAACAACCACACCAGGAAGGAATGTTCCAAATCACTCATTTGCACAAAAGAAAAATGCAAATCAAAACAACCCTGAGGGAGGAATGGAGAAAAAATGTGTGTTTTAAGACAGTTTTCCCACTGATTCATCCAGATAGCCAAAGGCTTTTGTTCCAGGGAGCTTCCTTCTACCTTCTTGGAACCTTTCTAAAAAATTAAAACAAACCAGTACTAAAGATTGACCTACCATTTTGTGCTGAGCCTGCAGCTCAACTTCCAGAGCATTCACAGAGCGTTTCAGCTCTAGGATCTCAGACTGGCAGCACTGTAGCTCCTCTGAACAGGACATTGCCTGGAGACTGATGCCTTCACTCTGAAACACAGAAGGAGCACAAGTATAGTTAGGTAGGAGTACCTGGAGGAAGCTAACAACTACCTCCTGGACCCTGGACTTCCCGTACCTGAGCGATAAACCACTGCTCCACATCATTCTGGTTGGTCTTCACCATGGCCTCATACTGGCACCTTATCTCTCCCAGCACCCGGTTGAGATCCCCAGGTGGGTCCGTGTCCAATTCAATGCGGAGCTTGTCTCCCAGCTGGCATTGCAGGTTGTGGACTTCCTGGAAAGACAAAAGGGTCAGACACTGGTTCATCCAACAGTTCACAGATTCCCATAGCTGCTTCATGTTTACCTCCCTGTCAGGTAAACACATAAATAAGGCTAGCCTCTCTTCAGCATCACTTTCCTCTCTGCATCATGAAAACACCACACCTCTCATTAATTTCCCTATTTTTCACAGACCACTGAACTTGAAGTCAAGAGATCAGACTGTCTTGGTCACTAATTAGTAGTTATCTGACCTCAGACAATCACTTTCACTCTCTGGACCTCGGTTTCATCATGTGTAAAAGGTGAGGGTCAGCCAGATGTTCTCAAGGGCTCCTTCCTGTCTTCACAAAGGAGATGCCACAGTGCAATGGAAAGAGCAGCTGGTCTGGAATCAGAGGATCTGGATCCAAATCCTAGCTCTGCCATTTACCAGCTGTGGCATCTTAGATAGGTTATTTCTCTTCACTAGAAAACTTTGGTTTCTCCCTCTATAAGATGTAGGAGTTGGAGTTCAAGTGCAAGTACTTGGGGGAGTGGGAAGAATCCCCATTGTAGAAACCAGTCCCTGCATCTGTAGCAGATAAGCAGAGCCTACCCTTCCTAGCAGTCCTGCCTTACATTTCATCATTCCAAACCTTTGCACAGGCTGCCCATTACCCCTGCACCCCAAACTGGAATAGACTCGCATCTCACTTCCTCTTCTTAACATCTGTATGCTCCATCAAGATTCAATTCATGTGTCACCTCTATAGGAAGCTTTCCTTACTCTATTAGGGGGCAGGGGTAATGGGCAGCCTTGATCTTAGGTATAAATTGTATTAACTAAGCCTCCAGTTATGAATTATCCCTGCCCAAAGGGAGCTATGGAGACGTTTGGGGGAAAGGGGAAAGGGGAAAGGGCAGGCTACGATTCAAGAAAGACACGTGCATACACATACATGGTTAATAGACTTCCATTACCATAAACTTAGAGCTGGAAAAAAACTTAACTACCAACTCCAACTCCTAACATTTTTTCTTGGAATCCTCAGCCCCTAGCACAGAGTTTCATACATAGTGATTACTTCATTAATGCTTATGCATTGGACTGCATTGGATTGAACTAGATGGACTGGACTGGATTGGATTGGATTTGACTGGATTGAATTGAGCTGATCTGACTGGACTGGACTAGATTGGAGTGGACTGGATTGGACTGGGCTAGACTGCACTGGACTGGACTGAATTAGACCAGCTTTAGCTGTCTAAAGCATTCTCAGTTTCTATCATTCCTAAATATCTCATACCTGCTCATGGTTTTTCTTTAAACACAGCATCTCCTCTTTCAGGGACTCCACCCGGGATTCCAGGTCATATTTAGCCAGGGTTTCCAAGTTTCTGTGAAGGTTGTTTATGTCACCTTCAACCAGCTTTCGAAGGTACAGCTCACTCTTGTACCTACATGTATTAAGATGGGTCAGAATCCAGAACAGTAACCATTCACTCCAAATAACTGTTTGGTCTATCCTCCACCTTTTATAATGTGTGTGGGGAAAAGTTTTCTTCATTTAAAAAATAACCTTGGAATTCAAAACTGTAAATAAAAATATTTTTAAATTGAAAAAATAATTTAAAAAAATAAATCAACAAATATTTACCAAGCTCCTAACGTGGTCCAGGAATGATGAGAAATACCAAGAAGGATGAAGTATGGCCCTTGCTACCAAGGAATTTACCTCCTCTATAAAGTACAAGGGCTCTTGTTACCACCACAATCAATAACAAACTCCCATTTGGCACTTAAAGTTCTTCATAACCTGGTGTCTTTCTCCCTTTCTGGTCTTCTTAAACATTATTCCTTTCCAGGTTCTCTATGATCCAGCTACATTGGTTTTATTATATTTACTATTCTCTACACACAACATGCCATCTCCAGAATCAATGTCTTTGTACTCAGATCTCCATGTTTTGAATTGTCCATGTACTCCCCTCCACACCCTAATTTAGCTGGATCTGTTCAAGACAACCCAAATCTCACCTCCGACAGGAGCTCATTCCCAATCTCTCTCTCTCTCTGTCTGTCTCTCTCTCTCTCTCACACACACACACACACACACACACTCATACACACACACACACTCATACACACACTCATATACACAGTCACTCACACACAGTCACACATGCATACTCATACACACACCACACACACACACATACACTCATACACACACATACACTCACACACACATTCACACACACTCACATATACACACACTCTCACACTCACACACACACTCTCATATACTCACACACACACACTCACACACTCACACTCACACCATCTGCCTTGTCATCTCAGATTGTCTTCCATCTTCTAGGCATCCAGTTACTTATTGATTGTCTCTCTCATCATGAGCTCTTTGAGAGCAGGGATCATCCTTTGCCTTTCTGTGTAGTTGCAGTTTAGTACGGTGTCTGACACTAAAAAGTACTTAATAAATAAATACTTTTTAACTGACTGACTTGATGATTAACCAGACTCAGGATTGGCTGAAAGAACTGGGAGCGTTTAGTTCGGAGAAGAAAAGAAATAGGACAGGCATGAGAGCAATCTTTAAGTATTATTGTTGCTGTCTGTCATTTTTCAGTCGTGTCCAGCTCACCGAGACCCCATTTAGGGTTTTCTTGCCAAAGATGCTATAGTGGTTTGCCATTTCTTCCTCTAGCTCATTTTATAGGTTAAGAAAGGGAGGCAAACAGGGTTAAGTGACTTGCCCAGGGTCACAGAGCTAGGAAGGGTCTGAGGTCAGATTTGAATTCAAGAAGATGAGACTTCCTGATTCCAAGCCCAGCATTCTATCCATCAGCTGGTTGCCCTGTTGTTAAATATACAAGTAGCTATAAGGAGAAAATGGAACACAACTTATTCTGCTTGACTCCAGAGGTCGGAATCAGAAGTAAAGGGTGGCAACTGCAGAGAGTTAGATTTCAAATTGATACAAGAACAACCAAACTTTCAAAAATAGAACAGGATGCCTTGAGAAGCAGTTAGGAGCTTCCCATCACTGGGGTGCCTTCTTGATGGTGGCTAGGGAATGTTATAGAGAGAATTTCATGTTTCCATAAGAGGCTGAACTTAATGACCTCTGAAGTCTCTAAAGAGGCATCATGATGTAGTAGTTATAGCACTAGATTTAGAGTCAAGGTTCAAATCCTGCCTTAAATATTTACTAGCTGTGTGACCCTGTACTAGTCACTTAGCCTCAGTTTTATCAGCTGCAAACTGGGATAACAATAGCACCTGCCTCCCAGGATAATTGTGAGGATCAAATGAAATTTCATTTGTAAAGCACTCAGCACAGTGCCTGGTGTATAACAGGTGCTTAATACATGTTTGTCTCCTTCCCTTCCTATAAAGTGAGAGATTCAGTTCTGATGGATTCTATTCCTTTCTAGCCCTAAATTAACGATCTTTTTAGTTTATAAATTGTTATCTTTTAAGTGAGTCAGTTGATAACTCGGATTGGGCCTAGAGTCAGGAAGACCTGAATTCAAATCTAGCCTCAAACACTTTTTAACTGTGTGACCCTGGGCGAGTCACTTAACCTCTGATTGTCTAACAAAAGGATCCACTAAAGAAGGAAATGCTAAACCACTCCAGTATCTTTGCCAAGAAAACCCCACAGACGGTCAGTCCGTGGGCTTTAGAAGAGCCAGACACAAATGACCGACTCAGCAACAAACCTTTTAAATACCCCTGCTCAAGAAAGTTCCTTGAGTATAATTTTTACTCCCTGATAAGAAAAATTATATCCTTTGAGGATATTATGTGCATGAGTTTTTGAAATTCTATTTCTTCCTTCTTCCCTTCCCTCCTTTTCTCTCCTCCTTTTTCCCTTCTTTTCTTTTACACATATTTAGTTTTCCAAAAAAAACATTCAGAGGGAATAATAATCATTCATATCTGACAGGACTTGACAAAGCGCCTTCCTGTACATGCAGTGCCGATGTTATCATTTCCGTTTTACAGACGAGGAAACTGAAACTTGGAAAGATGAAATGACTAATGAGCATCAAAGCCCGTTGCATCCTGGGCCATCTCCAGTCATCCCAATCAATATCTGGACCCTGGACCCAGAGAAAGCAAGGCTGGTGACCTTGCACAGCCCCGCCTCACTTAAATCCAAGTTAACGGCAGGTTGTGCCATTGTCTCCCTGATGCCGCAGTTCTCTTTGGGAATGAAGGACAAACACAATCATCTCTAGGGGTTTCAACAAACAGCTATTCATTCTCAGCCTTGTTCCAGGCAGACTTACTTGGTCTTGAAGTCATCCACAGCCAGTTTAGCATTGTCGAGCTGCACGGTCAACCTGGAGTTCTCTGACTTTGAGCACAGGAGCTAGAAATGAGAGGTTTCATAGGTGAAGAGAAAGCTTTTGGGGGAATTTATCCCAACCCTCATAATGAGGTATCCAAGTCTATGCTATAAAGGAAAATCTCTTGACCAATTAGACAGTCCCATTATTTTAAAATTCCTTGCTTTTCTACTTTTAGTCGTGAATAAGGCCCAAAGATTTTCCCTACATCTGAATTAAGCAATGCTGAGAGAGAAGGAGAGGGATAATAATAACTACTACAATGTATATAATACTTCAAAGTTTGCCAAGTGTTTTTACAAATATTATTTCATGTTATCTTCACAATGATCCTGGGAAGGAGGTGCTATTATTAGACCCATTTCATAGATGGGGAAATCAAGACGGACAGAGGTGACTTGTCCAGTCACACGATTTTGTTGTTCTGTCATTTAAGTCATGTCTAACTCTTCAGGACCCCATGTGGGGTTTTCTTGATGAAGATACTGGAGTGCTTTGCTATGTCCTTCTCCAGCTCATTTTACAGATGAGGAAACTGAGGCAAAGAGGGTTAAGTGACTTGCCCAGGATTACACACCTAATAGGTGTCTGAGGCTGCATTTGAACTCTGGAAAAGGAATCTTCCTGTTTCCAAGCCCAGTGCTCTATCCACTGCACCACCCACCTATACCTACTCTGTGCCAAGCACCGCTCTGGCCCCTGAGGATGTAAAGACAAAAAGTTATCCAGTTCTTAACCCAAGCAGAACTTATATTCTAAGGCAGACGGGAAGATGAAACACAACATGTATACAAATAAATGCACTACGAGGTAGACTGTGCTGGGGAAAAGTGATCGGGGTTAAGTGATCTGCCCAAGGTCACACGGCTAGTAAGTGTTAAGTATCTGAGGCTGGATTTGAACTCAGGCCCTCCTGACTCCAGGGTTTGTGCTCTATTCACTGCACCACCTAGCTGACCCTGATGGAACTGACTTTCAAATTGTATCCAAGGGTGGTTATCACTCTATAACAGCAGTTCTCAACCTGTGGGTTGCAACCCCTTTCACAAGGGTCACCTAAGACCACTGGAAAACACATATTTCCAATGGTCTTAGGAACCGGGACGCCACCCCTCTATCCATCTTCAGGCAGGTCCGACCATGTGCAGATATGCCCACCTATGAGTATTAAAGGGTCGCAGCATTAGGAATGTTGAGAACCACTGCTCTAGAACACGAATTCTTAATCTGAAGATTATGAGATATATACATATGTGTGGCTATACATGTGTGTATATGTGCGTATATCATATGTATTGTGTATGTACATTGTTTGTGTGTGTACAGACGTGTGTATGTACGTATATGCATAAAATGTATACACACAAAGACATACACATCTACATTTATACACATGTATGGACCATACAAATATGCACAAATACATACATATATAGAAGGCAGTGAAGTGGCACAATGGATAGAATGCTGGGCCTGGAGTCAGGAAGACCCATGTTTGTCAGTTCAATTCAAGCCTCAAACCCTGGGCAAGTCACTTAACCCTGTTTGCCTCAGTTTTCTCATCTGTAAAATGAGCTGGAGAAGAAAATGGCAAATTACTCCAATATCTTTGCCAAGAAAACCCCAAATTAGATCACAAAGAGTGAGATAGACACAAAGAGTCAAACAACAGAACAACAACAACCATGTGTATGCATATATATATATGTATATATACATATATGCATATGTATATGTAACTGTAATCTTGTCAATACAAGATGTCCCAAAAGTCTTACTTAGTGCGAAGGTCAAGACTGTACTCAGACTTTGGGGATAATCCTGCTTAATTGGTTTCCTTTGTAGTCCTCTATATTTTGTTCTATAAATTTGAAAACATGATTCTGAGGAGTCCATAGGCTTTACCAGCCCTAGTATGATATTAAAAAAAAAAAAAGAACCACTACTTGAGAGTCAGAGACAATGCTGCTTTCTCCTTCCCCCATCAGCCCAGAGGATTCCTGCCCTATTCTATTGACAGCTTTTCTTTGTCCCACTTGATTCTGGAGCTCACAAGTCTCCTTACCTTGCGTTGAAGTTCATCAATGGTCTTGAAATAAGAGGTATAGTTGGAGCATATGTTGGGGATTTGGCATTGGCTCCATTCCTGGATTTTATTCTCCAGCTCTGCCTTCTCTCGTTCCAGTCGCCTTACCTTCTCCAGGTAGTTGGCCAGACGATCATTCAAAAACCGCATGGTCTCCTTCTCGCTGCCATTGAGAGCAACATCACCAAACCAGTTACAGGTGTCAACATTAGCAGGCTTGTTATGGACCTCTGGAAGGGAACTCATTGAATGGCATCTGGGCAAGGTTCGGAGATTTGACTGGTCTGAAAGTGACCCAAAGGTCTGGAGTAGACTGTCACTGGATTGATGGCTTTTTGCTGGGCAGGGAATGTATCTAGTGCTAGGGGAAGGGTAGCTTTGGGGCACAGAGGTCCCAGGATGACCAGCTATAGAAACAGCTCTTCGGCCAGAAGGCTTCAGACAGCTCTTAAGAGAACCCCTAGAAGAGTTGTTTCCACGGCTGCTAGAAGTCATGGTCCTAGAAAGTGGTACTTCTATTGGATGTCAAGGTTAAGCTACCCAAGTATGAAATTTGGACTTGTTCTCAGACCTTTTATACACTATCTGTTGTGGGTGTATGCAATACAATAGGTTTCCCCCTATTAATCCTCATTTCTATTGTCATCAGAACATCCTATTAGTCAGTTTTTAGTCTCCCATGAGCAGTTCCCTATCTCATAAAAGGGCCATTTAACTGCCTGGGGACTCCCTATTACTGGCATTTGTTGCTGAAATAAATGTTTCATGTTATCTCTTCAAAGACATATCACCCAAGCCCAAAAATGAACTCCGCTTCCCTGCATGACTGTCCAGTGTCTATCTGGGTGTGGCATTGCCTTCAGATTAAACAACCCACTCATCTGTACTTCTAGGCTCCCAGAGAAGGTGGGGTGTATTCCCATGGGGATGATGATCCCAGACTTATACTGGGATCCTTAGAAAGAAAAAAGCTTGGAAAGATCTGGGGAATGAAGAAGGGAAAGGGGACTCCAAAGAGGAGCTGGGAAGCATCCCAGATTTGAACTTTGTCCTCAGTTCTTCAGCATCCTGTGCAAACCCCTGGTCAAAGAGAACCCCAAAGGAGGGAACTCAAATGAGGAGTAGAAACAAAGATTGCTAGTTTAGTCTCAAAGGAGACACACCCTAGGAATGAATCTATCCCCTGAAGGGCTGGATTTACCATAGACGCTCCAAGACCCATTAGTGTCCTGAGAAAAAGAAAGAAAGAGTACATAGCATAGCAGTGTACCAGGCAGGGACAAAGAGAAATGTGTGTAAGTATCATTTGTGGTCAAACAGATCAATTCTATCTTATGGGGCATCAATGCAGAATCCAAGTCAGATCCAACTGGGAGTTAGATAAAGAAATTCAAACAGAATTCAATTCTAGGACATGGAAGGTTTTGTAGCAAGAGACAGTAATCAGAAATAATTGACTATGTCAGATCAGAAAAATGAAGATGGAGAGGATATAAAAAGAGAAATAAACCAAACACTGGGAATAAACAAACAATAGGAACCAATGAGCCCACACATACCACAAACCAACCATAAACAAAACCTGGGAACAGACAAACTACCCCTTTTATGTAGTGAGTTATCCTGGCTGAATCATAAGAGCTGAAAGGGACTTTCACAAAGGGAGATCACATAAAGGACAGCCTACCTACCTCACATGATAGATGAAGAAATTGAGTCTCAGAAAAGTGAAGCAATGTATCCAAAGTAGTAAGTGAGTGGCATGGAGTCTAGCACTACAACACAGCGCCTAGCAACAGTGCCCAGCACATAGTAGTGCTTCATAAATGCTCTGACTCCCAACCCTAACCATCTTCCTCCACATCGAGTAATTAACTAATGACTGGAAATTAAATTTAAAGAACAAAGAGGAAAGATAGTGCAGTGGAAAGATTGTTGCATTTGAATTCAGAGGACCTGGGTTTGAATCTCATCTCTGTCACCATGGGATCTCTGACAAGTCATCAGACTTCTGCAAGCCTCAGTTTCTTTTTCTGTAAAATGAGAGTCGAACTAGATGATTCCTCTTATCCCCACCCTGCCCCCACCAAGATACCTTATAGTTTTAAATATTGGTTGGTTGCTGTATTTCATTCTCAAAGAGGACCAAAATGATATCACTATGTTGGAGCCAAGGTACAGTGCGTCCAAGGGTAGTTGATCAGTTTTAAATATATGATGCTAGGAAGCAACCCTACTCGAATTTCCAAGAGGTAGAGGAGAAACTTACCTGATAAACCCAAGGACAGCTCAGATCATTGCCATCCACCCCTCAAACCTTCAGTTCCATCAAGGGCCATGATGGGTATGGGGTCTCCTCCATAGGTCCAACTGGATCTATGATTTTGTTGATCTAGGGGACTCCCAGATAAGGAAATCCCTAAAAATCCAGATGGCAACATCTTACAATTTTAAAGAACTGCCTAGAGCATGGGAACAGTTAAGTGATTTGTGCAGGTCACGTAGTCAAAAGGTGAGAAAGGTGGATTGGAATCCAGATTTTCCTGACTCTGAGGCCAGTTCTCTTTCCCTTCTCCCATAATTCTTCCATAAGTGTAAAAACCTCCAGAATTATAGATTGCCTTGTATTTTCTTCTTAAATGTGCTTTTCTGCCTGCCAAGGAGATGATCAATAAATACCATCCACCATGGTCTGAAAAATCTGCTTTCTTTTTCTGTGTCATCTTTATAAAGGAAAAGCAAGTGAATGGGGAGGAGGACAGACTGTCAAAATTATCCGGGTCCAAAAAGAAAATAGATAAGAAAGATTGCTACCCAGAAGTGGTGTACACCTTCACCAAATGGTTAAGAAATATATAGTAATCATGTTACTTAGGAAAATATTGATCTTTAACAATAACCAAAGGAAGCTTCCCACTGCAACCCCCATCCAAAGAGAGAGAATGTGAGTTCGTTGAGGGCAGAGACTGCTTCATTTTTGTTTTTGTAGCACGGTGGAAGACACAGATTATTTAACTCAATTGAAGTGAATTAAATATTGTAGCTCCCAGAAGAATGTATCCTTCTTGAGGGCAGGGGCTGGTATTCATTTTTGCCTTTGCATTCCCACCTGCTGAGAGGATAACCTACTGTGTAGCTTGGTGAAGCAGTGAATAAAGCACCCAGGACTGGAATCAGGAAGACCCTGAGTTCAAATTCAACACTTACTAGCAATGTGACAGTGGAAAAGTCCCATAACACCTGTTTGCCTCAGTTTCCTCCTCTGTAAACTGGGGACAGTTATACCATATACCTCCAGCGTTGCTTTGAGTATCAAATGAGATCATCATAAAGTGTTTAGCACATAGCAGGCACTTAATAAATGTTCATTTCCTTCCTTCCTCCCATCATTTTAGCGTGAGGGAAGAAGAGGAGGGAACATCTCCCACAATATGCAGGGAGGAGGCTTTCCTCACTTCCCACTGGCATCACCGGGTACCAGTATAGCAACCTAAAGCCCAACTGTCATCTCTCATCCTCAGCATATGACCAACCTATGTCATCTTCCTTTTGTCCACTTTCCTAATAACGTGTTCTACTCCTCTTCTTCAATGTTCTTCTTTGATTTTATGTTGCATAGCAGCCTGCTCCTACCCACTTAAAAAATGTTTATTAAACTGAAATAAGTGTTTCTTTCTGCATATTTTGTAGAATTAATTAATTAATTAATTCACAACCAAAGAAAATTAAAGGGTGGATGTAGCACAATTCCAGCTGTGGAACGGTATACCACTGTGGTTTGAAGGTTCAGAAACAAGTTCTGAACCTTTTTAATATCTTGGCCCCCTTTGGCAGTCTAGTCATGTCTGTGGGCCTCTTTTTTAAAATGATGTTTTTAAATATTTGAAGTAAGTGTCCAATTTCACTTAAAGGATATTGAAAATAAACCTTTTTTTTCCTATCCAAGTTCATGGATGCCTGGGAATTTCCATGGACCCCAAATTAGAAACGCCAGATCTAAAAGGATTAAAAGGAGAAACAGCCAACACGGGATCTTCAGTTCCAATATTCAGACCATCGTTGATCCAGAAGAGCCAGAAGAGATTCTAATGTAAACAGATGATCTCTAAGGTTCCCTCTAGCTCGAAATCCTATCATCCTCCAATACACCTGAAAAATTGCTTCCTCTCTCACAACCCAGTGACTGGTGGTCAGCAGCTTTAGAAGCCGTCTCTCTGGGTCTGAGTTTCCTCAGAAGGCAGACCAGCCCTGCTGGTCTCACCTGTCAGAAGGAACCCAGGCTTTCCTCCCTTGGGGTAAGAGGAATAAATGTCCCAGACTTTGATCCCCTTGGGAGAAAGTTCTGCCTTTGAAATGTATGTCCTTCCCTAATCTCCCACTCAGGGAGGGTTCTTGTTAACTGAGGGTGTTCCCCCAGACTTCAAATGCACTGGGAGGTTTATTACCCAACATGACCCAGCCCTTGGGAGTAAGTTTTTCTTATAAATCCTGAGCAATTACATCTGTGCCTTTTCATATAGGGAAGGACTGTTCTGGGACACTAGATCCAATAGGGGTTGGCTCAAGAAAGCTCCTGGGCTTCACACCCTTTGTTGCTAAAGAGTCATCATTACACGTCAATGCTTCCGGGGCACTACCTTTCCTTAGATCAAGCTTGAATTCAAGAAAACAGTTGGAAAGAGTTTGGCAAACTGCTGACTGAGTCTCTAGGAAGGAAGGAAGGAAGGAAGGAAGGAAGGAAGGAAG
>CM053593.1:152161528-152211321 GCA_028646575.1 Pseudocheirus occidentalis
GTGGGGGGTGGGGTGACAACATATATAGGAGGTTTCAGTAATTAGGTCAGATGGAAAGTTACCACAATCCTTGGAGGGCAAGGTAAGATAGATGGTAATGCATCTTTTTTCATGTTATTTCCATTGATAAAATCACATCTTTTCCTCATGTTGAACCATCTGACAGCACTAAGGATTTCGGTGTCAAGGGCTTTAGGGGTTATCAGTAGCTGCAGCTCCTGAGGAGATGAGGTCCCAAGAACCTGCACAGTCAGTTTTCAAATCACCACAAATACTGTCTCCCTCAGTGATGATTGAGGCATTATAATAAGGTGCTATAATGGCATATGGTAATGTTTTCTGACTATTGAGGGAATCAAACTCAAAGCAGAAACTATTGGTGTAGAAAGAGGAAGGGATGATTAGGGAATGTGCATTTCTATAAAACCTACTACGTACCAGGCAGTGTGCTAAGCACTTTACAAATATTTTTCTCATTTAATCCTCATGAAGACTAAGGAAACTGAGGTTAAGTGACTTGTCCAAGGTCACACAGCTAGTCAATGTCTGAGGCTGGATTTGGATTTAAGTCTTCCTCCAGGTCTGGCACTCAATATATTGCATCACCCTAGTTGCTTCATTCCTAGCCTTATTCTAAGACAGACTTATTTTTTTAAGGAGTCAGTCCGTTCTTGAGATGCTTTGGTACAGGGATCTAGACTGTCTCATTCAAATCTGAGGGGATGTGATGGTCAGGGGAGTGCTGATAGATTTTCCCAGGCCATTCCAGGACACTCCAGTAAAATATTATCTCTTCCAGGGCAGAGGTCACATTAGGAGCTTTTTATTTTTATCTCTAGCACTGAGGGGCAGTGCTTGGTTCATAATAGGTGTTTTATGAATGCTTGTGATCTCCCTACCTGAGTATTAAATGGACCCATTGCCTTCTCTGTGACCAGAGGCTGTAGCAGAGGTGGTCAGCTCAGTGATGGGCTTTTTTCCCCCAGAGAAAAGAACTTTTAAGGGTCACTGGGAGTATGATATGAGTGAAGGAAAGTTAGTCTGCAGGCTGTGCCCTGATTATTTAAGATCTCAGGAGTTTTAGAGCCAAGGACCTTGTCAAGGGAATCTCAGCTAGCTTTGAGAATGTAGGATTATAGGATTATAATTCCAGTTTAAGGAGAACTTCGAGGGTCATCACTTTACTGATAAGCAAATTGAGTCTCAGGTAGGTTAAATGACTTGACCGAGGTCACACAACTAGTAAGTATATGAAATGGGATTTGAATCCATGTCTTCCGGTATCCTATCTATACTGCCTTGTCTTCCCTACCACCCCTCCTTTAGCCAGCATTTGGTGAAGAAGAAACTGCCCCTCTTGTCTTTACCACAAATATTTTATCTAACATAAAATAAGAGCAATAAATTAATTCGAGCAATTTGAGCCAATTCTGATCATCCAAGTCCTGGCAATTGGGGAGTCTTTCCTGTTGTACTGCACAGAAATAAAGCCCTCAGACATTTCCCGTTTCATAAACGGTCAAAGGGTATGAACAGGCAGTTTTCAGAGAAGAAATTAAAGTTATCTATAGTCACATGAAAAAATGCTCTAAATCACTATTGACTAGAGAAATACAAATTAAAACAAATCTGAGATACCACCTTATACCTATCAGATTGGCTAATAAGACAGGAAAGGAAAATGATAAATGTTGGAGATGTGGGAAAATTGGAACACTAATGCATTGTTGGTAGAGTTGTGAACTGATCCAACCATTCTGGAGAACAGTTTGGAACTATACCCAAAGGGCTAGAAAACTGTGCACACCCTTTGATTCAACAATACCACTGTTATGTCTGCATCCCAAAGAGATCATAAAAAAGAGAAAATGACCCACATATATAAAAATATTTATAGCAGCTCCTTTTGTGATAGCAAAGCAATGGAAATTGAAAGGATGCCCATCAATTGGGGAATGACTGAAAAAGTTGTGGTATATGAATATAATAGAACAGCAGGCAGGTTTCAGAAAAGCCTGGAAAGACTTATATAAGCTGACACTGAATGAAGTGAGAAGAACCAGGAGAACATTGTACACACTAACAACATCATGTAATGATCAACTAGGATAGACTTAGCTCCTCAGCAATACAATGATCCAAGACAATTCCAAAAAACTCATGATGTAAAATGTTGTTCACAACCAGAGAAAGAACTACAGAGTTGGAATGCAGATCGAAGCATACTATTTTCAGGTTTTTGTTTTTTTTTTTCTTTCTCGTATTTTTCCCTTTTGTTCTGATTGTTCTTTCACAACATGATTAATGTGGAAATATGTTTAACATGACTGCACATGTATAACCCATATCAGATTTGGAAGGGAGGAAGGGAGGGAGGAAAATTTGGAACTGAAAGTCTTATAAAAAATGAATGTTGAAAACTATCTTTACATGTAATTGGAAAAAATAAAATGTTATTAAATGGGGGGTGGGGAGAAGTAAAACCATCTAATCATCATAGGGTGGAGATGACCCTGAGCACTGCCAGAAGAATGCAGGCTCTAGCATGTCCTCCCAAACTGGAAAGGCTTCAGGAATGGGTCCAGAAATGGACTGTGCATCTATCATCTGAGACACACAAAAAGATTCAACTCAAGGTAGCCACAGGCTGTCAAATATCTGGCCGTAACAACTCTCAAAGGCAGTCTCCCAGATCAGAGAAAGGTTGCAGTGATCTGTGACTATAAGAGAAGTGTTCTTATCTGAGAAGTGTTAAAATAAGTGCCTCATAGAGAAGAAATGTAAAGTAGAAGGGAACATCTAAATGGAATTGAATAAATTTGACTTGAGAAGATTTAAAGGAGCAAATCTTTTTTTTTTTTTTGGTCATTGATGGCTAGGTTTCCATTTGCAGGGTATGTCTTTTGGGGTCTCATCTTAAGCTCCTTTGCTTTTTAGATGATATTATTCCATTTCCTTTTAACGTTTCTAGTGGACACAAAATATCTTGTATTCTTTGAATTTCCTTTTCTTTATATACTTAAAGTATACTTAAAGTTCTTTCTCCTGACTGCTTGCAGAATTTGTTGTTTGCCATTGGAATTGTTCAATTCCAAGACTAGTCTCAGAGTTTTAAGTATAGTTTGTTTTTCTTTTTTTTCTGGGGGTGATTTATTTGTGTATTATTTTGATTTGGGGTTGTTTTATGTATTTTGAGGTATGTATTCATGGGGGAGCAAGGTGGCACAGTGGATATAGTGCGAGACCTGGACTTATCTTAACAAGTTCAAATGTTACAAGTTCATACTAGCTGTATGAACCTGGGCAAGTCACTTAACCCTGTTTGCCTCAGTTTCCTCTTCTGTAAAGTGAGTTGAAGAAGGAAGTGGCAAACCACTCCAATTTCTTTGCCAAGAAAGCCCAATTGGGGTCATGAAGAATTAGACACAACTGAAACAAATGAAAACCAACAACATGTATTCAGAAGTTCTGAGTAGTTTTTTTGTATTATTTCTTACATTATAATATTCAGATTATGTGACTTGTCATGTTCTTCTGGGAAGCCTATGATCTTTATGTTGTTCCTGCACATTCTATCATTAATATCAATATGCTTTTCTTACATAGAGATCACTATTTTAACGTTATTTCTGCCTCTCTTTTTCCAGATTGTCCTTCATTTGCTTTTCACCCCAGAATTATCATTTCATGATATCTGTATCCCTATTCATTTGCTCTTCCTTCTGCTTCTTTGGAGTGTCTTGCCACCATGGATGCAGATGATTCTACTAGGTTAATTTTTCTGCAATGCATGGCCTGAATTTTTCCATTTGTTCTCATCTGAATTAAATTGATTGATCAAGCAACATTTACTAAGTATCTGCTATGCTCCAGACACTGTGCTAAGTGCTGAATCCTCTTAAATTTTCATTTTGTCTCTTGGACCTCTCTGAAACATCTTGATGCAGATCCATTCTGTCTTGGGGATCCACAGGGTTTTTCATGTTTGTGTTTCATGCTCATAGATTGGACAACAATAGGTCCCTGTCCAAGCTCTACTTAATGGCTGTTATTTTGGACCCTTCTGGCTTGGAGTAAATGTCAAAGGTAATTGTTTATCTTTGGAACAACAAAGAGAAAGGTCTTCCCTTCTTCCTTGAGGGTCTTCCCCTCCCAGCTTGATTTTTTTGGTTCTTTTTTCTAGTGAAAGTGGCCATCCTTTGACTCACTTCTTAAAGAGGCCTATTCACTGAATGGGCATTACCTCACTCTAAGTGAGCCCCTGAAAAGATATTAGCCTTAAAGGACCAGGGTCTCCCATTGCATCCTGGGTTGTTTCCAGTCATCCTGATGATTATCTGACTACTGGACCCAGATGGCTCTGGAAGAGAAAGTGAGGCTGGTGACCTTGCACAGCCCTCCCTCACTCAAATCAAAGTCAACTGCAAGTCATGTCATCATTTCGCTGATGCCATGGTTCTCTTTGAAAACAAAGGACAAACACAGCAATGTTTCATCAAGTATTGGCTTAATTGTCTTTGCCTTGCAATATTTACTTAGAGATATTTGCCATCTTGTAGATGTCTCAGTAGTCATCTTTTCATTTCAATATACTCTCTGTTGATTTAAATATTGGTTAAATCAATATTTAATTGATTCTCTGTGCTATAGGTTTTTAAATGAATTTTCTTTCTGAGGTCTTGGGTAGTTTTATTCTTCTTTCTATTCCTGTCACTCTCTACCCCACTCCTTTTTTGATGACAGATTTATCCCTGGAGAAGAACTTCAAAGCAATCTCAATCTCCTCCATCAGGAAATTCACTTTTCACCAGCCTCAGTCTCTGTTCCAATTATCTTCTAGGGAAATAGGATCAGCCCCACCTTGATTCCAGGCCCCCTTTGCTTCAGGCAATTCACATCCCCACATGCTGGATTCCCTTCCTGGTTCCCCCCACTCTTTAATTCTCTGGTTTAGCTCAGTCAGTGTCTATGGTTTTATGGAGAATGGTAGAGTGGATGTTTGGGGATGAGTTTCTGACTCCCTGGAGTTTCCTAAGAGTGACACTGAAAAGAGTGCTTATCCCTTCATTCCTCTGCTTAGTAAAACAGAATGCTTGGGTAAAGGCAAATGTCTTGTGTGGCAGTAAAAGGAGAGAAACTGCTGAGTGGGCCCCAGAGCAAATACCGGGGAATTGGTTCATCAGGTCATGTGCTCTGCTGGAGTGTGGAGGGTAGTTTAGGAGGGGTGCTGAGTAAGCATTAAGGATTAGTGTTCTCCACTCTTTTGGCCT
Source organism: Pseudocheirus occidentalis (assembly GCA_028646575.1). Taxonomy (NCBI): domain Eukaryota; kingdom Metazoa; phylum Chordata; class Mammalia; order Diprotodontia; family Pseudocheiridae; genus Pseudocheirus; species Pseudocheirus occidentalis. The sequence continues at coordinate 152,166,799 of CM053593.1, forward strand.
CCAATAAGCTGTGTGACCCTGAGCAAGTCACTAAACCCTGTTTGCCTCATCTGTAAAATGAATTGGAGAAGGAAATGGCAAACCATTCCAATATTTCTGCCAAGAAAATCCCAAATGGGGTCACAGAGTCAGATACAGCTGAAAACAACTGAACAACAGACGTACCTTGCTAAACTTTTTGGTTACTTGACCCAGGGAGATAGCTGTAATCACTACCTCTGGTGTATAATTCTACTTTGGAGACATTCTGAAAATTAGAGCAAATGTCTAGTCCTCCATATTATTGACCACATAACTTTTTAGAAGGCTTCAATCTTCTAATGAGGAAAGAATTTCTCCAGGACTCTAGCTTTAGTAAAGACTGGATCTTTGCTCAAGGGAGCTCTTGGTCTTCATACCCAGCATTGTTGGACGGTCAGCCTTATGCATCAATGCTCAGATATCAAAACTGAGAGACTTTGAACCTCTGACCAGACAAGTCACTTCCCTTCTTCAGAGACCCAGTTTCCACATCTGGAAAATAACAAAGTTGGGCTAGAATCAGGTATAAGGAACCTGCAGCCTCAAGGCCACATGTGGCCCTCTAAATCCCCAAGTGCTGCCCTTTGACTGAATCCAAACTTCTCCGAACAAATCCCTGTGATTTTTGGGACCCCAAAAATCCCCTTCCCAAGAAAAATCAAAAGTCAAAGGCATCTTGAGGAAGGAACAGGAAGTTTTATTCTCTTCCCGCACAGGAAGAGGGCAGTTCTCTTCATGGCAGGGACAAGGAGAGGAGGCCTGTTGCAAAAGACAGAACAAGAATTTATACCCTAATTCAGTCAAGCTCCCTCCCCCTGGCTGTCCCTTCTCCCACTGGCTAGGAGGCAATCTCTCAGTCTTGGCACAAAATCTAACCCAATGGTGGATAACAAAGAAGCCCACCACTGTCTCCTATTGGCAGGGAGGTGGGACGGGAAGCTAAGGTATCATCCATGGCTTTATTTGGTAAAGGCCAAAGCAAGGGAGAGGAAAAAGTCACAAGCAAGGGTGAAGGTCAAAAAACTTCTGAAAGGGGGCCTAATGCTTAAGGGTGTGGTATACAAGGGTAGAGGACTAAAACTCCTGAAAGGGGCCTAATGCTGATGGCAGCAAGAGAAGGGGAAAGGGTCCTAGGTTGTGTAGATCCAGGACTAAGGTCTGTCCAGTCTTACAAAAGTCTGTCTCTGGTTTCCAGATAGTTTCTCTCCCTTCTCATTCTGCGGATTCTTCACAGAGGGTGCAGAGAGTATACTCCCACTCATTCCCTTAATAAAAGGATTTGTCCTGTAAAACTTGGTCTCAGGCAAAAGGTCGAAACCAAGAACCTAGAAGGTCACATGTGACCTCAAGGACACAGGTTCCCCATCCCTGGTAGATCATCCCCAAAGGTGCACTGAAGCTCTAAAATTCTGTCTAGAAAGAAATGGATTATAGATTTAGAGCTGGACAGAACATCAGAAACCAACTAGTCCAATTACTCCCCCCACCCCTTTTTTTAGGTAAGAAAACTAAGTCACACAGCTAATAAACACCTGAGCCAGGGTTTCAACTCAGGTCTTCCTGCCTCTAATCACAATACTCTAACCACTGAACCACCTAACTGTGATTTGAACCTTGTTGATTAGATTTTGACCTCCCTGAGGGGAGGGACTGTCCTTTTTTGCCTTTCTTTGTATCACCAGCACTTAGCATAATGCCTGACACATAGTTGTTCTTGTTGTTTGTCTTTCATTCTCAAAAAAGACCAATGATATCACAAGGGTGATGTCTTGACTTACTCATGAATTGGATTTAAGTGAAGCAGAGTTTTGCAAAGTCATCAACCTTACTCTCTCCTCCAGAGTCATCAAAATACAGTGACAAGACAAAAGTCAAGATGACTGGTGATGGCCTGGGATGTTGTGGGTGATTTTGACCTTTCTAAAACTAAGGCCTTTCCCAGGCCTCAGTTTGACTAAGGCATTGCCCATTCAATGAGTAAAGGCTAGGTAAGAATTGAGACAAAAGCCTAATTCACAATCACAAAAAATATCAATATTGAAGGATAAGACTCCTGTACTTAATAAATATTTATCAACCTCTGACTCCATAGCCAAATACTATTTCCACCATATCAAGCTCCCTCTGGACTTGGTGTCCAGGCAATCCCACTTCTCTTCAGTAATTCAAGTTGGCAAATCTATACTATTCTCTGAGCCTTGGTTTCTCAGCTGCAAAATGAGCTAGTAGGGGCAGCTAGGTGGCTCAGTGAATAGAGCACCAGCCCTGGAGTCAGGTGGACCTGAGTTCAAATTTAGCCTCAGACACTTAATACTTTACTAGCTGTGTGACCTTGGGCAAGTCATTTAATCCCAATTGCCCTGCCTTCCCCCCTCCAAAAAAGAAAAAAGAAAGAGCTAATAAAGTTGAATGGTGCTAAAGGATCCTTCCACCTCTAATAGTCTATAGCAATGGTTTTCAACCTTCCTAATGCTGCAACCCTTTAATACAATTCCTCATGTTGTGGTGACCCCCAACCATAAAATTATTTTTGTTGCTACTTCATAACTATAATTTTGCTACTGTTATGAATCCTAAGATAAATATCTGATATGCCAGATGTATTTTCATTGTTACAAATTGAACATAACCCACAGGTTATATAGTCTATATATAGTCTATATATAGTCTATAGTCTTATCCTACTTTCACTATCTAGATCACCATTGACTTCCAGCAGGGGGCAGGAGGTACCACATACCCAGGATGACCTTCCTTGGTTTTTTCGCGGTTAGGCAAGGCTTGGCAAGGGAGTAGGAGACATAGTGGTAATAAAGACTGAAGTTTAAAAACTGCAAACCAGGAAGAAATGTGAAAGCCCTGCTGCCCAGAGCTAGAGACGCCTTTGGCTGAAACGCTGCTGTGGATTCATCCTCTAGCCAACTTCCTGCTTGAGTTTGAACAGAGAAGCCACTTCTCAACTTGCTAATTACCTTGGAAAAGCTCTGAATCTCCCTCCTTGGAGGAAGGAGGGATAATTAAGGCAGCTAAGGTTTTCATTACCTTTTTTTATAAAAAATACTCTAAGACCTCCCACCTTGCTTACCAGTCTAGGACTCCCTGCTCTGCCTCTCTCACAACTCAATTGTCCAACTTTCTTTTCTTTCCTCTCGTCCTCAAAACTTGGGTACCCTTCATCTGCTTTATTCCACCTTCTAGATCCCCTTTATGTACTGTCTTCCATTATAAGAGTGTAAGCTCCTTCCATTATAAGAGTGTAAGCTCCAATGTCTTGCTTGCATTTGTATCCCCAAAGTTTTACACAATGCCTGGCACATGGTACATGTTTAATGAATGCTCTAACTAGCTAGACAACACCCCAGAAAAGAAGTTGTACATCTTAAGAACAAGGCGTCTTGTTCTGAGATCTGAGTTGGAAGCTCCAGAGTGGCAGGGGGGTCTGAGAAAAAGGGTAGATATTGAGTGGTGTGTCATGGCTTTGGGAAAGGAGAGTTAAAAGAAACTGGTCGTTTTTATTAGCCTGAAATTTAAAACAAAAACAAAAAAGAACTTGAAAGCGGTGAAAGGTGAATGAGGGAAAGTGGAGTATGAAACAGACTATGAAGCAATAAGGAAAATTGAAAAGATCAGAGAAATAAACTGACATTGTTCAAGCCACATCATCTTGATAACTCAACATTTATTAAGCGCCTACTATTTGCAGAGTTCTTTGTAAGGCATAGGATACAAAGTTATGAGGATAGGCTCTTCTCTAAACGTACTCACAATTTCAGGGTGATCATACAAGTCATTTATAATGGATGTTACAGTAGAAGGAGTGCTGGGTTCAAATCCCAAGTCTGCTACTAGCTTCCTGTGTACAATGAGCAAGTCTGTAAAAGGAAGGGGATGGACAGAATGGCCTGTAAGTTCTTTTCCATCTTTATTTTAAGTCAAATAACTACAATGCAAGAAAGCATGATAATGCTGTGTGATGTAAAGACTACTAGATTTGGACTCAGAGGTACTAGGTTCAAATCCCAGCTCTCCCACTTACCACTTGTGAGGTTTTAACTGGGTCATACGCTTCTCTAATAAAGGTGTTGTACTTGGTAACTTCCAAGGTCCCTTCTAGCTCCAAGTCCATGATACTACGAGCCTAAGGCCAAAAGAGAAAAGTCTGGGCAAAGTGCTATGTGACATTTTAGGAGACAGAGATCATTTTGTGGGTGAAGGGGACACTTAGCACATTGGACAGAAGGTGGGTCATTTAGAGAGGGATGTCAGATAATAGCCATGTGAGACTAATGAAGGAGGCAGAGAGAAAAGCTAGAGACAAAAAAACAGTACAGTAACTTTTATCAAGCACCTACTATATACCAGGTTTTGTGCTGAGGGATGGTGATACAAAGAAAGTCAAAAGAAGCTTGAACTCAGAGTCAAATGGGAGCGACAATATGCAAATAACTATGTAGAAACAAGCTGTAGACAGGATTAATTGGAGATGGTCAACACAGGATAGGTATGAAAAGGACTGTGGAGGGTTTTAGCTGTATTGGGGGAAAGAGGATGATAGAAGAAAGACTAGCTTTTACCCAGGGTAGATGAGAGGATCATAATGGACAATGGGGTAGAAGCTTTGGTTTTTGCTCCCCCACCCTCACCCCACTCCACCCCTGGAGAAGAGAAGAACCTCCACACCAAGAAGAACAGAACAAAGATAACAAACGGGGAAATAAAATCAAGATTAGTAGGGAGTCAAGAAGAAAGAACCTATCTTCCCTCAATGAGTTCAAGTCACCAGGCCCTGAAAAAGTCCTGACAGAACGAGCCAGTACAGTTGCTGAGCCCATCAGGGATCTCTGTAACATCATAGAGAGCAAGAAAGCTGTATCATCTAGAAAAGAGAAAATATTGCTCCAATTTCTTTAAAAAGTAGATGGAGAGAAGGGAGCCTCCAAGCTATATAAGCTACTGAGTTCAATTTGGATTCTCAGCAAAATGTTGCAATGTATTATGAAAGGAACATTGGTGAACAATTAAAAAGGAAATAGAGATCTCAGAAGCAAGCACAGGCCATGCCAGGCTAACCTAATTTTTAATTTTGACAGGGTTACTGGACTGAAGACTCAAAAGAATTCTGACTCCAAGCCCAGCGCTCTATCTACTGTGCCACCTAGTGGCCTCTAAAGACCTATAATTTCTTAAAACTGGGAGGTGATAGCACAATGTTCCCTGATCAGAACACACCGGGAGTATCACTTTCAGTTCTGGGTACCACATTTTAGGAATGTTGAAGAGCATCCAGAGAGGGGATGGAGGACATTGAGATGAAGTTGTATGAGGCTGGACTGAAGGAACTGAGGATATTTGACCTGGAGATGAAAAAATTCAGGAGAGACATGACAATTATATTTAAGCATTTGAAGGGCTGTCCTATAAAAAAAGGAATTTGACTGGTTCATCTTGGCCCCACCAGGCAGAATGAGAGATAATGAGAGGAAGTTACCAAGAGGAAGATTTGGGTTTGTCCTAAGACATAATTTCTTAACAATTAGAACTATTCAACAAGGAAATGAATAGAAAACTTTCTACTCACTAAACATCTTCAAGCCAATGCTACATGAGGGTATCCTGTAAGGAATATTCTTGTTCAGGTACAGCTTGAACTAGGAAACCCTTGAAGTCCCTTACAACTGTGAGATGCTATAATTCTATGAGAGAAAGGAATCAGGGAATCTCTAAGCAATGAAGAAGGCCTGAGAGGTATAAGCATTGGGTGGAGGCTAGAGGTGAGGAAAGTATGAGAAGCCTGGGCCAGAGAACCTGGGTATGGGCTCCAAGAGGGGAGGCCCTCCCATGTCCTACCTCTCATCTCTTTGGCCTCTCATGGAACCCGCCCAGCCTCTGGGCTTTAGAGCCTCAGTCTTGCCAGCTTCCATTTGCCACCTTCCAGATACAACAAAACTTCGGCTAACCTGAAAGGTATGCCAATGAGCATAGGCCTCAAATTTGCACCACTTCACTCTTAGGAAAAAGAAACAGATCAATGAACATGTGAAAACAAGACTGTACCAGGATTTATTCCAAAAACCACCTCTCAGCATATGTCCAGAGATCAGGACTTCACATCTCCAATGCCTCCTATAACAACATAACATAGGATCTTAGAAGAGTTTGAAAAGGCCTTAAACTGGGGTCCATGAAGAGAATACATTAATTAATCTGATTTTTTAAATCTAACTAATTATCAATAATTAATTATTACTTTAGTTTTACTTACCTCTAGTTGATATTTAGCATTTCCTTCAATTATTTAAAACCATTATTTCTAGAGGGGATCCATAGGCTTCCCTTGACTCTCACTAAGGTCAGTGACACAGAGAAAGGTCAAGAAATCCTGGTCTAATGCAGCCTCTTCATTTTATAACAAGGGGAAATGAAGCCCAGAGTAATTGAAATTACTTAACCAAGGCCACAGAGAAACAAAGCTGAAATTCAAATTCAGGTCCTCTGACTCCAAGACTAGTACTCACCCCCATAGATCACGCTGCTCTTTTACCCAAGGAGATCAATTACCATTTTGTAGCTGTTGTTCAGTACTGTCCACCTCTCTGTAAACCCATTTGGGGTTTTCTTGTCAGAGATACCAGAGTGGCTTGCCATTTCCTTCTCCAATTCATTTTACAGATGAGGAAACTGAGGCAAACAGGGTTAAGAGATTTACCCAGGGTCACAAAACTAATGATTATCTAAGGCTAAAGAGGTTATCCATAAAGAGGGTTAGGTTTGATCTGGAGACCCCAAAATACCAACACACTGGGTCCTGCCAAAAGAATTCGACTCAAGTCTTCTCTCAGCCAAAGAAAAGTAAAGTTTATTAAAGATTCATTAAAAGTTCACCATATTGGGTAGATTCTTAAGGAGCCTAGGTATCTGTCTGACACAGAGTTAAGTCTGTGCTAGGTCATTCTATGGCACTCTCGTACCACACGGAGGGAGGATTGGATTCTTATATACAGAGGAATCTAAGGGTAGTCTAGAGGAGGAGTTTGGGGAGGGTCTTCAGGAGGAGTTAGTGAGGTCAGTGCAAGGCAGGGATTGATATTTTGATAGGCTCAAGGATGGGAAGTAGATGGACAATGGAGGGCCAGACAAATAGCAGAGGTTTGGGCCCAGCCACAATGAAATACTTATGGCCTCTGAAAATGCCTTATCAAGTGGGAAGGTTTAATCAGACTTCAAGGGGCTTTCCCAGAGCCTGCACCCCATCAAGGCCAGATTGGAACTCGGTCCTCTTTATTCCAGATCAGGAGTGCTCTATCCACTGCATCACCTGGCTGCCCCTTAATAACAAGAGCTGATAACTTTTCTGGTTACAAACCAGAATATACAATATCTTATTTGCTCTTCGTTCCTGTTATCCCAGTGTTACAGATGAGAGAACCGGCCAGAGAGTTTGTGACTTACCCAAATCATTCTACTAATTGATGCAACAAGGATTTAAATCCAGGCCTTTTGACTCCAAGTTCACTTTCCTCTAGATCACACTACACTTCATGATTTTTGAGCAACTACAACACCCTTGACCAATGAAAGGTCATTTGATTTAGCTCACTATTCTCTACTCACTTAAGCAGAAGGAATTTTAGAAAGTCTTTTCAACAAGGGAACAAAAAAAAGTTCATGCTCAGTTAACCAGGATCATTAGAACAAAGTTTTAGAGCTGGCAGAGATCTCAGAAATCATCCTTTTTAATCCCCTCACTTGACTATTGGTGAAAATGAGGCCCATAGAGGTTAGGTGACTCACTCAACATCTTTCAAGTTAGTGGTGTCCACGATTGGATTCACACGCAAATCATTGAATCATCAGCCTAAAGCTGGAAAGGACCTCAAAGGCCATTTCATCCAACTCTTATTTTACACGTGAGGAGACTAAGGACAGGAGAGGTTAAATAACTTGCCCAAGGTTATACAGATAGTAAAACTCAGAGAGGGTATTTGAACACATGTCCTCTGACTGAGTAGGTGGCACAGCAGATTGAGTGACGGGCCTACAGTCAGCAAGACCTGAGTTCAAATCCAGCCTCAGAACTTACTAGCTGGGCAACCCCGGGCAAGGAAGAAAATGGCAAACCACTCCAGTATCTTTGCTAAGAAAACCCCAAATGGAGTCATGAAGAGTCTGAAACAACTGAACAACAAATCAACTCTAGAGCTAAGATTCTTTGCATCATATCAAGTTCTCTTAAATCCAAACCTGCTGCTCCTTCTATTCTATAACCACAGCTACTCCCAACCCCTATTCCAAGTAATCAGTTTTACTCTACCATGAAGCTAATGAATCTATAGAGATTTGCTAAGCAAAGCATGTTCCTGTTCCCATCTTTTAGGTGAATGGCCTCCGCTGCCAACCATTGCGTGTAAATTCTCTCTTGGCCATAGCTCAAGCAGGGTAAGATATTATTCATTTTTCATAATACCTGAAAAGGCCAGAAGGCAGAATCTGAATAGAAACATGATCCCTGATTATTGTGTGGTGAATTTTAATCGCTACTTCAAAGTAGCATTAGTGATATCTACCTCTCCCAAAAGTTCCGTTAATTCTCCCCTTCCTTTCACTGCTACCCCACCCATCAATTAGTGCAAAGCTGTGTTGGTTCATCTTTCACCAAGTCCCTTAAATCCTTCTTTATTTTCTCTTCTCCCTTTCACTACCCTAGTCCACACCCTCATCACCTCCCATCAGAATTATGGCAGATAACTCCTAATTAATCTTCTCCCTCTTCAATATATCCCTTGGATGACACTTATGAAAATATTGCTTTTATGGTCTCATTCTCCTGCTCAAAACCCTTAAAAGGCTCAAATTACCCATAAAATAAAATCTTACATCTACAACCTAGCACTCAAAGCCCTGCCTAGACCCAATCTACCTTTCAAGGCTTATCTCTGATTGCTCAGAAGGTCTCTACTACACCCATGTTCATTTAGTCACCCAGCAGGCCTTGTGTATTCCTCCCACTATATCTATCTTTTTCTTATGATCATTGCCCTACCCAGGGTACTCAACTCTTATTCTGAAGTAAAAATCCAACCTTCCATCTTTCCAACCTTCCTCAAATCTTGTCGGCACCAAAGCCTTCTCCAGATACCCCAACAGGAGGTGCCTGCTTCTTCTTTAGCCCTCCTGTTTCACTCACCATCTAGACCATATTTAGAGTTGGCAAGGTCCTTGGATATCATCTAGCCCAGGCTCAAGGCCACATGTGGCCTTCTAGGTCCTTGGGAATGACCTTTAGACTGAGTCCAAGTTTTATGGAATAATTCCTTTTATTAAGGGGATTTGTTCTGTGAAGTTTGGATTCAGTCAAAGGGCCACACTTGAGGACCTACAGGGCCACATGTGCCTATAGATAATCAAACTGAGGCCCAAAGGTAGTAAACACTAGAGCTAAGAATAGAATCCAGTTTGTCTGAGTTATCAGTTTGAGACTGATAGTTTAACAGCTATTTAAGTCTCAAACCCAGTTTGAGATTTATTTTCCACCATGCCCACATTATTTATTTAGGACTTATCATTTATGACTTTATGTTGTAAGATTTGTATTTTTGTTTTCTTTTGGATTATTTGTTTTTTGTTATCAGTTTGTTTAGGGTCTTTTTACATGTCTCCCCAACTATATTATAACTTACTACTGGGCAAAATCATAACTGATGCTTGTTTTGTCTCCTTCACTCCACCCCTCCCAACACCTAAGGCAGTGCCTCATACATTGTAAATTGTCAACAAATATATGTGCCAACTTCAGGAAATGTTTGCTCTTCTCCACGCTCTGCAGGTAAAAGTCTGTTTCCCGCTTGGCCTGAGAGATCTCTGCTCGAACACGCTGCTGCTGGACCTGTCGCTCATAACTCCTGAAATCAGGAGTTATGCTGGTCTGTTGCTATGAATCCAAAGGCATAAACTTCCCCAACGAATACAGCCACACAAATGACTTAGACAGAAAATTATGTTTGTTGGGTCCCTGAAAATAACTTTCTTTATTAGAAAATTAGCAGTTGGAAATAATCTCTCTCCAGAGGTTCTGAAACAATGAAGAAAATGGGAACCACCGTGAAAGAGACAAGGATCAGCCGATGAAATGGCAAGATGTACAGTTTGAAGAGTGCAGCCTTAGCGTGTGATTGCAGTGTACTGGGGAAGCTTCAGTCATCTGCCAGGCAATGATCACGCCACCTTGTTGATCTTGGTTGGCCAGAGAGCTCAGGATACACAAGAAACTCTATCTACATTTGAATTTCCATCTATTCCAACAAAGACTTCAGTACCGGCCCATCGGGGTGCAAGGCGTGCACGGCACACAGACGGTGCGGGGCACACAGACAGTGCGGGGTACGCATGGTGTACAGGAAGAGGAAGTGGTACATGGATTGCAGGGCAGTCTGCAGGAGTAAAAATCATTTGCATTTAGTAGAGAAGTAAATGGCTAATATGCAATATATGTGAAGATGAAAAAGTGGTTCCAATTCAATAAGCTTTTATCAAGTACTTACTACATGTCAGTGTCTATGCCATATGTCTAGAATACAAAATGAAAAACAGCCCAAGTCTTTGGGGAGCTTACATTCCACTAAAGCAGCAGTTCTCAACCTCTGGGTTATGTTCAATTTAAATGCATCCTGCATATCAGATATTTACATTACAATTCATAACAGTAGCAAAATTACAGTTATGAAGTAGCAATGAAAATAATTTTATGGTTGGGGGTCACCACAACATGAGGAACTATGTTAAAGGGTTACAGTATTAGAAAGATTGAGAACCACTGACCTAAAAGGAGATTGAATGACAACCGTTTGAGGTGTATAATTTCGTTGTTGTAGGGAACTCTCAATAAGCAAGGTCCCACTTTAGTTTCTTAATTGTCTGAGACGATGAGAAGTCAAGTGACTTGCTCAGAGCCATATAGTCAATGTGGACCAGAGGCAAACCTTGAACCTGACTGAGTCAAAAAATTTTCCTTGTGCTTGACTGCACAACTGAAACTAAACGGAACATCCAGAGTGAATCATAATAAACATTCCAAGAAGGATCCTTAGCTCTGCTCTTACTAGCTAGCAATTATTTGATGATGTACATCTATTTTTAGTTATTGGTTTTCTCTTGCATGTGTCTATAACTTTCTTTTTTAAAGTTAATTTGTTCATTTTTAGTTCTCAATATTCACTTCCATAAGTTTAAATTTTTCTCCCCCTCCTTCCACATTTATGTTCCTATCAAACATATTTTCACATTAGCCATGTTTCATAGAAGAATCAGAATGAATGGGAGGAACCATGAGAAAGAAAAAACAAAACAAAACAAAAAAAGAAGATAGTCTGCTTCATTCTGCATTCGAAGCCATATTTCTTTCTCTGGATGTGGATGGCATTTTCCATCTGTCACTGTTTCTTTCTTTCTTTATTTTTTTGCTTTTTTGGAGGGGGGTAAGGCAGAGAAATTGGAGTTAAGTGACTTGCCCAAGGTCACACGGCTAGTAAGTGTTAAGTATGTGAGGATGGATTTGAACTCAGGTCCTCCCGATTCCAGGGCTAGTGCTCTATTCACCGCATATCACTTTCTTTATAAAAAACCAACCTATGCTCCTTTAATTGGGAGAGAATCTGTTTTTTCTGACTCTGAACAATGTATATAGTCAAATATTGTTTCTTTTATATCCCCTGTGCTTCCTGACCATACATCACTCTACATCACAGTCATGTGAAATTTCCCTGACAATTATAGGTCCTGTTGACCATAGGCCCTGGTTTCTAGCTATCATTTTTGTGATTCACTTGTTTCAGTCATGGCCAACTCTTGGTGACTCCATTCAAGGTTTTCTTGGCAGAGATACTGTAATGACTTGCCATTTCTTTCACCAGCTCATTTGACAGATGAGGAAACTGAGGCAAATAGGGTTATGTGATTTGTCCAGAGTCATGCAGCTAGTAAGTATCTGAGGCTGGATTTGAACTCAGGAAGATGAGTCTTCCTGACTCCGGGCCCCATATGCTATCCATTGGGTCACGTAGCTGCCCAATTTACTTTCTACTATACCGTGCTACTTCTTATGGAGTAATTAAAACATTTAAATACCATCATTTGTATGCAGTGTAGATGGAAAGAGTGAAACATGGGGAGCCAGTAAACACAATCATTATACAAGACATGTGGGGATTAAATATGTACCTAGAAAAACTAGCGTTTATGATGAGCTACAAATGAGCAGAGTTGCAGATAGTACAGCAAAGAAGCTAGAGAATTCAGTTGTGTTTCCAGTGTGGCTTCTCAATAATAATACTTTACATTTTCTTATCTGGAAGTTTACCGTTTTATAGGATAATTTTGCAAAGCTCATTTATGACTCACTAGTTCATCTATGACTCTCTAGGAGAGAGGTAGGGAAGATACTGTTCCCATTGTATAGGTAAGAAAACAGACTCAGAGAGCCTAAAGAAAGTTGCCCAAGGTCGCACAACCAGTGAATGGTAGAGCCAGAACTAAACCCTAGGTCTTCTGCCTTTTCTTTCGGGGGACTACTTTGACTCGGCATCATATCAGCCCATGACAAGGAAATTAGGGCTCTAGGTCTGGAACGTCCACATAAAAACCATGGCCTTTCTTCTTTCCAGGAGCACAGTGGCAATAACGTATAGCACTAGAAAGCACACTGGATTTGGAGTCAGAAGAACTGTGTTCAAATCCTGACTCTGCCATTTACTACCTGCGCAAGTTGCTTAAACTTCTCTGGATATCAGTTTTCTCAATTATAAAATGCCAGGGTTGGATGAGATGTCCTCTAAAGTCATGTGGTCCTATGACTCAATGATCTCAGAGGATGTTTAAGTTGTTGGTTCACTAGATATTCAAACCCTGATTGCTTTCCCGGTTCCTTCCTCTCCTCGGCCCTCTGAGGCCAGTTGTCCCACTTACTTGCAGTCTTCACTCTCCAGAAGACTGTGATATGTGGCAATCTCACACTCCAGGCGGGCCTTGACGTCCAAGAGGACCTTATACTCCTGGTTCTGCCTCTCCAGGTCACAGCGAATGTCAGCCAGCTGGGACTCCACGTTAGTGATCAGACACTGCATCTGGGTCAGCTGGGAGCTGTAGCGGGCTTCTGTTTCATTTAGGGTATTTTCCAGAGAGTTTCTCTATAATAAAGAAGAAATATGACTGTGAGAGGTAGGGCTATTTCCATATTGTAAATAAAACTTAGAAATCCAGATCTTTTGTCATCGAAAAAGATCCCTCAAAGGCCCTATAAATGCCAAGATAGCAACAGTCATGATGGCAAGTTGGGGGGAAAGTGGGTGTCCAACAATTGGGAAACGGCTGAATGACCATGGGGTATGGATGGAATGGAACGAGAAATTACGATTGTGAAAAATTCAGAGAACCTTGGGAAGACTTGCATAAACAAACATAAGGTGAAGTAAGGAAAACCCGCAGAAGGATATGCACAGTGCTCAAAATAACGTAAATGAAAACAATATAGAAAAATAGCAAAATTCAGATTGATGTATATGTCTATCTGACTCCAGAAGACAGATGATGAAGCATCAGTGGAGATGTGTTAGTCTATGTATGGTCTGGGACATAGGCTGTCAGACTCAGCCAATCTTTGTGTGTCTTGTTTAACTTTACTTAAGTATTGGACAGCTAGGTGGCACAGCAACTAGAGTACCAGGCCTAGAGTAAGGAAGACTCAGCTTTCTGAGTTGAAATTCAGCCTCAGTGACTTGTGCAGGAAGTAAATGGCAGAGTCAGGATTTGAACACAGTTCTTCTGACTCCAAATCCAGTGTGCTTTCTAGTGCTATACGTTATTGCCACTGTGCTCCTGGAAAGAAGAAAGGCCATGGTTTTTATGTGGACGTTCCAAACCTAGAGCCCTAATTTCCTTGTCATGGGCTGATATGATGCTGAGTCAAAGTAGTCCCCAGAAAGAAAAGGCAAAAGACTTGGGGTTTAGTTCTGGCTCTACCATTCACTGGTTGTGTGACCTTGGGCAACTTTCTTTAGGCTCTCTGAGTCTGTTTTCTTACCTATAAAATAGGAACAGTATCTGCCCTACCTCTCTCCTAGAGAGTCATAGATGAATTAGTGAGTCATAATAATAGCCTTAACCCTGTTTGCCACAGTTTCCTCATCTATAAAATAAGTTAGAAAGGGAACTGACATTATACTCCAGCATCTTTGCCAAGAAAATTCAAGGGTCACAGTGAATCAGATATAAATTAAATGACTGAACAATAAAAAATTGGGCCAGAGGGAAAAACTGGTAGCAACTGACAGAATCTGCAGAGGCCAAGTTCACCTTCACATAAGCAGGAGTATGCTAGCACCAGCTTGGACAGACTAGCAAGAGATAACTGTTAAATTTTTAGCACCTCCAAAACCAGCAAGCTATGGATCAGGGCTTAATTTATTGTTTTATTGATTATCTAGATTTAAGAAAGTGGCAGAGAAAATGTTAATAAATGCAGATTAAACTTAAAAGCACAGGCACAATACTTGGTTGTTTTTTTTTCCCAGAAAGTCAGTTGTTAAACATTCAACAACACACCCCTGCACACAAGGCACAGCTTCCTCTCCATTAGAATTGTTTAAACTTGGAAGAGACAACTGCAGGAAGTGAGCAGCTAGGTGGAGCAGTGAATAGAGCACTGGGCTTGGAGTCAGAAAGATCGGGGTTCAAATCTGACCTCAGATACTTACTAACTGTGTGCCCCTGGGCAAATTGCTTAATCCCTATTTGCCTCAATTCTTCATCTGTATAATGGGGACACACTGGAGAGGGAAATGGCAAACCACTCCAGTATCCTTGCCAAAAAAACCCAAAGTCAGACATAACTGAATGACTTAACAACAACAACCAGAAGTGGAAGAATCCCCCTTTTTGTACCAGTTGCAGTATAGTGGAATCCAATGGATAGAGAGCTGAACCTGAAGTCATGGGATCTTAGGAACTGATGGAGAGATGAAAGGGATCTCATAAGCCATGTAATCTTATCTTGTTTTACAGATGAGAAAACCGAGATACAGAGAGGTTAAATTACTTATGTAAGGTCCCACAGGTAGGACATAAGAGAAATGAAATTCAAACCCAACTCCTCTGATTCCAAAGTCAGTTCTCAGCATGACTTGGGTTCAGATTCTGCCTCTGACACTAACTGTATGGCCATGGACAAGTCACTGTCTGAGAGTTCTTAGTGATGATGTCAGTCACCAAGCAGTGATCCAGTTCTCTAGGTCTGAGGAAGGGGAGGAGATAGAACTTAATCCCCACATCTCTAGGAATAAACTTTTCTGAACTCTACTTTCCTCATCTGTAGAATGGGAATACAAATGTTGCAATAGTCACCTCCTGGGGACACTATGAGATGCAAAGAAGCTAGAGTGAGTGGAGTACACAGCTTTGCATAAATGCCACTTAAGAATATATGATCTCTGATGGCTCTTCCAACTGTGATATTCTGTGATAGATCTTTAGAGAAGAACTCAGTCAGTCAACTAGCATTTTAAAGTGCCTACTACGTATACTTTGGAATTGATTGTGTGACATGGGAGACACCGGCACAGAACCGCTCGGCACAGTGTACCCACACAGGAGAAGGTGCTGTGCTCTATGAGCAAAGTAGAATTGAAACCTCTCCATGTGAACACAGGATGCACAGATTTAGAGAATCCACCCCACACGTTCACACAGACTATCTGTGCCCGACCTGTGGGAGAGCATTCCGAGCTTGTATTAGTCTGATCAGCCACAGTCGGGCACATTTAAACTCAACTCCAGTATGGCGATGTCATTTTGGATCTCTTTAAGAACAAAGGACGGCAACCAGCCAACTAACCAACCGTGTGTCCAGAGCATTTAGCTGGTGCAGCAAATAGAGTGCCAGACCTGGAGTCAAGAAGACATCAATTCAAATCCAGCCTCAGACACTAGTAATATGACTCTGGACAAGTCGCTTAACCCTGTTTGCCTCAGTTTTCTCATCTGTAAAATGAGTTGAAGTAGGAAATGGCAAACTGTTTTAATATCTTTGCCAAGAAAAGCCCAAATGGCATCACAAAAAGCCAGACATGACTGAAAATGACTGAACGACAACATGTATCCAGAAGCTAAAGATGAAGTCAAATTAGGGGCTCAACCCGAGGTTCACGAACTTACTTTTTAAAAATATTTAGATGTCTGTATTTCAACACAATTGGTTTCCTTTATAATCCTGTGTAATTTTTTTGCACTTAAAAACTCAATTCTGAGGAAGGGTTCATAGGCTTTATCAATCTGCCAAAGGGGTCCGTGATACACACACACACACACACACACACACACACACGCACACGCACATGCACATGCACACACACATGCACACGCACACAGACACAAAGTTAAGGCCCCTTAGGCTACATTAACATCTCAGCTATCTGAAGGTCTGGGTGAGGGCTGAGGATTGATTTCTATCTCCTCTTTTCTTTCCAACATGGGGAACTAAACCACTGTTTGATGACTGATGCCATCTGTAAGAACAGAGAATTTAATTAGATGGATAATGGGACATGCATACACTTGTCTGTTGCCTGGTGAAATGTTGTTTTCTACATTTCCCCAGAGGTGAGGGCCCCAGCTGTACTCACCATGCTATGCTGGGCCTGCAACTCAATCTCCAAAGCATTAATGGCACGCCTCAGATCAATGATGTCTGACTGGTAGCCCTGGAGCTGCTCCGAACTTGTGGTCACTTGCTGGTTAAGTTCCTCCATCTGAAACCCAATGAGACACAGAGCACTTGAAAACACCATTGTTCTCTTCTCAAGGACATTGGAATCAGCCCAAGTGGCCCCTGGGAGAAACTCACCTGAGCATTGAACCACGCCTCTACATCTCTGCGGTTGTTCTCCACCACAGTCTCATACTGGCACCTCATCTCTTCCAACATTCTGTTCAGGTCAACTGGAGGAGCAGCATCCACCGCAATGTTGAGCCGGTCCCCAAGCTGACAGCGAAGAGCATTGACTTCCTGCAAAGGCACAAGAGTTCCAAAGCCAAGTATACAGTCCCACAAAGTACCGACTCTCCTCCCTCGAGGAGATACAAGGAAGCTTAAGGAAAAGTATGCTATATTCAAAACAAAGAAGTAGAATATAAGCTCTGTGAGGACAGGAACTGTTTCCTTTTGCTTCTGGATCCTCAGCACCAATGATTTCATTTTATAGAGAACTCCCATTATGGAAATTCTCTCCACTGATACAGTTGATAATTTGACTAACTTATTGATGGATTCCATCACTTCCCACAGGTTCAGTCATCATCTCCATGCTAAGAGTCCTGAATCGCCAAATGCTTTTTGTACATCTTGAGCTAGATGTCCCATAGGCATCTAAAATTCAACATGTCCGGAACTAAACTCATTATCTTTCCCTCCTCTAGATCCTTCCCTTTTCCAAACTTTTGTATTGTTGGCAAAGGCACTGCCATCTTCCCAATTATCTAGGATTACAACTATGGTATCATCTTCAAATCCTCATTCTCACTCACTTCACCTGTCCAATCTGTTGCCAAATATTGCCACATCTACCTTCACAACATCTCTTGTACACATCCCCTTTTCTTCATTCTCATAGTCACCACCCTGGCTCAGACCCTTAACTCTCCTCCCCTGAAATAAATAGTAGGAGCCTTCTAATTGTCTCCCAGCCTCACCTCTCCCCATTCCAATCCATCTTCCACTCAGCTGCCAAGATGATTATTCTAAAATGTATATCTGACCTCATGACACCCCTTCCCCCTCACCACTAGCTCTACTGGCTCTCTATTACCCTCAGGATCAAATAAAAACCTTCTATCTGTCATTTAGAGCTCTTCATAATCTTGTGTCTTTCTACCTTTCCAGTCTTTATATATTTTACTCCCCCTATTAGGGTATGAGTTCTGAGAGAGCAGGGGTTGTTTTTACCTTTCATTGTATTCCCAACACTTAGTACAACGCATGACACACAATAAGTTATTCATAAATATTTCTGATTAATTGTCTACACTTTTTATATTTTTATAGTATCCCCTAGGACATGAAGAAGTTAAGTGGATAGCCTGTGGTCAGGTAGCCAGTATAACTTGAACCCAGGTCTTTCATACTCCAAGGTTGACCCTCTAGCTTCTATGACATAGTAGCAAGTGTAGATTCAATCCGTAGCATCAAACATGGTGCCTTGCACACAGTAGGTGCTTAATAAGTGTTCCTTGAATTGATTTCAAATAGTATAGCTACAAGAGCATGTATATGCCTTAGCAGAGTATCTCAAATCTTCAGATACTTTGTACATTTTATAATTATTTTGAAAGGGACTTTCCACTTAAAGTGCAATGCAGGGCTTAGCATGGGGATAATTGAATCTATAGAAACTGATAAGATAAATAACCAAGCTATAAAGCGCATCAGTGGAGAGAGTTCCCATAATGGGAATTCCCCACAGGGATGAAACAAGAAGTGCTAGGGATAGAAAAGTAAAAGGAAACAGTTCCCACCTTCAGAGATCTTACATTCTAATCCTTTGTTCTGTTTCCTGTTTCCTTCCTCCTGGGTCTCACTGATGCAACAATAGAAATGCTTTGGATTTTCATGAGGTTATCTTGTATCCTGCTATTTTGCTGACATCTTTAATTGTCTCAATATCTTTGCTGATAAACTATCATGTCATCATACAAAAAAAGGGATAGTTTTATCTCTTCTTTTTCTAGCATTTCTAGAGCTGAATTGGAAAAAAAAAGTTTTACCATTTTTATTCAGGCTTTTGAGGGTAAAGTCCTATGAACTGTTCCTAATCCACCTTCCTAATCTCTGCTAGCTCATGATTTCTCCCAGTGGGAAAAAAAAAGACACTGAATAGTCCTCCTGATGAGAAGCACAGGGCAGCCTAGGTGGTGCAGTGGATAGAGCACCAGAACTAGAGTCAAGAAGATTCATCTGCCTGAGTTCAAACCTGGCTTCAGACACTTACTAGCTGTGTGACCCTGGACAAGTCACTTAACCCTGTTTGCCTCAGTTTCCTCATCTGTAAAATGAGCAGGAGAAGGAGATGGCAAAACACTTCCAGATCTCTACCAAGATAACCCCAAATGAGGTCATGAAGAGTCAGACATGACTGAAAAACAACTCAAAGAAGAAAAGCACTAGGCTATACTTAGTTTGTAAGGACTAAGGTTGGAGAGCACCACCTATACACAGACAGAGACCAGAGGACTGTGTCTCAGGGTGATTTCTGCTCTAGGTGGGAGGTCTCCTTCAAGCCTGAGACTTCATTATTCTACGGGCCAAATACAAATGTGCTCCCAGACCTGGCTCCAAAAGGAGAAAGTTGCTTCTAATAGAGTCTTTAGAGGAAGTCCGGGTACTTAATATTGGTCTTTAGGGTGAGTTTCTTTGCTCAACCTTGTTAGACTGGAATGATTCATTTTAATGTTATGTTCTCTGGGAGGGCTCGACAAACTCTTGATGACTCTCTGTTATTTCTCAGGCAAACCTTTAGTAAAGACTGACCAGAATTCATAGTAACTTGTTAAATTTTTATCCTGATTGCTTCTCCCCTGGGCAGGGGATAGGAATTCTTTAACTTCATGAAGGAAACAGAAAACTCTGGTATTTGGGCTTTCTTACTGCTTCCAGCTGGCAGTGCCCTCAGATTACCCTCTATCTGCCCTATATGTATCTGGTGTGTACCTAATAATGTATTTGTTCTCTCTTCCACTAGAATGTATGCTCCACAAGGGCAGGGACTGCTTTTGTCTTACTTTGCACCCTCCAGTGATTAGCACAGTTTGTGGCACACAGGACGCAATTGTTCCAATACAAGAAGGTCTGTACTCAGAGTTGGGTAAGATGCGCTAACTGCTCACAGTCAGATCTGGCGATGGGATCATGAGCTTGCAAACCCAAAGGTAATGTGGCACAGAGGAAAAAGAACATTAGATTTGGAATCAGAGGACTTGGGTTCAAATCCAAGTTCTGAGGCAGCTTAGTGATATAATGGATAGAGTTCTGGTCCTGGAGTCAAGAAGACCTGAGTTTAAATCTGGCCTCAGGCATTTACTAACTGCATGACCCTGAATGAGTCACTTTGCCTCAGTTTTCTCCTCTGTGAACTGGGCATAATAAAAGCACCCACCTCCCAAAATTGTTGTGAGGACCAAATAAGATAATTATGAAGTTCTGAGCAAAATGCTTGCCACATAATAAATGCTATGTAAATAAGAGTTAATAATAAATATTATTATCACTTGCTACTTGTGTAATTGTGGGCAAATCATCTGCTCTCTCTAGGTGTCAGTTTTCTCATCTATAAAATGATGGGATTGGACTAAGTGGCCGCTATGGTTCCTTCCATCTCTAGGTTCAGGGTACTGTTCCAGCTCTGGGTCCAGCGTACTGTGATTAAAGATCACCTAGTCCAATCCCCTTATTTTTAAGGGTCAGAGAACACCCCTCATGTTTTACCTGGGATGTCAAAAGGGCTTACCTCTTCATGATTCTTCTTGAGACAGAGCAACTCCTCCTTCAGGGACTCCACCTGGGCCTCCAGGTCAGCCTTGCACAGGGTCAGCTCATCCAAGATCCTCCGCAGGCCATTAATATCAGCCTCCACTAGCTGGCGCAGGGACACCTCTGTCTCATACCTACACACACAGAACAGACTCAGAGACTGAACAGATGGAGCAGGATTTAACCTCCCAGAAGGAATAAGACACCCAGAATTTCCCTAGTCCCTGTAGAATAGCAAGCCAGCATAGCAGAGAAAGAGACCATCAATTTGGTCCTTAACTCATCCCAGCTCACTTGGTTCTGAAGTCATCTGCAGCCAGCTTGGCGTTGTCAATCTGCACAACCATCCTGGCATTCTCTGCCTTGGTGCACAGAACCTGGGGAGGAAGGACACACATAACAAATTGGCTTAAAAAGAAAGAAGAATAAAACCTATAGCACAATCAGTATCAGAAAAAGGCTAGAACTCAGCAGTAGTGCATTCTCTCTGATAGAAAAGTTCTCAAAGCAAGAGAGATCTAGGAAAATCACCTTGAAGAACTTTGGGAGAATTCATGAATCTCAGGTCACTGGAAAACCAGATCTAGATTTCATAACTTCATGAGAAGAAACTATGTGATTATAGAAGCCCAGTCTTACAGTTTGAGCTCAGACTCTTGACAGATGTCAGCTGCCCAGACCTCTCATTGACCAGGACAGCTTTCTTTTTTTTTTTTGGAGGGGGAGGGTAGGGCAATTGGGGTTAAATGACTTGTCCAAGGTCACACAGCTGATAAGTGTTAAGTGTCTGAGGCCGCATTCGAACTCGGGTCCCCCTGACTCCAGGGCTGGTGCTCTATTCACTGTGCCACCCAGCCACCCCTACCAGGGCAGCTTTCTAAGACTACAAACTATGGAGAAGTTGCCCTCACCAGTGAAGGAAATTCCCACACCAGAAATTCCATATAATTATTATGTTATAGATTTAGACAAAGAAAAATTCTGCTTCTCCTTTTTAATATACTTGGTAAAGTGCCCGGGAAAGAGAAATTTCTAGAATTTTAGAGTTAGAAGGAACCTTAGAAGCCACTGAAATGTCCCTACCATGTTGAGACTTCAATCTCCCTATTTATAATGTTATTTAATAGCAGCAGTAGCTAATATTTCCACAATACTTTAAAATTCTATAATATTCCTGTGTGGTAAAGAGTTCATTTATTATTATCCCCATTTTACAAATAAGGAAACTGAGTCTCAAGAGGTTTAGTGACTTGTCCAAGGTCACACACCTAGTAACTGTTAGTGCTAAGGTTCTTTTCTTGAAGCCCAGTAGTCTTTCCACTATGCAAAGCTACCTCTCTCATTGACTCAAAGTGTGGGGCATCCGTGGATAATTCTGAGGATTCCTTCCAGCTCTAACATTGCATGATTAGGATTGTATCACATGCAACCCCACCCCTTCACTTTACAGAGGAGGAAACTGAGGCTAGGAATGACGTGATTTGCCCAGGGTTATGTAGCCACTCAGCAATAAAGCCAGGACAAGGATCAAGATCTCCTAACTTCTGCTCCAGTGTATTGCAAATAAGGAAGATGTCCCATACTAGGAGACAATGGCTTCCTCTTTATATGTTACACTGTTGGAACACAGCATCCAGGATGCCCTTTTGGGTCATGAAATGATAGGACCATAGCTTTAGAGCTGGAAAATATCTTAGAAGCCACCTGGTCCAACCTTCATTTTACTTATAAGAAAACTGGGTCCAGAGGGATGATGATGATAATTGCTGTTCAGTCACGTCCAATTCTCTGTAACCCCACAGACCACAGACTCCAACACTGTACACAGAGTTTTCTTGATAAAGATACTGGAGTGGTTTGCCATTTCCTTCTCCAATGAATTAATGAAGAGGGTAAGGGACTTGCCCAGAGTCACGTAGCTAGTCAGTGTCTAAGTACAAATTTGAACTCAGGTCTTCCTGATTCCGGGCACAGAGCTCTGTGCACTCTGGCGCCATCTAGCAGCTGATAATAAGAACAGCTAACATTTACATAATGCCTACTATATAGCAGGCACTGTGCTAAGTGCTATACAAATATTATCTCATCTTCAACAACCCTGAAAGGTAGGGGCTATTATTATACCTGTTTTAGATGAAGAAACTGAGGCAGGCAGAAGTTAAGTGACTTGCCTAAGGTCACACAGCTAGTAAGTATCTGCAGGCAGATTTGAACTCAGGTATTCCTGACTCCAAGCATAGAACTCTATCCACGACACCATCTATCTGCCTCCAAACTAAAGTGACCTACCCAAGGCCACTCAGTTAATAAATGTCAGAGATGTGATTTAAACTGAGTGTTGTGTTTTGAATCCAAATGAAATGTCCTTTCCACTGTGCCACACTGCCTCTATGGTGATATACACATGCCCTCCTCAATTAGTGGATGACTTGGTTCAACAAGAATTAGCCATTACCTTCTGCTGGAGTTCCTCAATAGTCCTGAAATAAGACTGATAATCAGGACATATGGTGGGCATTTGGGATTGGCAGGCTTCTTGAATCTTGTTCTCCAGGTTAGCATTCTCCTGCTCCAGCTGGCGCACTTTCTCCAGGTAGTTGGCCAGGCGGTCATTGAGGAACTGCATGGTCTCCTTCTCATTGCCATTAAAGATGCCATCACAGTACCAGTTGCAGCCCCCCACAGAGCAAGGGATGCTGCAGCTTCCCGGTAAGGAGCAGGATGGGCGACAGCTGCTTGGCCGACAGGAAGATGACAGGTAGGTCTTAGGGAGGCAGCTGGTTGGCCGGTAGGTGGTGGGCAGGCAGACACTGGGCACGTAGCCCATGGGCTGGCAGACGTAGGCCATGCAGACCTCAGGTCGGCAGCTCACGTTGGTGGAACAGACTGAGGCAGCCCGGGTGCAGGCCTTGCCAGTCCCCAGAGAGCCAGTTGTGGTGACACAACAGTTGGATGTCATAGTATGAGGTGCCTGTGTTGCTAGTGTCTACTGGACTTAATCTTCTAAAAGCCTTTTATACTAAGGAGGATGGAGGGGAGGGGGCGTCAGTCAAGAAAGTTCCTGGGTGTTATTGTTTGTGTTTACACTCACCAACCAAGGAAGCTAGTAATTAATTTGTTATTTAATTTCCAATAAGGAGGTTCCATTGCTCATAAAATATCCCAGGCTTGTCATTTAAGCAGAGAGGACTCAGAGCTTCTGTTATTGATAGTCAGAGTAAGAGCTTCAAGACACATCTTCAAAGGCTGAAATGACCCTCATTACTAGGGCGGGGCGTCACCCACCTTCCTAACCCCCTGGCAGGAATGGGCCTACCCCCCCCCCCCCCCCCGCCTCCTCAGGGCCCTGGGAAAGCTTTCAATTGGATAGCACACTGATCATTGCCTATAATGAGGGCATGCTGAAGACCTCTTAAGACAGAACAATGTGGGAGGAAGAAGTTGTGATGAAACTGGGATTGGGAAAGTTTAAATGAGACAGGAAAGGAAAGGCTAGAATGGACCAGCTGAGGATGGAGAGGCCTCTTAACAACTTCCTACATTGTGGGTGAAGAGCTATGTTAGGCAGGTCAGAAACACAGATTTATGGGAACAGCAGGGAAATCTGTCCAGTGGGATCCTATTGGGAATGGGAAGAGCTGAGCCTTCAGGCTTGGAGAAGCAGCTGAATATTATGGGAAAAGACTTGCCAGCAGAGCACCTATTTTTGCTTTCCAGTGATGAAGAAGAGAGAGACAAGGATGTGTTGGCAAGCATTTAACAACTGGCTTTCTAGAGAGAAAACATAACTTTAAGTTTAACATGGTTATTATTTGCTATTTCATCTTAATAATTTAATAATTAAATAAACTTAATATTTTATATTTTTATATTATTATTTAACATTATTAACATTTTCTTCAGCACTTTCTTAAGTCCAGGCAATCAACAAAACAGTAAATCAAGTCCTGATTATAACATTGGCCCATTACCAAAGTATAAATGCTCACACTGAAAGTGTAACATCTGAAATGTCAGATTCATGGAATGCTACAGCACTGCCTAGATCCAAAGAAATTTCAAAAATGAGAGGGTCCTAATTAGTCCCTGGAGGGAGAGAAGGGGGGAAAAAGACCTGGTACTCTCTTCACTTCACTGCCTACCCATTGTGTCACTAGATGCCCATTCCTTAACCTAAGAGGAGGCAATATAGTGCAGTGGCCATTGATCCAATGGCCAACATATTGGGCCTGGGAACCACTGTAGACCTGGCTGAGCAAAAAATCCTGAGAGTACTGAAGGACTGGGGGGTGGGGGGAGTGTTGGGGAGGGAGGGAACAGAGAATAATGAGAAGGAAATCAAATGGCAGAGATATCTGTCTGGATTCATTACAGCGGAAGAGATGCCATTCCTAGAAAGCAAAGGTCAATTTACTCTTTGTTTCAAAACATTTTATGACCGAACCAAACTGATTTAGAAAGAAAAGATATTATCATGGAAATACAAGGTAGTTCAAAGACTGCATAGAGGTAGATGGGCAATGGTTGAGCCACTCTTCTGGACTTGCTTTCCAAAACAGTATTTGATGGCACCTCAATCCAAAGGAACAGGAAACAACTCTATGAAAGCAAAATGGCTGTTTAGTTCATTTGCTAGAGAAAGTGGACTGAGGGAGAGGAAGCCAAAGAATGCAAAAATCTATTAAAAAGAACTTAGGTGAACTTTACTTTCATCAGATTTGGCTTAAGGAAGAAATAGCATACACACTCAGTTAGGTATCTTACGCTAAGGAAAGTAAAGGGGAAGAGGATAAGGGGGAAGCGTGCAGATTGGGGGAGGGGGTAGTCAGAAGCAAAGGGACAGGGTCAAAGGAGAAAATAGAATAAGTGATGGGGTGGGGGATAGGATGGAAGGAAATACAGTTATTCTTTCACAACATGATCATTATAGAAGCGTTCTGCATAACTATACATGTATACTGAAATGCTTGCCTTCTCAATGAGGGTGGGTGAGGAGGGAAGAAGAGAGAGAATTTGGAACTCAAAGTTTTAAAAACAAATATTTTTTAAAAATTGTTTTTACATGCAACTGGGAAATAAGAGATACAGGCAATGGGGTGTAGAAATCTATCTTGCCCTACAAGAAAATAAAGGGGAAGGGGATAAGGTTGGGGGTAATAAAATAGAGGCCAGACTTGGAGAAGAGTGCATGCCATCTCAGGGTGAGGGTGAGAGGAGAGATGGGGAGAAAATTTGGAACTCAAAATCTTGTAGAAATGCATGTTGAAAAGTAAAAATAAATTAATAAAAAAAGAAGGAAAAAACCTTGGGAAGAAACACTGGTAAAAATCTGGGAACACAGATAACTGGATCCTCATCCTAAATCTGTAGCCTGAGAGTCCTGGTTTGAGAAGGCAACACAGCACAATGGAAGTGACACTCATTTTCAGGTTGCAGAAAGTGACCTTTGTGGACCTCAGTTTCTTCATCTGCAAAATGATGGGGTTGGAACAGGTCGGATATAAAATGTCATTTAGTACAACCCCATCTCATTTTCCAGCTGATAAAATAGAGACCCAAGAAGTGACTTGTCCAAAGGCAAACAGGTAATAAGCATCAGAGGTCAGATTTGAAACCATTTATTCTATCTCTAGAACCACAGCTCTTACCACTGTACTATATTGCCTCCTGTTAGGTTAAGGAATGGGCAGCTAGTGACACAATGGGTAGGCGGTGAAGTGAAGAGAGTACCAGGTCTTTTTCTCCCCTTCTCTCCCTCCAGGGACTAATTAGGACCCTCTCATTCTTGAAATTACTTTGGATCTAGGCAGTGCAGTAGATAAAAGTGTGGGCCTGGAGTCAGGAAGACCTGAGTTCAAATCTGACCTCAGACATTTACTTGGCTGTGTGAGTCACTTCATCCTCTTTGCCTCAGTTTCCTCATCTGTAAAATGAACTGGAGAAGGAAATGGCAAACCACTATGGCATCTTTGCCAAGAAAACCCTACAAAGGGTCACATGACCGAAAACAACTAAACACCAAGATCAAAGAATAAGAATGTGGATAGTTTCTGGAAACAGCACCCAGGAAGGTGATGATCTGAGAGGGAGGAATAATACTAATGGCCAACATATTGGGCATGGGAACCACTATAGACCTGGCTGAGCAAAAATTCCTGAGAGTACCGAAGGAGTGGGGGGGGGGGGGGGCGGGAGGGAACCTTTCTTGTGCAATGAGCCATTCTCACTGTTGCTGTCAGACTCACATTCTGGGATTAGTCTATTATTTTCTCTCTTGGGATAAATTCTACAATCCATGTTTCTGTCTCTCCCTCCCCTGTCCTCTTCTAGGTTCAGAGGAGATAACAGGATTTTCAGAGACCCTAGTAACGAATAAAGTCTGGGTTTCCCTCCAGGACTCTGATTTGGCTGTTTGTTCATTTTCTCTTCACCCATGTTTAATTCAATAAACTATCAACAAGCTTTTATTAAACATCAATTAAGTGAAATACTGCAGTATTTCAACATAGATTTATCAGTGCCTACTATGCTCTAGGCACTGTATTAGGTGGCAGAAAAATAAAAAATAAAGTGGATCCTACTTTCTAGGAGCTTCTAGTTTGGGGGCTGGGGGGGCAGGTGGAAGGTAAATAGGAGCCTATAACATGCACAAAAGTTAACAAATGCAAAACATATAGAAAATTTGTTTTTTAGTCATTTTAGTCATGTGACTCTTTGTGACCCCCATCTGGACTTTTCTTGACAAAGATAATGGAGTGATTTGCCATTTACTTCTCCAGCTCATTTTATAGATGAGGAAACTAAGGCAAACAGGGTTAAATTACTTGCTCGGGGTCACACAGAAAGAATCCAGATTTGAATTCAGGTCTTCCTGACCCCAATGCTTTATCCATTGCACCACCTAGGTGCAAAGTAATTTCAAAAATGAAAGAGTCCTAATTAATACCTGGAGGGAGAAAAGGGTAGGGGGGAGCCTTAAGCAAGCAGTAACATATGATTAGAGGTTTAAAGGAAATAAGGGGGTCTACCAGGCAGAGGTGAGGCAAGATGTCAAATGCTTCCATCAGTTTTTATATCATCTCTGCTCGTGTTACTTATGCTCGGTTCATCTTGTCAAATGTTCAATCTCTACATCACTAGCCAGACTTTGATTCCCTTCTTCTCAATTTGGGAAAGTTCTCTGCAAAATAAGGTGTTCACGGAAACCCTTGACCATAAAACCTAGATTCAAGTTCCCCCCTGACACTTACTGTGTGACTGGACAAATCCTGTGACATCTCCCTGTTCTAGGCAACTGTCCAAGACTATTCTCGAACCCCTGCCCTCCCTATATTCTTCTCCCTTCCAATTTGTTTCATTTCTTCTCATGTAAAGTCAGAAGGGACCTTAGAGATTTGAGTCTAATCCCTTCATTTTACAGAGGTGAAAAATGACCTCTTGTAGAACCAATTCAACTCTACGCTCTCCTCTCCTCTCAATAATCACTGATTACACCTTGCCAAACTCTCTTGGATTAATTTCACTTTCATCTTCCTTGTTCTTACTCCTGTGCTGCTGAATCAAAAAGGAGGAAGTAAGGGAACTGGGCTGACCAGATTCACTACTAACTTATATTATCTAATCTCAGCTCTGCCCTCACAAGAGGAAGGTAACTCCTCTACTCTCCTAGCTGATTCTCTGCCCCATTCACCACGGCATCTACTGCCCCAAACATTGTCTTCTCTACTTCAGCTTCCCATGTCATTCCCTTCTCCCACACTCTCAACTGGGAACCCCACCTCATGTATACCTCCCCCCCAAAAAAACCACAAGGCCATTCACTGAGTGTGTCATCTTCTGTTCTTCTCATTTCACATGCCTGATGTGGTTTGGTGTTGCTGGGAATCCCAAAAAGTCGGAGTACAGGGAAATTCTGCCTGGAAAGAATTAAAGCACTTGAGCTTTCTTTCAGTCAAAGTAGCAAGGTTTATTGTAATGTGATTAGTACCTGTGAGATTCCTAGTGAATCTGCTACTTGATGGGGGTGAAACTGATACTTATATACCAAAAAAAAGATAATGAGAAGATATGAATGGAATTAAGGAGTGGCAAATAGCTTGGGGTGGGCCAGGTGTGACAATAAAAGGCAGTAAGTGGTCTGAGGTGAGTCAAGAGCCTCTGTGAAAGGACTGTCTCGTATCTAGGTGGTCCGGGATGGGCCACATGCTTCTGCTGAGACACCAGTGATCTGAGCTACTGAAATGGACTGGGCTGCTTTCAAAGACATGGTCTTTTTAGGGGTTCAGGTTCCATCACCCCATCATCCCTTGATATCATTCCCCACTGTTTCCTCCACTGTAGACTCTAATGAAGAGATGTTCCTTCTTCCTACCAAGGCCAACTCCCCTACAGGGAGATCATCCTTACCCATCTTCTCTAGCAGATTTCCACCCCATCATCCTCCCTCTTTCTCTTCTCTTCAACCTTTCCCTATTGTAGAAACATATCTACAAGGCATATATGCATATACATATACACATATATGCACACACATGTGTGTATATACACACACTCATACACACATATGCATGTATATGTACATATACATATACACACAAACACATACAGAAACACATATACATATATGAGATGCTTTAAATTAATAATATGAAGACATACTGGTCTGAAAGTCTTGGTCTCACATGAATGAAAAAGATCTAATACACTTCCTTGAATTGAAAACAGTCCAGTTCAAAAAGAAATTCCCTGAAACTAAAAGACTTTATCTTGTTTCTGGTGACTCAGTGAGGAGTGGAAATGCCTCTGTTTCATCCAGTTTAAGAACTGCAACTCTCCAGTTCACCTTTGACCAGGACAGAAGGAGAATGCTTACAAGGAGGGAATAATTGGTTTTGGGAAAGTCCTTCTCCCTGGGTACAGCCAATAATGTTAACATTAGTATTGTACCATTTAAGCAAATCAAAAATACTAAAACCTGAACTTTTTACCGCTCCTTTATCCTTCTGAAGGAATTTTGTCTTTTATTTTCTGCACAATAAAAAAATTTAAGAAAACATTGCCCAAGTTAGGAAGAATTCCAATTAACAGGGCAAGCTTTGTCCATTTGTAACTCCCTCCAGGTAGTAAATAAGCTGTCTCTGACAGACTTTTGGCTACAAATTCAGAGTACTAAGTTCTGGGGTTTTTTCCATGTATCTACTGGTTCCTGCTCTGATACCTATGAACACACCCAAATCTCATTCTTAAGCAAGGTACCACCCTCTTTGTTATGTTGACATTTGGGGTGCTGAAAAGGGAAGAAAAGGAAGTTTGTGTGTGGAACGCTGATAAAAATCAGCTTGAGAAGAGACACAACCCATCACATAAAAGTACTAGAAGAAAGAAATAATTTGCTTTAAGACAACCAGAAAGAGAATGATCTTTCTCAGCAATAAGAGCTTTGAGTGAGGTGAGATGCAAGGCATTGCTTCCACTGTGTATATATTTAATGTTTTCAGGATTTTGAACAAAATTTGTAGTTAAGAAACTACAAATTCCAGAGTTCTTTGCAGATGATGGGAAGATTGTTGTATTGTTTTTTCATGCTCTAATAGAAAGAACTATAGATTGGGGGGGGGGGTTCAACATACATTATATATGAGGCATTGATTTAAGGCATTAGAAGCCAGAAAGAAGATACCAGATGAACATCTAAAGAGGAGGGGAAGGAGGAGGAGGAGGAGGAGAAGGAGGAAGAGGAGGAGGAATAGGAGGAGGAAGAGGAGGAGGAATAGGAGGAGGAAAAGAAACTGCTTATAACAAATAGAATATAGAAACTGGTAGTATCCAAAAGTAATGAGAAGAAGCGTTTGCTTGGGGGAGAGTATTGGCTGGTAGCCAGCTGGAGGAAAGCAGAATCCTCCCACTGTGTGGGAAGAGCTAATGAAGCTTATTAGCCTCTAGGGCCATGTAACCTGAAAGGGGAAATCTCACAGGGGCACCAGTGTTGCTTTTTACCACCCTGTCCAACTTAAGACAGAAGTAAGAAAGTAAAAGACAGGATTTACAATTCATGGAAGATATTTTTTGCTAAAAGGAATTTAAGCTTTCCTCAGTAAGGGTAGTTATGTGCCGGAAGAGCTTGGTGCTGCTTCAGTGAGCCATGGATAGTAGGTTTTTCCTGGAAGGACAACTGTGAAGACCAGAAAGGGAGCAGGTAGATAAATAGCAAGGAAGTCTTTTGCCCAGCAGGTGACATGTGACTTGAACTCTTCCATAAAGATGTCAAAGAGTTTCCCCAGGTTCAGGTGTCTCCCTACTCATGTGACTCAATGTTCAATTTCTTTAAATGTATGTCCATTTGACTCTCATATGTACCAGATATCTCGTACATTGGTGGGAAAACATGATCCAGGTTGATGTGTAAATTGTAATTTTTTTTATTTCTTCCTACTTTTGTCTAATTTTGAGTAAATGTAATAGATATTTGGCCTTTTGCCTTCTAATGAATAAATGTTGAAATTATTCTCACTTTTACCTTATTATTGAGTAAATGCTTCATGTTTAAGAGTCAGTAATATCATTAGAACTGATTTTTGTAGATGGGAAGCTTACTTGTTGGGACTCAGGAGTTACAGTGGCAAGGAGAAGAAGTGTATCAGCCTCCCCCATGATATCAATGCTTCTTTTTCCACATCTCTTGGATATACACAATTGCCCTTACAGAAAGATTTAGTCTAGATATAATTTAGTCTTATATAGTAGTCTAGATTCGGAAGGGGTTAAATTATCTGGACTCAAAGACCATTGGTTAAGAGAGAATTGTGATAATCTAGAGAAACCTATCCCTCCCATATTATCTCTAGCAAATAACTGAAAATGGCCACAGAAAAACCAATGATAAAGATATATGAAAAGATTCAGAAGCAAGCCCCTCCATCCAGTCTAGAAGTACAAAGGATAGAGTCAGCTCCTGACTGAGGATCACACAAACAAGAGAAAAAGACTAGTCAAAGACTGAACCACAGGGAGCCACCAAGAGACTGAGACAAAAGTCAGAGACTGAAGCAAAAGGTAGAACCTAATGCCAGAAAAAAAATTTTAATTTAAAATTTTTTAAAGAACCTAATACCAACCACTCTATCCAGACCAGCAGTGACATTGAGATTATAGAGAGAACAGGACCAAACAAGACCAACTCAACCTATCTAAGTGAGCTGGAAGAGGCTGGTGGCCCAAGCACAAAATCCTGAGAACTGAGGCTGAAAATATAAATAAAAACACTAAAACACAAAAATCTACTGGCTAAACGACATACAAAGCTTCTCCAAACAGCCAAGACATACAAAAGATAAGCCTAGAAGAAGAAAATAATCCCACAACTACAAATAGAGCCTCAGAGGGGGAAAGATTACTTGACCACAAAGACTAAAAAGTGAATAGAAGAAATGAAATGAAAGATTAAAAAAATGAGAGTTTGGGGAAGAAAATATTAATTGTCTAATGAATGTTTATTGAACTGAATTGTTTATTCTCTGCATTTAGGAATCATTTCTATAGCAGTTCAAAATAAAATACTTCCATCCCTCTGCTGAAGTCACATTCTACAGCTTGGGAAGCATCATAGGATGTATCCTTTGGCATAAGAAAAGCGCTTTCTCTCCATGTTTGAAGCGAGAAAATATGGAAATAGGATGGCTTATCGGTTGTTTGAAAGTGAGGAAGGAGGAAGGAAATGTCAGAGTTTTCTATGTCTGTTCAACTTCCTCATTTACCTAGAGCAGTGATTCTCAACCTTTCTAATGCCTCGACCCTTTAATACAGTTGCTCATGTTGTGGTGACCCCCAACCATAAAATTATTTTTGTTGCTACTTCATAACTGTAATTTGGCTACTGTTATGAATCATAATGTAAACATCTGATATGTAGGATGTATTTTCATTGTTACAACTTGAATATAACCCACAGGTTGAGAACCGCTGCTCTAGGAGCTAGAGAGAGGAAGCAACTTCTCTAAGGTCAGAGAACTCCTAAGAGGCAACTCCAATGCTGGAACCCAGGTCTTGTGACTTTCAACCTGGGTCTCTTTAATATGTGATCTGAATATTAAAATGTGTGTTGTTGTTATTGTTCAGTTGTGTCCAAATCTTTGTGACCCCGTGGACTTGTCTGTAGGGTTTTCTTGGCAAATCCATGGGAGTGGTTTGCCATTTTTTTCCTCCAGCATGATCCCTTTTACAGATGAGGAAACTGAGGCAAATAGGGGTTAAATGACTAGCCCAGGGTCAAACAATTAGTAAGTGTCTGAGGCTGGATCTGAACTCAGATCTTTCTAACTCCAGACCAGTGATCTATAGGCCACACCACCCAGCTGCCCCATATGTGTGTATGTATCATATACATGTGTTCATATGGAATAGAGATATAGCATCTTCTCAAGCACTGAGAACTAAGATAACAAGCGAAAGTAAAAGGTAGTTGGTATCTTGTGGTCCTGAGATACTATGATCCTCCTATTTCTTCTCCCATCTAAAAGCAACTCTGCTTCTCACATGCCATGAATAACTAAACTCTAGTTGATTCACCCCAGCTATTCTAAAAGAGAGATACCATGACTCTGGCTGCAATGAGTCCAGGACACGCGGAGCCAGAGGTTGTCCCCTGAAAGGGGATCTGAAGAAACAAAAATTCTTTCAAACTGAGCTGGACTGAGAAAAATAGCTGTTTCAGCCAGGGAAATACCACAGATGGATCAAGAGTGGTCTCACTGCAGGAAGGCCAGATCTGTATCCCCCTCTCCCCCTCCCCCAGCCATGACACTTTGGGCAAGCTTTGTGATTCATCCATTTTGATGCAATAATCCTTCTGCTTTCAAGAAGCTCTTAGGGAATAAATCAAATAAACAAACAGAGCAGCCACTGTGAAAACAGGGCGAGAGATGCCAGAGCAAAATCACCTTTATTAGACAGCTAACAAAAGCACTCCTGTGTACTTCAGTATCCATTTGGAACAGTATCCAGAAGCAAAATATGATACAGGAGACATCCTGAGAACAGAGACCATGACACCCATTGAAATATTGAAATGATGAGGAGCTGAGACCTTCAAGAAAACCCAGCCTTAGGGACTGATTTAGAGTAAATCTTCCGAAACTTTTTTCTTTTTTAGCCTTCCCCAGAAGTGGGATCAGGACCAAGAACCTTGTGCCACACCCCAGAAGAGCAGGATTGTGAATGAACATTTTCCATCAAACAGACACCCTGAAATAAAGGATCGTGAAGCTTCTCCAAGCAGCCTGGCTTCAGTATCGGCCCCCTGGGCAGGGCACACATACCATACGTGGTGCACAGGCTGTGCGGGGAACACTGGGGCTGCAGGAGGCAGTTGGAGGGCAGGGGAGGCATGGTTTGCAGGGTGATAAATCAGGGTTACAAGGGTTACAGGGGAGCCTAAGGCAAAGAAAAAGATAGAAGCATCAGTGCCATTATTCAAAGAATCCTTTTCAAAACTCAAATCAATAACCTAGAAAAAGAGAAAGGCACAATTTTGTAAATTGTATTCAGGACAAAACGGACAGTGGCCTGTCCCTTGAGGATACTTACTTGCAGTCTTCACTCTCCAGCAGGCCCCGGTATGTGGCGATTTCACATTCCAGCCGGGCCTTAACGTCCAAAAGGACTTTATATTCCTGGTTCTGGCGTTCTAGGTCAGAGCGGATGTCAGCCAGCTGGGACTCGATGCTGCCAATCATGCACTGCATTTGGGACAGCTGGGAGCTATAGCGACCTTCAGTTTCTGCCAAGGTTGATTCCAAAGCATCTCTCTAAGGAAGAAGAAAGATGAATTGAAGGGAAGCTACCATTTGTCTGGTTTTGATGATCCACTAGTTTATTCCCATTTGACAAGCATTATTCTAATTACTTATGTGCTGGCTGCTGGGAAAGAAGCAAAGCTTTGTCTTAAGATTCACTTAGAAGGTACTAAGGACTAAAGCCATCCGAAAAACATATTTGTCATAGTGGAACAGGTGCGATTTCACTTGCATATAGAACTCCCCAGAAGTAACTCCTTCTAGAAAGGAAAATGGTGACATTTTCTTTTTCACTTATAGTCTTAGAGAATGCCTGGAATACTGAAAGGTGAAATCTTTCCCCAGAGTCAGTCAGCAACATGAGGCAGAAAAGGGTCTTGAGGGGCAGCTAAGTGGCAAAGTGAATAAAGCACCAACTCTGGAATCAGGAGGACCCGAGTTCAAATGCAGCCTCAGACACTTGACACACTTACTAGCTGGGTGACCTTGGGCAAGTCACTTAACCCCAATTGCTTTGCCTTTCTCCCTCCAAAAAAAGAAAAAGAAGTGGGTCTTGAACCCAGGCTTCCTTACTCCAAAGTTACCCCCAATCCCCTAGATCTTGCTCTGTTCTCTCATTTGGTACAGACTAAGCCAATTTCCCCATGGCTGAGGTTCCAGAATCCAGAAATGGAAAATCTGGGAGAGTGAAAGGATCTGGCAGCTCACCTGGCCAGGCCACAATAGAATGAGTTTGCCAAACAATGAGGCACCGGCAAGGTCGCACTAAGTTGGTGCATGCTAGATTGGAAATCCAAATAATCATCTCATTTGAGATCAGTCCATTATTCTCTATGTGTCACCAACCCCTGTGACCTAGACGATATCTCATCTGTTTCCTGACATCTGTGAGTAACTAGTAATTACTCATAAGCTTTATCTGTTCACTTACATAAACACAGAAACCATTGCTGAGACTTGTCTATTCCTCCTAGGCCTTGAGTCTACAATCATTCTGTGTTTTACACAAGATTTAAGATTTGGGCTCAGGGTGCCATCCATCAGAGAAGTCCAAATCCTGGGATATTTACTGCATTTTGTACAAGGCAAAGAATTGAGAGGGAGACACATCCACGTGTCTATGCAACTAGATTTTAGAGGGTCTCAGGGGTGCTGCTCACCAGGCTGTTCTGGGCCTGCAGCTCGATCTCGAGGGAGTTGACGGTGCGTCTCAGCTCGATGATCTCTGACTGGCAATTCTGCAGCTGTTCTGAGCTGGACACCACCTGCTGATTCAGCTCTTCTGTCTGAAACATCACCACCACCCCCCAAAAAAGACTGGGTCAAGAACCAATCACTTGGCACCAGAGGTGCTGAGAGACCAGAGGTGCCAATAGGTAGTCCATCCCCTACCTGGGTATTAAACCAATCCTCAGCATCCCGGCGGTTGTTCTCCACCAGTGTCTCATACTGGCACCTCATGTCATCCAGCACACGGTTCAGGTCAACAGGAGGGGCGCAATCCACCTCTATGTTGAGCCGATCTCCAAGCTGACAGCGCAGTGCATTCACTTCCTGTAGAGAGAAATAAGTATAACCCAAAGATCTCACAGATTCTCACTAATCCAGCCTCAAAAGTTGATCTTTACCTCTTCGTGATTCTTCTTGAGACAAAGCAGCTCCTCCTTCAGGGACTCCACCTGGGCCTCCAGGTCGGCCTTGCACAAGGTTAAGTCATCCAGGATCCTGCGCAGACCATTGATGTCGGCCTCCACCAGCTGGCGCAGGGACACCTCGGTCTCGTACCTGCGTACATAAAGTAGTCCCAGGAATCCACCAGCAGAGCAAAGCAAGACAAAATGCCTATTTCTTAGACCTGGGGGGAGGGGGGGCAAGGGACCTCAGAGACCAACTTCCTAACTTTACAGATGGGGAAACAGAGGCCAGAAAAGATCATCTGTCCAAGATCATACAATCAATACACTTGCACTTGTACTGGTGGTATTTCATAGGCTCATAAATTTAGAGTGAGAAGGGACCCCAGACACTATTTAAACAAAGACTCTTAACCCTTCTTTGCATCATGGACCCCTTTGGCAAATCGGTGGAATCTGTGGACCCATTCTCAAGAGAATGTTTTTCAATGCATCAAATAAAATGCATATGATTAAATCTATTGAAATAAATCTATTTTTGAATAATTATTTTTTGAATAAATCTATTTTATCTATTTAGTTTTTGATTAAGTCTATTTTATAGAAATAAATCTATTTTTCCCATCCAAGTTCATAGGCCTCCTGAAATTTATCCATCGACTCCTCTTTCCATGAACCCCAATTTAAGAACTGTTCATCTAATCCAACCTCTTCATTTTACAGATGAAAACACTGAGGCACCACACGGTGGGGTCTTTTCCTAAGAATACATGAATGGTAAGGATCAGAGGCAAGATTTAAATCCAGATCTTCTAACTCCAAAGCCAATAGACTTTTCACCACAATCACTCCAAGTTTCCATCCAAAACACTTAGTTACAGCATTATTAGCACCCTGGTTCTAACAGGCAGGTGGGAGGATGTATAGGACGAAGGCCAGTTCTCTGACTCTTCCAGAAAACTTACTTGGTTCTGAAATCATCAGCAGCCAGTTTGGCATTGTCAATCTGTACCACCAACCTGGCATTCTCTGCCTTGGTACACAGAGTCTGGAAATAAAATAGCAGAATAAATTAGTGAATGAATGAATGAGCCTCAGAAATGCTGTGAGGTAGAGGAAATGGATCAGGCTCTTTCTAGGGCATTTCATTCCAGGCTTCTGGAGAACAAGATCTTCATCTAACTCAAAGGCAAGAGGAAAGAGTCTAAGTGTCCTCCAGAATCTAAGGAGTTTTTTTTTTCTGTCTGCATATCTCTCTTGCTAGCCATAATTTCAAGGAACACAGGCTAAGGGGGGAGACAGAGGGAGAGAGACAGAGACAGAGAGAGAGAGAGAGAGACAGACAGAAACAGAGACAGACAGATAGAGACAGACAGAGAGAGAGAGAGTGACAGAGAGAGAGGAGACAGAGAGACAGAGAGAAGAGACAGAGAGAGAGAATGAGAGACTGACTGACATTAATGGAGGTAATGTAGTACAGTGGGAAGGGTGCCAGGTTGCCAGGTTGAATGAAGACCTGGTGCTTACCTGCCTAAAGGCAACCAGGTGATATAGTGTATAGAATACTGGACCTAGAGTCAGAAAGACCTGAATTCAAACCGGGGCTCAGACACTTAATAGTTGACCCTGGGCAAATCATTTAACAAGTCTCCTTATGTTTCCTCAATTGTAAAATGGGGCTAATTTACTCACTTCCCAGGGTTGTTGTGAGGATTAAATAAGATAACATTTGTAAAGTACTTAGCATGGTGCTGGGCACACAGTAGGCACTTAATAAATGTTTATATCCTTCCTTTCTTCTTTCTTTCTGTTCTTTCTTCCTTCCTTCTATCCTTTTCTTTCCTTCCTTTTTTCTTTTCTTTTTTCCTTCCTTCCTTCCTTCTTCCCTTTTTTCTTTCTTTCCCTTTTTGTGCTTTCCTTCTACTTAGTGTCTGTGTGACTTTAGGCAAATTACTGATCTTGCTATTCAGTCATTTCAGTCATGTCTAACTCTTTGTGAGACTCCATTTGGGGGTTTTCTTTGCAAAGATACTAGAATGATTTACCATTTCCTTCTCCAGCTCATTTTACAGATGAGGAACCTGAGACAAAGTTAAGTGACTTGCCCAGGGTCACACAGTTAGTAAGGGTGTGAGGCTGGATTTGAACTCATGAGGATGAGTCTTCCTGATTTCAAGCCCAATGTTTTATGGGCTTTAATTTCCTTATTAGTAAAAATGAAGGAGTTGACCTAAGGTCCCTACAATCTCTAAACCTAGGCTCCCATGACCCCAAGTCATGTGTGAATGCCCTTCCTGGTCTGAGTGAAGGTTAGGAGGAAATCTGTTGTGTGGTATCCCCTGGATTATCAGAAGACATCAAATCCAACCTGTATGGAAGCCCATCTGTATGTGATGGTAGTACATCCATGCTGTAGTGATTGCATGTTAGTGTCTGAGCTCTTACCTTCTTCTGGAGCTCCTCAATGGTCCTAAAATAGGACTGATAGTCAGGACACATGTAAGGGACTTGCTGCTCGCACCATTCTCGGATCCTGCCCTCCAGGTCCGCATTCTCCCTCTCCAACTGGCGCACCTTCTCCAAGTAGTTGGCCAGCCGGTCATTCAAAAACTGCATGGTCTCTTTCTCATTACCATTGAGGATGCCCTCACCAAACCAGCCTCCAATCCCAGAATAGCTGGAAGAGAACCCACTAGTAGGAGGGCAGAAAGCAGGCAACCAGCTAGCGGTCCTACACCTGGGTCTGCTTAGGCCAACAGAGCATGTTGAGAAGCTCCGGCCCCCATGAGAGAGACTTGGGAGCTTACAGGAGCTACTAGAGTATACCGTGGATACTCTCATGGATCCCCCACTTCCCCCATATAGACCCTTGAGAGAACCAGAAGAGAAGGCAGCTTTGTGGCCCTGGGAAGTCATTGTACAGGCACAATGTTGCTTGTGGATCAGGGCAAGCAAATCCCCCAGATCCTGAAAGCCCTTACCAGGATCTGGCTCTTATATCCCTATACCAGTGGGCGTTGGCATGTTACAAAGAGTTTTCTCCTCATTAAAGTTAATGCTAAATTTCTACCAGAACATCTCATTACTCTGTTATTTAGCCGCTCGTGAACATTGCCTTGCCTCATAAAAAATACGCTCCGTTTGGTTGACTGCTAAGTCAAGACTCATCTCTCCCACTCCATGTGGCTGGGATGAGAGTCTCAGGTTAATTCTTCAAAGGGACCTGTCATCAGAGCCCAGACCTCAGTCTCATTAACCAAGCGTGGGAGACAGGATCTAGAAACTGGCATCCATTCCCTCACTTTCACCAGCTTTTTCTCCTTTTATGAGCCCTAGAGCATGGAGGCTTCTAGACTAACTCCAGCCTAGCCACCAGGACATCTCCTTGGAAGTTAACATTTGGTTTTATCAAGTCAGAAACTCTAGGAGCAAGGAGAAGAGATGCTGGAGGCTCTTCAGTGACCTACTGAAACCCAGGAGCAGATCATAGTTCTGAGGACATTCTATTACCACAAAACCTGGTTTAGTTAGCTGTGGAAGGTTGGGAATAGTCTTAGACTTCATGGAAGCCCTAACAGAAAGGCAGCTAGGTAAAGCAGTGGATAAAGTACTAGTCTTGGAGTCAGGAAGACCTGAGTTCAAATCCTACTTTAGACACTTACTAGTTATATGACCCTGCATAAGTCACTTAATTTTTCTACGCCTCAGTATTCTCTACAAAACAGGGATAATCACAGAACATACCTCACAGAGTTGTGAGAATTAAATGAAAAAATATATGTAAAGTGTTTTGCAAACTTTAAACCCTTATATAAATGCTAGCTATTGTTATTCATGTAAAAGATTATCTCATATGAAAATGACTCATGCTGATTTCCATCAGTATGAAACTGTTAAATGTTTTAGTGATGCTTTTTTGAAACACTAATATCAATTTTCAATGATGCCACCATGGAACCTTTCTATGGGCAACTAGGAGATGCAGCACAAAGAAAGCTGGGTCCGGAGTCAGGAAGAGCTAAGTTCAAATGTGGCTTCTGACACATACTACCTGTGCCAACCTAGGCAAATCATTTAGCTGCTGTCTGCCTCAGTTTCCTCAAATGTAAAATGAAGATATTAGTAGCACCTACCTCCCAAGGTTGTCTTGAGAACAAAATGAGATAACATTGTAAAGTGCCTGCTATATAGTAGGTGCTTTAATATGTTTGCTTTCTTCCTTCTTTCCTACTTAACCAAGAATAAAAAGGTGTCATTAAGTAGAAGAAACCAACACATTAGTTTCATTCCACACCTAGAGTCTACACCTTTCTCTATCAAGAAGAGAAAACCACGGTTCATGACCAATCATCTGGAATTAGACTGGCCATTGCACTGACTAGAGTCCTGAAGTCTCTCATTTTTCCTTTCATGTTATTGTGGTCACTTAATAATTCATTCTCTTGGCTCTACTTACTTCACTCCTACCATTTCTGAGGAAAGCTATATATTCTCCTCCTTGCTTGGTAATTTAGGAATAGTATTCCTTTGAAGTCATGGATATTCTTGTCTTAGAGACTTTTGAAAGATTCCACATGATCATTGAAAACCCTTCACTATCTGGATTGAACTTGTTCTTTTTTTTCAGATTTACCGCACATTACTCCCCTTCTGATGCTCAAAATTCTAGCAAAATAATGCTGTACTCAGTATTTTATCTCCTACCTCCATACATTTGTATATTCCTCCTTGCCTGGAATGAATTTCCTCCTCCCACCAGTCTCTTAGACTCCCTAGTTTCCCTCCAGGTTCAACTAACATA
The DNA here is from genome assembly GCA_028646575.1 of Pseudocheirus occidentalis. Taxonomy (NCBI): domain Eukaryota; kingdom Metazoa; phylum Chordata; class Mammalia; order Diprotodontia; family Pseudocheiridae; genus Pseudocheirus; species Pseudocheirus occidentalis. The sequence goes on from CM053593.1 coordinate 152,207,611, forward strand.
GGAAATATTTCCTGATCTCTTAGCTGTTAGGACTTTCTCCCTCCTCAATTTCATTTATTATATTTATATTTTATGTATTATTTTATGTCACATACAAAATTATAAATATAAAATTAATCATAAATATTATTTTATATATTATTATGTATTTATACATATATATTTTTACACATGATATTTCCCTCAATTAGCTCCTTCAGAGTAAGTTTTTTTGTTGTTTTGCCCTTGTATTCTCAGTACTCAGTAGTAGCTTCCTCACAGTGGGCACCTAATAGATAGATATAGACAGATATCTGATATCTATAGATATAGTGTGTGTATGTATACATGTATGTGTGTATATATAGTGTATACATGTATATATTGCACTGGGTTAAATTACAACACATAGCTACACATTTGCTACAGCATGTGATTGTAATTGAGAAAGTTTCAGCAAGAAAGCATGATGTAATAGAGAATGTGGAACTAGGAATCAGGATACCTGGGTTCTGGTGGTTGCTGTGACACCAACTAGCTTCATGATTTTAAGACATGCCTTATCCTAAGACAAGTCATTGCTCCTTTCTGGGTCTCAGTTCCTTCATTTGTAAAATGAAAGTGTTGGACTAGATGATCTCAAAGATGCCTTCCAACTCTATGCTTAAGATATTTCTTTTCCTATAACAGAAAAAATCAATCTGTATTTCAAGGGTAAGAGGAAAGAAGGACACATAAAAAGAAACTTAGAGACCTTCAAGATGATCTAGGCCAATTTCTTTATTTTACAAATTAGGAAACTGAGGCTACTGCTACCATTACTAGCTAAAATGGAAGATAGACAGACAGACAGACAGAGACAGAGGCATAGAGAGAGAGGGGGAGAGACAGACAGACAGACAAAAAACAGAGAGAGACAGGGGGGAGAGGAAGTGAGAGAGAGAGAGAGAGAGAGAGAGAGAGAGAGAGAGAGAGAGGAAAGAACGGGGGCAAGGGGAGAGAAAGAGAGCATTTATTAAGTGCTTACTGTGTACCAGCCACGATTAGCTCTTGAAGGTTTGCAAAGCACTTTGCATATATCATCACAAAAATTTCTGGAGTAGAAGTTATCATTATCCCAATTTCACAGTTAAGGAAACGGAGGCTGAAAGAGTTTAAGTGGTTTTCCCAGCTAGTAAGTATCTGAAACAGGAATTGACTCTGGATCCAATTCTCTATCCCCTAAGCCACCTAGTTGCCCCAAGAGGAGGGAAGTGATTTGCCCCCAGGTTGCACATGATAAAGCCAGGACAAAAAACCTAGCATGTCTTCTGAATAGGATGTTTCATTTGTTATACCTCAGTGGGTCCTCTAGTAGAGATGGAACAGAGTGCAGAAAAATCAATGGATATGGAGAGAGGAGTCTACAATTGAGCTATGTAATTTCACGACTGAGCCATCATGGGGTTCAGGATTGCTTTGTCTTTCTGTTAGGACACATGCTGTTTTCCTGTAACTAAGTTCTGCCCTCACCCCAGGATGCTGGAACAAGTCATTGTTGACAGTCCAGGGAAAAAGATGAGCTTTGTCAAGTCTAACAATGGAAAAATCAATGCCTCACCCTGGCATCTGTCTGTCCCCAAGGAAGGTTTGACACTGGTTTGTTGTGATGAGACTCTCATTCCTAAGCAACTGTTGGTTATATTGTTTAGGAGAGTTTTGAGCACATAGAACACATCCCCAAAGGGGTTTGGCCAGAGCCCCCCATTTGAAGCAGTGTTTGGGGGCCTCATGAGTCAACATGTCATCTCCATGCCCCAGAGGTCCAGGGAAAGAGTGCCACAGCACACCAAACACAACCACAGGGCTTTGAGTGGGTGCCAGCTACCTCTCATCACTGGAAATATATCTGTGCAAAAGGACGCCACTGAGACGGAGGTTAGAGAGAGCTCCAGTGTTGTTTTCATTCCCCATGCATGTGAGAACAGGTCCCTTCTCTATCCCTTGGAGGCCTCCATGGGGCAGACACTAGAATGAGCAAGAGAGTTTCTTTTTTGACCCCAGCACTACTAAGAGATCAAGGCAAAGAAAATTCCAGTGGAGTTCAGGAAAAGCCAACACTATTTTTGGGATCCTCCATGTCAGATGTTCCCAGAAGAAAAAAGTAATATGGACAGAGATTAGCTTTTTACATAGATTTCCTTGCCTAGTAAAAGTGAACTGCTTAATACTGAAGCAAACTACTTGCTCTCTCTCTCTTTTTTGTTTTGTTTTTTCTTCCTCATTCATTCCATTGGTTATAATTCTTTCTTACAACTTGACTAATGTTTAATATGAAGGTATATGTAGAACCTATATTGGATTGCATGCTGCCATGGCGGGGGGGGAAGGCGGATAGAAAATTTAGAACTAAAAAACTTGTGAAACTGAATGTTGTGAACTAATAGTAAAATAAATAAAGAGAATAAAGTCAGCTGCTTAGAAGGGGTTTCACTGAGGGGAAAGTAGGGGGAATGGGGGAGGAATCAGCATTAACTCTTTTGCCATCTCCACTCTACCTATTCAAATCCTACCTATCCTGGAGGAGGGCATTAGAGGTCATAAGAAATTCTAGCTGTTCAATAGGATAGACATGAGAACCGCACCTGTGATTTCCTTGGTATGGGAAACTTCTGGGACAAAATCCATTAGTACCAATCATTATCTTTCCCCAAATACCTCCTCTCTTCCAAACTTGCCTCTTACTGTCCCCAAGACATCCTCAGTTCCAGTCACATCCTTACCCTCCATATCCACTCTGTCTGTCTATCTTATTTCTACCTTCACAACATCTTGTATATATTAGCCCCTCTCTCCACTCACACGGCCACCAGCCTCTACTCATCTGACACCTGGATTATTGCAATAACCTGCTCATTGATCTTTCTGCCACAAATCTCTTCCCATTCTAGTCCATCCTCTGTTCAGACGTCCAAGTGATTTTCCTGAAGGATAGATCTGACCATGCCACCCTACCTACTCAGTAAATTTCAGTGGCTCCCTATTACCTCCAGGATCAAACAGAAAATCTTCCATTTGCCTTTTAAAGCCCCTAACAAGCTGCTCTTCTCCTAACATTCCAATCTTTTTATACTTTACTCCATACTTCTCATACTTCAAGCACCTAGCATCCTCACACAGGACTCTCTCTCTCTCTCTCTCTTTCTCTTTCTCTCTCTCTCTCTCTCTCTCTCTCTCTCTCTCTCTCTCTCTCTCTCTCTCTCTCTCTCTCTCTCTCTCTCTCTCTCTCCCCCCAGCTTTGTGCCTGCTCCCTGACTGTCCCCTATACCCAGAATGTTCTCCCTCCCCCTTCTACTTCTTGGCTTTCCTAGCTTCTTTCAAGATTCAGTTCTAGTCTTGCCCTCTGTAAGAAATCTTCCCTGTCCGTAGTGCTAGTGCCTTCCTAGGATTCTCTCTCATTTACACTGTACATTCTTGGAATAATATAGTTGATTTCATAAAGTCTCCTACATTACAGTGGCATGAAAAAGCTAGCATTTACTCTTGAAGGAAGAGACCTGTTTTTGCCTGTCTTTGTAGCCCAGTGCTTAGCACATAGTAAAGCACATAGCACAAGTTCAGCACCTTCTCTGCATCATACAGAGTTTCCTAGAATGCTAAAAGAATAAATGAGGAGAGGAGAGGAGAGGAGAGGAGAGGAGAGGAGAGGAGAGGGGACGGGAGAGGAGAGGAAGGAGGGGAGGGGAGAGGAGG
>CM053593.1:152211821-152253473 GCA_028646575.1 Pseudocheirus occidentalis
AGGGAAGGAGGAAGATGATTGCCACAGACATAAGGCTGCATGTTGTGGAGATAGCTAAATAATGAGGAGGCCTTTTTATGGGCAAGATGAGACAAAAACTCCTTTACCAAGTCCATTATCCCAGCGACAGAGTCCAAAGTTCCAGCAGAAGAAAGCTGAGGAGGATGGCCAGAGTGCAGACAGCATGATGTGGAATTGACTGGGGAGTCCAACATATATCATGACAAAAAACTACTATAAATTCAGAAGCATTTAATATGAGTTTGAATTTTATTAATCATGGAGGTATTTACATATCTTTGAAAAACAGTAAAATGTTTAAGATATTATTCAGTCTACAAAAGGTGTGTTTGCTTATATATTATACAGAATCAAACTAATATTTTGATGGAATTTTATAAAGAACAAGGCACAGTGTATGGTACACATAAAGTCTCAGATCTTCTGCAATAACTCCAAGGCACCTCAGGATCTGGACTCCACAGAATGGAAATAATCACCTTATGCTATTCCCTACTACATTGTTCAATTCATTTCAACAAACATTTTTTGAACATTTAATATGGACTACACGGTGCTAAACCCTGAAAAGACAAAAATAAAAAGGAAACTGCCCCTATTATCAGAGAGTTTACTTTCTAGTGCAAGGGGGAGTTGGAGGGGGAAGAGGAAGAGAAGGGAGTCATGTAATATGTACACAATTAAGTAACAAGTATTTCTGGATCCCTTGGTTCATGTCAAATGTAGTATCTAGAATGTGACATGTGGACCAGTCCATTATAGCAAAGTAATACCCTAGGAAGAGATAATTCCCAAAAGAAGAGACAGCTAATGACTGGGGCATCAGAACAGGCCCCGTGGCCAAGACAACACTTATATTGTGATTTGAAGGAATCTAGGGATTCTACAGCACCCCAGTAAGGAAGGAAAGTATTCAAGGCATGGGAGCCCACTAATGAAAAGCCACTGAGGTGGGATATGGAATGTTGCAAACACCGAATGAGCTACCAAACCAGTTTGACTGGAACAGAGGGGACATGAAAGGAGAATAATAGAAAATAAAACTGAAGGTGTAGGTGAGAACCAGACCGTGGAGGGCTTTAAATAATAGGCTAAGGATTTTATATTTTACCCTAGAGGCAATAAGTAACCACTGATGATTTTTTTCAGAAAGATTGTGACATGGATATATCTGTGTCTTAATCAATTGCTAGTATTCCTAAACAGTAAACTTTATGAGAGCCAAAGAATATGTCCTATATAATAATCATTATGTGTCTCTATTCCTTCCCCCATCCCTAGCACATAGTGAGTGCTTTGATGAATTTTTATTGAATTAAGTTAAATTGAATTCTTAGTATATTCTTCAATAGCCATTCTCAAAGTTTTTGAGGGGAGGGATCTCAAGACCCTTTTACAGTCTTAAAAATTATCAAGAATGCCAAATAGCTTTGTTCAAGTGGTTAGTTATCTCTACTAATATTTACTATATCAAGAATTAAAATATCTCAGTATTATTTTTTATTTTTTGTATTTTTTCCAGTTACATGTAATAACAATTATAACATTCTTTTTAAAAATTTTGAGTTACAAATTCTCTCCCTCTCTCCCTTTCTTCTCCCCTCCTTAAGAAGACAAGAAATTTTATACATATTACACATGTGCAGTCATGCAAAACATATTTCTATATTAGCCATGTTGCAAAAGAAAATACTGACAAAAATGCGAGAAAAATAGTTTTAAAAAGTATTCTTCAATCTGCATTCAGACTCCATCCATTCTTTCTCCAAAGGTGAACCTCTCCATATTATTATGAAAATAGTTTTGACTTTATAGAACCCCTGAAAGAGTTCCAGGGACCCTTAGGAGCGTCCTGAACATACTTTGAGAACCGATGCCCTACAATATTACACTAGACTCCCAATAGCCATTGAATACATTACAAAGTCACAGAATGTGGGAATTCCTTCATCTTACAGATCATGAAACTTAATCCCAGAACAGTTAAGTGACCAGGAACACACAGCAAACAAAAGACTTAGCTAAAACTCAGACCCCCAGGTGTTCTGACTCTAAGATCACAACTAGCTGAGTGTTTTGTAGAAATGAAGAGAAGAAAGAAAAGACTCAAATGAACCAGATGATCTGATAGTAGCCTCCTGAAAATTAAAATCATAGACTCACAGATTTAATAATAGTAAAGATTATAGTCCCTAACCCCCTCATTTTGCTGATTGGGAAACTGAGGTTCAGGTTATATTACTTGTCAAAGGAGTCACACTGGTTAAGGAGCAAAGCCAAGATTTAAACCCACATCCAAATTCAGTGGTTTATTCTACTTTTCTAGAGCACCTTTAGCATTAGAAATTTCAATTGTACTTTACATGTCCAAAGCCAGAGTACTCAATGAGGAGAGGAGGCTTAGAAAACCCATCCCAAAGCAAAAACTACATCTAGAATCTCACTTAAAATTTTTTAAAAGATAAACATAAAATAAAACATTTTTGTGAATGGTTTAAACATGGAGTTAAAACACCTTTAATAATTAGCCAATTTTATTTTATTTTATTTGTCCTTTCGTTTTTAGTAAATAAAAATATTCATCTCAATAATGCTTACAAAAGAATTTTAAAATGCAGCATACATATTGAGAAGTACCCACTTCCCCCCCCACCCCAAGAGAACCCTCTGTTCCAGCCAGGCTATTCTGTCTGCCCATTTCCCTCCTACCTGTACCTTTGCTCCTGCTAGTCCCCCACCTAACACATCCTTCCCTTTGCTTTTCCTCCCTGTATATCTAGATGCTATCTATCCCTAAAGGTCCAGTTCAAATCTCACTTTTTCCATAAAGTCTTCCCTGATCACTCCTACTCCCATTCTGCCATACTCTCAGAGCTCTTGTTTTTTAATTTTACTTTTATGTTTTTAATTTATGGAATAAAATAAGCATTTTTCATAACATAGTATAATAAAAAAGATGATTACATATGGAACTGCATATCTATTAGATATGACTTGCTATTCCTTTTAAATATATAATAAAGTTATATAAATTTTTTTCTTCCCTCCCCCCTCCACAATGCCCTTGTGTCTTCCTGACTCCAGAACCTGCACTCTATCCACTTTGCCTGCTAGCCACCCTAGAATGGTTAAGAAAACATCAAAGTGTTTGTTGAAATCCCTTGGCATGAGGACAAAATTTAAGGTGGATGGAGAGACTCTAAACCAGGCACTAAACTCATTGGGAAAGGAGGGAGAACATGCTGAAGGTCAATAAATTGTAGCTGCCAGAATGTTGATTTGTTGACAAGTTTGGATAGAGTGAGTTACAAAGAAAGAAGCAATGCTGAGTGATGGCAAATGAGGAAGAATCTAAGAATCTGGAAGTGGTAACGGGGGAAAAGGCAAATTCGAATTCCACTCACCAAGACCCGTAAGTCAAGGGGTATGAGACAAGATACAACAGAACCAGTGGATGGAGTGCCGGGTCTGGAGTCAAGAAGACTCATCTTCCTGAGTTCAAATCTGGCCTCAGGCACTTACTTAGTTGTGTGACCCTGGGCAAGTCACTTAACCCTGTTTGCCTTAGTTTTCTCTTCTGTAAAATGAGCTGGAGAAGGAAGTGGTGAACCATTCCAGTATCTTTACCAATAAAACCCCAAATGGGGTCACAAAGAGTCAGACACAACTGAAAAAACAACTCAGCAAAAGACAGAAGACCACAAGGACGGGGAAGGATCTTTCCTCTAAAGCATAAGAGGGAAATACAGACATTTATCCTCAAGAAGAGAAGACTCCTGGAAGATAGGATATTTGATTTCAAGGATTCAAGGCTATCTTGTAGAAGATTCAACTCGCTCTGTTTGAATTCAGAGGGCAGAAACAGGAGTAATGAAAGGAAGTTGGCAGGAGATGAGTTTGGGCTCCATGTTGGCAATATCTGCCTAACCATTAGAGCTATCAGAAAGGGATTGAACAGGGGCAGCTAGGTGGTGCAGAAAATGGAGCACTGGGCCTGGAGTCAGGAGGAACTGAGTTCAAATCCTGCCTCAGACACATAACACTTACTAGCTGTGTAACCTTGGGCAAGTCACTTAACCCCAATTGCTCTGCCTTCACCTCTCAAAAAAAAAAGTGATTGATTGATTGATTGATTGATTGGGCTTAAAAAGGGAAGGAGTAGGGCCCTGACATATAGGGAAGATGAAAGGGTGATATTCTAAAGGAGAAGAGGCCATGAAGGAAAGGTCCAGGAAAGCTGAAATCCAGCATTGAAGAGACCTCTGTGACATCTGTTTAGTAAATACAGCATCTCTCGAACTCCGTACTCCAGAACCAGCTTGATGCTGTAGAGAAACAAATGGACCAAAGAGATGAAAAGAGCCTCGATTCTGCCACCATCAGGGTCACAGCAATAGAAAAAGTGATGGATTGGAATCAGAAGACCAGAGTTTGAATTCCAACTCTGATATTCATTAACACCGTGACCACAAACAAGCCAGTTGAGGCAGGTGGGTGGTACAATGAATAGAGCTCTGGGCCTCCACTCAGGGAGACTTGAGTTCAAAGAGTTCTACCTCAGATGTTTACTAACCACAGGTCTGCCTCAGTTGCCTCAACTATAAAATGGGTATGATATCAGAACCTACCTTACAAGGTTGTTATGAGGCTCAAATGAGATGATATTTGTAAAGTGCCAAACCCAGTGCCTGGTGCTGCTTATTATTTCCTTCCCTCCTCTTCTATAAAATGAGAGGGTGGAACTAAATGGTATCCTCAATATGTCCAGAACTGAATTCATTTTCTTCCCCCCTAAACCCTCTGCCCCTCTGACCTTCCTTGTTACTGTAGAGGGCAACACCGTCCTCCCAGGCCTTCAGGGGAGGCCTCCTCCCCCTACCCAGTCACCTCGGATTCCTCACCATCTCCCACCTTCCATAGTGAATCTATCACTAAGCCCTGTTGATTTCACCTCTTCAACATCTGTAGGATATACTCCCTTCTCTCCTCTGTCCCTGCGATCGCCAGGCACAGACCCTCGGATCACCTCACACTTGGGTTACATTAACGGTCTGCTGGTGGATCTGCCTGGCTCAAGCCTCTCCCTACTCCAACCCATCCCCTATTCAGCTACTACAGTGATTTTCCTAAAATATGGGTCTGACCATGTCACGCTCACACACACACACACACACACACACACACACACACACACACACACACACACACACACACCGTTCAATAAACTGCAGTGGTATCCCCTTCTGGAGCAAATACAAAATATTCTATCTCTCATTCAAAGCCCTTCACAACCTAGGCCCCTCCTGCCTTTCCAAACTTCTTTTACTTCCTCCCTGCCCCATACTCTTTGAGCCAGTGACAATGGCCTGGCTGCTCCATGAACAGATTGTCCATCTCTCAGCTCTGGGCATTTTCTCTGACTGTCTCCCATGCCTAGAACTCTGTCCATCCTCATTTCCTATTGGCTTCTCTGGTTTTCTTTAAGTCCCAACAAAAAATTAAAAATTCTATCTACAGGAAATTTGTCCCAGCCCCTCTTATTTCTAGTGCCTTTCCTCTCTTAATTATTTATTTATCCTGTATATAGCTTGTCTATATAGGTTTATGTATATATTGTCTCCTCCATTAGATTAAAAACTCTTCCAGGACAGAGACTTTTTGCTTCTCTTTGCATTCTCAGCGCTAAGCACAGTGCAGAGAGTACAGTAGGTGCTTTTAGATGTTTATTGACTAACTACCTAACCGAGGCCCTTTTCAACCAGACATTCAGCAACCCTTAGTAAAGGGTAAGGCCATTGTGGGCAGGCATTGTTTTCCTTTCTGGCTTGGTATCTATCCCCACTGTGCCTGAATATAGTGAACCCTTTAATGAATGTTTATTGAACTGTCTTGAGCCAGAGAGAGGCAGGAAATTCCTAAAGAAGCTCCCACCACACCTTTTCACATAAGTGCTTCCTTATCTCATAGACCCAGGGAGTGTGGGGAAATGTAGAGAAATCACAGAGAACCACTTTTGCTGTGCCAAAAGAACTAGATTTATTGGAGAAGTTATCACAGGAGCTTGCTTACAGTTGGAAAGATGTCAAAGGTGGAAACATAACAGAAGAAACATCTCATAAGGGGAAAAAAAAACACAAAAATAACTTGCTAGACCCAGGACAGACCCCCTTGAGAAAAGGCATTCATTAGGTAGAGTTTCAGCAGCATGATGAATTTGAGGTTTCCTCCCTGCCCTGTGCCAGGCTGGGACAGCCAGGATGCTTACAGGGGCCGCTGCTGGACATGCTCTCTGGAAGAAATGACTTTCCCATCTTTGATCTCCTCAGTGATGGTGCGGATATGAGTGCTGACGTGGGAGCCCGTGTTACACGGGACACTAGGAGGGCAGGGCACACGGACCACAGGCTTGTACTCTGTGGCGCAAGGGTGGGCAGGAAGCCTGAGAAAACAAAGGCATAGGAAGGTGAATTTTTCATCCAAGACTTTGGTCAAGATTTCGGCAAAATGAAAGGGACAACAACTGAGAGATTAGTGAAGGAGAAAATAGCCAGAGTGAGTTTGCAGGCTATTGATGCTTTCTTCTCATATAAGAGGCTGTATGTATTGGGGCTGATTGAAAGGGTTGTTAAAGGATTCATAGTACTGTATATGTGGAATAACTTCTTTTCTCCTTTGTAAAGTATAAAACCCCAGATTTCTTGAAGAAGCCTCAAGATATCTTTGAATCCATTCCTTTACAGCTTGTTCAGAAAGAATCTCATTAATTGAACTCACTCATTGTCTCATATATTGGAGACTGGGTTTCTTTAGGCTCAGTGCTATAACAATGACAGGACAGCTGAAGCTTTTCCCAGGGCACTAACATCCATGAGCATACTTCTCCCTGTTTCATGTTCTTTCCCTAAGGCCTAGGATCCTTTCATAGTACTGCTCATGCAGTACTCCCTTCCTCATTCTCATTTCAGGGATCGTGGGCAAGGAGTGGGTAGTACGGAGGGTTCACCAGCCTGCCCTGAGTGCCAGAATTTCAAGCTACTGCTCCTGCCCATGAGTTTGGCCTTGCCAGTACCCTGGAACACACACTTACTTGCAGTCTTCTCCTTCTAGCAGTCGACGGTATGTGGCGATCTCTGACTCCAGCCGGGCCTTGACATCCAGGAGGACCTGATACTCCTGGTTCTGCCGTTCTAGGTCACAGCGGATCTCTGCCAGCTGAGCCTCCACATTGCCAATCAGGCACTGCAGCTGGGCCAACTGTGAACCATAGCGGGCCTCTGTTTCTGCCAAAGTGCATTCCAGAGAATTTCGCTGCAAAGAGAAGATAAAGAAATCTCCATTAGTTTTATTCTAGATTGTTGGGCCTCTTTATAGCAATTCCATTGGGAAGTCCCCCTGGGGACAGGTTAGAGGCTCAGTGGTGGCTGAGGAGGCTGCCAAGTGCTCACCATGCTGTGCTGGGTCTGCAGCTCAATCTCCAAGGCGTTGACATTGCGTCTCAGCTCGATGATCTCTGTCTGGCAGCACTGGAGCTGTTCAGAACTAGACACCACTTGTTGGTTCAATTCCTCTGTCTAAAACAGACACAAGGCATCAAGGCGTGGTCAGGAGGGACAACAGCCCTCTACAAATCTCTCCACTTGCCTCCCCCAGGTACCCACCTGGGTGGTGAACCAGTTCTCCACATCTCTGCGGTTATTCTCCACCAGGGCCTCATACTGGCATCTCATGTCATTCAAGATCTTGTTGAGGTCCACAGGTGGGGCGGCATCCACCTCAACATTGAGCCGGTCTCCAAGCTGCCCTCGGAGAATGCTGACTTCCTACAATGAGCAAAGCACCAATTAGTTCCAGTTCCTAAGCCTGGCCATCTCCACTCCATGGTCCAAACAGGAACATGGTGACTTACTTCCCTCAGAGGGTAGCTTAGTACCATTGAAATCTAGAAGACTTAGGTACAACCTTAGGAGAATCCAGGTGGTATAGTAGATAGAGCACTGGGTCTGGACTTAGGAAGACCTGGCCTCAGATGAGCTATGTGACCTTGGGCAAGTCACTTCACCCCAATTGCCTCAGTTTCCCTGTCTATAAAATGGGGATAATAATAATAGGGTTGTTGTGACAATCGAGTGCGATCGTCATTATAAAGCACTTAGCACTTAGTACTGCATAAGCGTTAGCTATCATTATTATCCAAGCCCCAGTTCTGACACACACTGTCTATTACCCTGATCAATCAGTCAGTAAGCATTTAATAAGTATCTGCTATCTGCCAGGCACTGTGCTAAGCTCTGGGGACTACAGAGAGAGACAAAAGATAGTCCCTGATCTTGAGGAGCTCACAGTCTAATAGTCATTTAATTAACCTCTCAGGTCTCTATGACTATGAATTGCAGAGGAGGTACCCCCCTGCTCTGGATAAGGAAGTTCCTCACTGGAAGGGCCCTATGTTAATGAAACTACAAGTCCCTTTCCCTGTTTAGAATCATAAGATGTTGGAATCCAAAGGGACCTTCAGAGATCACATAGTTCCACATTCAGGGGTTCTGAATATTTTTTGTGTCCTGGGCCCCTTTGGAAGACTGGTGAAGTCTATGGGACCCTTCTCAGAATCATGTTTGTTGTTAGAGGTTAGTGAAGCCAAAGGTCTAACTTTTTCTTCCCATCTAAGCTCCCAGAGTCTCTGAAATTTCTCTGTAGACCTCAAGTTAAGAATCCCTGAGGTTGTTGAAGCCCCTAATCCCCTCATTCTGCCATCAGCTCTTTTCTGACCTCCTCATGGTTCTTCTTGAGACAGAGCAGTTCCTCCTTCAGGGACTCAAGCTGCATCTCCACGTCAGCCTTGCACAGGGTCAGCTCATCTAGGATCTTGCGAAGGCCGTTGATGTCAGCCTCTACCAGCTGACGCAGGGACAGCTCAGTCTCATACCTACAATTCAATCGAACATGCATTTATTAAATGACTATTGCCTTCCAGGCCCAGGAAATAGCTAGACAACATAGGGAAGGGACTAGGTCTGTAACTTCATTGATAGAGCTCCCAGATAAATAAGTTTCCTCTGCCAATGTAGGTCAACAGCACCTCTACAACTTAGGGTCTTAAAGAGCTACCTAGAGAATGAAGAAGTGAATGGGATTTGCCCAGAATCACATAGCAAGTATGTGTCAGAGGCAGAGCCTGAACTCAGGTCTTGCTAGTTTCAAGCAGGCTCTCTATCCACATCACCACAACTGTCTCTAGCTCATGTAAGGAGTCTCTTCCCAAAGTCTGATTTGAACATTAAAACACCACTATGTTTTTCATGTAGCTTTTCTTTCTAGACTTGAAAAGAGAGATAGTACTTCCTTTTCTCTATCCCTTTCTCAAAGAGTCTTAGTGTATCCTACTTTGTAAATCTGCAAGTCCTTGGAGAGGGTAAAAGGGGTAGGGAGAATCATGCTAGCCAGAGGAATTCTGAGTCCAGTCTTTTTTTTTCAATCTACCAGTTTTAGATACCAACTGGGTATGAAGGATGAAGCAAGGGTGAAGCAAGAGGCAAGGGGTGTTTCTCACTGAGTCCCACTCACTTGGTTCTGAAGTCATCAGCAGCCAGTTTGGCATTATCAATCTGCAGAACCAGCCTGGCATTTTCAGCCTTGGTCAACAGGATCTAGGAAGCAAGAGGTACCACAGAAGTCAGGGCAAAGGAGCAAGTTCCAACCCAAGCACTGCTGAGAGAGAGCAGACCAGTAGAGTTAAGACCATCTTTCAGATCACTGCCTATTTCTCCCTGGGTTGATCCATCCCTGAGCCCTCTCCTGAGTCACTGTGACAAGACAGACAGACACCTATGGGATGATCACCTCAGCTTTGACGGCTCTTCAGTAATCTTCAAGGTCAACCCCAAGTCAGATATCACTTAGTCTACACCCAGTGTGGATGATACTCAATGATAGGACTCAATGAATCAATCAAGAATTTAATAAGGGAGTATTAGGAACTAGGCACTGGGTTAAGCAATGGAGAAAAAAATATAGAATGGAATGAAATGGAAAATGAGTGAAAATGAAATGAAAAATGAAAAATAGCCAATGAGATTTATCTGGGATGTAGAGCCCTCACAACAAATATGTATTAACCACCTACCTACTGTCTCAGACACCTGTACTAAGCTCTGGTTTTCTTCTAACTCTATCTGGAAGGATAGAAACCAACTCCCAGCATGCCACATACAGAGAAGAGAGCTCCATCTTAGGCACATGGTCATTTAGCAATTGCATTTGCTTCTATCTGTTACCTTCTGCTGGAGATCCTCAATGGTCTTGAAGTAGGATTGATAATCTGGGCAAATGTATGGGATCTGAGACTCATACCACTCCCGGATCTTCTTCTCCAGCTCTGAGTTTTCCCGCTCCAACTGGCGCACCTTCTCCAGGTAGTTGGCCAGGCGGTCATTCAAGAATTGCATGGTCTCCTTCTCATTGCCATTGAAAACTCCTTCACCAGCCCAAAAGCCATTCCCACCAAAGCCAGAGGTGTAGTATCCATTGGACAGGTAGGTGTTGGGCAGATAGCTCCCCAGGCCACAGGAGCCCAGCTTCAGAGAAGAGACTGAACCACCACTGTAGGAAAGACTTGGAACCCTACAAGAGCCCAGAGAGCGGACAGAGGAGATCCGAGAAAAGCCACCACTGGTGCCACAGACTCCCCTGAAGGATCCAGTGGAGAATGTTGGAGTGCAGATTTGGGAAGTCATGATGGTAGGAGGAAAAAACTGCAGTTTAGTTTGAAAGCCCAACTTCTGAATTCTCCTTCTTCTAGAGAGTACTTATATACACTTTCTGTTGGGTGTTGGCATGTTGGCAAATTGTCTTCTCTTGGGAAACTTAGTCCCATTTTGGAAGGTTAATCTCATTAGTATGTGATTCTGATAACTATCCGGGATTCCTAGTCTCATAAAAAGTGTTGGATTTGGTTTGCTAAGTCAGGACTCTGTGTGGCTGTCATTCCTTAGTGGAATATGATTTTTATTGCAGCTTCAAAGAGTCCTTACATCAGATCCATTAATAGGGAGTGCCTTTATGGGCTAACATCCTTGGCTCCTGCCATCTCTGAGAATGCCTCAGTGGACACGATCACTTGCTCTTACTCTTCCCCCTCCCATACCATCTTCCCCAAAAGGGCATAGGGGAGCAGGTAGAAAGTTGAGTTTAAAGTCAGAAAGATTATTTGAAAAAAAAACCCAGCTCTGTCATTTACCAATTGTTTCAGTCTTAGTTTTCTCATATGTAAAATGGGTATAATAATGCATGTGTCTATCTTACAGTTGTTGTGAGGCTCAAATGGGTTGATATATGTAAAAAGCACTTTTCAAACCTCATTATGCTGTATTATACCTGGTATTATTATGGTTACTGTTTGGGGGGGTTTGCTTTTTGGAGGGGGGAAGGCAGGGCAATTGGAGTTAAGTGACTTGCCCAAGGTCACACAGCTAGTAAGTGTTAAGTGTCTGAGGCTGAATTTTAACTCAGGTCCTCCTGACTTCAGGACTGGTGCTCTAGGTACTGTGCCACATAGCCACCCCAATGGTTACTGTTTTGAGAGACACGATTGAGTGAAGAGAACTCCTTTTAAAGCCTTTCACAGCTTGGCTCCGATCTAGCCTTCCAGTGTCATTATATATGGCTTTCTTCCCCTCACTCTACAGCATAATCAAACTGGGCTTCTCTTTGGTGTCACCCTCCATCTTCAATCTCCATGCTTTTGCCTTGATCATTCCCGTGCCTAAAATGCATCTTCTCCTTACCTCCAGCACAAAGAATTCCTTACTTCCTCCAAGACACATGACCATCTGCATGATGACTTCCTGAACCTCTCAGTTACTTGTTGGTTCTCTCCCTCTCAAACTGTCTTCTTTGCATTTATTCTGTATTTTCATATATTTTTATTAGTATTTATTCTATATGTCAATATACGTGTACATGTTGTCTCCACCATGGGAGATAAATTCCTTTGAGAGTGGGAGGTATAGAGTAGTTAGGTGACACAATGGATTGAGGACTGGCCCTGGAGGCAAGAGGACCTGAGTTCAAATCCAGCCTCAGACACTTAACACTTACTAGTTGTGTGACCTTGGGCAAGTCACTTAAGCCCAATTGCCTAACTGAGAGACAGAGAGAGATGAGGGTAGGTTGCTTCATTTTTTTTTGTCTATATGTTCCCAGGACCTAGTCTGTAGTAGATGTTTAAGAAATGTAGATCTATTAATTGATTGAACATTTGTACTACCTAGATCACAGGAATATCAGATGAAATAATTTACATGAAGTAATTTGTCCACTATAAAGTGCTGTATCAATGGCAACCACTATTATTTTTAGAGGCAATGTGGTACAGTAGGAAGAGTACTGTACTTGGAGGCAGATGCTAAAATCCTGATTCTACACATTATCTGTGTAGTGTTGCTGTTAATGTTGTTCAGACATGTCCAACTCTTCATGACCCCATTTGGGGCTTTCTTAGAAAAGATGCTGGAGTGGTTTGCCATTTCCTTCTCCTTCCTGTCTTCTTTCTCCTTTCCAGATGAGGAAACTGAGGCAAAGAGGGTTAAATTACTTGCCCAGGGTCACACAGATAATAAGTGTCTGAGTACAGGTGTGAATTAGGGAAGATGAGTGTTCCTGACTCCGGGCCTGATGCTCTAGCTGTGCCACCTAGCTGCCCTGCTATCTGTGTGAGTCTGAGCAAATCTCTATACTTCTGAATTCTCATCTATAAAGAAGAAATGGTTCATGTCTGCACTACATACCTCACAGGATTATTGTATAAATGAGTTTTTATTATCACCTATGATCCAATTGTCTTATAATTTCTCATTATGACCATTGGAAAGTCTGTCCATGCACAAAGTCATAGCTTTGAAGGGATAAGGATCATGGCTTAACAATTTAAGGGAAAAGGAAAGAGGTTCTGTGGATCAACCAATCAGTCCACCAATATCAAGCATTAGTATCAATAAATGAGAAAAACAACAGGGTTTTCTGGGTTCCTGAGCACTTCCTCTTTGCTCAGTCATGACTGTGGCCATTACTCTCTCTTAATGAAGCCAATGCTTCATTTGCCACCTTGTCCCTCTCCCCCATCTGCCTTGTACCTTCTCCCCCTTGGCAGCTATGTGGTGCAGTGGATAGAATATTGGGCCTGGAATCATGAAAATTCATCTCCCTGAGTTCAAATCCAGCCTCAGACACTTAGTTATGTGACCCTAGGCAGGTTTCTTAACCTTGTTTGCCTGAGTTCCTCATCTGTAAAATGAGCTGGAGAAGGAAATGGCAAACAACTCTAGTATCTTTGACAAGAAAACCCCAAATGGGATCACAAAGAGTCACACATGACTGAAACAACTCAACAACAACATCCCCAGTCCTTAACACAGTGTCCGCTACATAGTAAGCATTTAGTAAATGTTGATTGACTGACTACTCTCTCCAAGAGAGAGCCAACTGACCCCATCTGATGAGAACACATCGCACAGTGCCATGCTTAGCTCCAGATGCCGCATTTTAGGAAGGACACATATGAGCTAGAAGGTATACAAAGGATGATAAGAAGGATGGTGAAGATCACTCGGAGCATGGTATTTGAGGATCAGCTTGGATAGAAGAAAAAACGACGGGGACTTCAAGTATCTGAAGGGCCAGCAGCTACAAGGATGTGATTTATTTTTCTGGGCCCTGGAGGACAGAACTAGGAGAAATGATCAGAAATCACAAAAAGGAAAATTTTTACTTAAGATTAAGAATAGCTTCCTCAACATTGTGTTTGTTGCTGAATCATTCAATTGTGTCTGACTCTTCATGACCCCATTTGGGGTTTTCTTGGCAAAGACACTGATTTGCCATTTCCTTCTCCAGCTCGTTTTACAGATGAGGAAACTGAGGCAAACAGAGTGAAGCGACTTGCCCAGGGTCATACAGCAAATAAGTCTCTGAATCCAGATTTGAACTCAGGTCTTCCTGACTCCAGGCCTGGAGCTTTATCCAGTGTGTCACTTATATGCCCTACAGTCCTTACCATTAGAGTTTTCTGAAAGTAAAACGGGGCTGCCCTATAGGCTACTATAGGGCTTCATTGCAAAACAATCAGATTTTTGTGGGCTTGTCTCATTTAGGCTAACCTATTGTCCTGTTCAAAATATACCCTTACTATTCCATGGCTACCTTTGTCCACACTCAAGGATGGATCCCGTTCCTTATCCACCCAAGTCATGAGATGGTGGATTTCTCCCTTCTTGGAGGCTTTAGAGCAAAGTGTAGGTGGGCATCTGTCAGGCATGCTGTAGAAAGAATTTATAGTTAGGTTCAGTTTGGACTAGAGGGACATGAACATTTAGGAGGAAAGCACGCATTGCTCTCCCAGGAACATTCAGCAGTCAGGATCCAAGGGGCTAAATCAGCACAGACTGACCCCATTGCCTTTTGGTCCCAGGGTTGGTACTCTCTTCAAAGCCAGATTCCAAGGACAATCTGAGGGGAGGAATTCCCCTACTTAGTCAAAAGAAAAGCTGCCAAACAGAGGTGGAGGGGGAAATGAAAGGCTAGGAGGAGGAAGAAAGATTCAACCTGGCTTGAGAAATCAAGATGAGATTTAGAGATGCTGTTTAAAAAATCATTTGCAAATGCTCACAAATTAGATACAGTTTGCAAGGGAAGTTTTTATGGAATATCTGTGCCTCTCAAGTTGTAATTTCCTAACCCTTTTAAAGAGTTTTATAGGCTTCTCTCAGGCATTACTCAAGGGCTATGAGGGACACACCTAATCCTGGCTGTGAGTATCTCACCAGACCTACTCAGCTCCCCACCCAGGAAGAACCAATAAAGGGTCCAGAAGTTCTCCTTCATGACAGAACTCCTGTTCATGGGAATGAGAGAACCCAGAGTTAACACTTCCAGTCGGTGTCCAAAGAATCAGGTTTATGGGACAGACAATATTTAGAGGCAGAAGGGACCTTAGAAGTCATCTATCCCAATTCCCTCATTTTACTGAAGAAATTTGAGGCATAGAAAGGTTACATGACTTACCCAGGGTCACATCACTAGTCATGTTAAATTGGGATTTGAATCCAGGTTTTTCTGATTCTAAGTGCAAAGCCCTATCCACTACACTATACTACCTTTCAAAACTTCTCCCACAGTTCAGCCCCAGCAAGATTTGAACTAAAAATGCCTGGTTTAAAAGACTATATTCTCATCCCTAAGTTAAACCTGAGCTTTATCCAGGCTCCCTATAAAGGTTAAATCTTTCATAGAAAGTGTTGGCTCACATATTATCAAATTCTCTCTCCTCCCGGTCTGAGGGTTCCTAAGAAACCCAAGACTTTGAGCCACCTTTTTATTCTGCATCAAGCTTTGGATAACCAGCAGGGACCAGAAGGCCTTCTTTAGCTTGTCATCAGGAGCCTAGAGAGAAAACAAATTCTCCAGTTTCTTGATTTCCATTTCTACGTTTCAAGAATCCTTGAGGACAAATGATAGGGCCCAAAACCAAAGTACAGAGATGTTGGGTATCCCAGCCTGAGCAAACTATGGTACTGGATGTCCTCAATTACCTCTTAATGGATACATGCTCCTAGGATTCCTTAATAAATCATTTCCCAGGAACAAATATTTTGGATAATTCTCTCAATATGGAAAGGCAGCAAGGTGTAGTGGAAAAAACACTGGTTTGGATTAGAGGACCCAAACTGACATCTCACCTCTGATGCCTCCAACCTGTATGACTTTGTGTAAGTTATTTATGTTCCTCAGGCTTCAGTGTCTTCATCTGTAAAATGGAAAGGCTGGACTAAGTCAGGGTTGGGTTTTTTTTTTTGCTTTTTTTTTTTGGAGGGCAGTTGGGGTTAAATGACTTGCCCAAGGTCACACAGCTAGTTTTTGTGTTAAGTGTCTGAGGTCGGATTTGAACTCAGGTCCTCCTGACTCCAGGGCCGGTGCTCTATTCACTGCGCCACCTAGCCACCTAGCCACCCCCTTGTTGTTGTTGTTTTTTTGCTTTTTTTTTAAGTCAGGGTTTTTAATCTGGAGTTAAGGAGTCCACAACACACAAAAAGCTTAATAGCCTCTAGCTCTACACATACAATCCTATGGATGCTACTGTGATCCAAGAGGTTACTATGGGGCTTCAATTCATTACAAAACAATCAGATTTTTGTGGGCTTGTCTCATTTAGGCTAACCTATTGTCTTGTTCAAAATATACCCTTACTATTCCATGGCTACCTTTGTCCACATTCAAGGATGGATCCAGTTCCTTATGCACCCAAGTCATGAGTTCCTCTGGGTCTCAGATCATCCCCCTGGACCACTAAAAGGCTCTCCCTTTGCTTTATCCCCCATTCAATTGCTTTTCTCTTACAGAACACACCCGCTCTTTCTTCATCCCTTGCTGTGTCCTTGCCATGGTCCTGAGGATTTCTGTTTCAGACTCCATAAATTAATAAATTATTCCTTTTGGCCTAAAATAATACCTTCCACTTATTTAGTACCTAATCTGAAGATTTGTCAAGCATTTGAAATACATTATTTCATTTATTTCTCACAACACCCAGGAGGTAGCTACTATTAGTGTCCCCATTGTGCAAAAAAGAAACTGGGGCTCAGAGTATAAGTGACTTGCCCATGGTCACTCAACTAACAAGTGAGTGAGACAGGTCTTCCTGAGGCCAAGTCCAGCACATTACTCACAAGGCTACTACTCCCTTTGATTGGACATGGGACTGGCAAGGACATGGGAGAGCATCTGGTCCAACCCCACCATTTTACAAATGGAGAAACTGAGATTCACAGAGGTGAAGGAACTTGTCCAAGGCCATAAAAAGCAAATGAAGGACAGTAACAGAGGTAGGATTCAAACTCAGATTCTCAGATTCCATTTCCAGGTAGAGCTCTTTCCATTAGACCATACTACTCCACATTTTTTTTTCTCTTCAGCTAAACCTTCTTGCCTTTTTCCCACCCAATAAATTCAATTCTCAGCATGCTAATGTTTCTGGAGACTTTGCCTTCCCATCCTTCCCCATAATCCCCACTCTCTTCCTGACCAGTCTCCATGACCTGCCACAATTCTGGCTTCCTCGAGTGAATAGCTCAGATGCTTGCCTTCCTTAGGATGAAAGAAGCCAGGCCTATCTCTAATCCATGGACTTTCACCCTTCCCCACACTCTAGGTCTCCATGGATTTCCATTGCTTACATAGAACCTGTGCCCAACAGATAAAGCAAATAAAAAGATGAGAGCACTAACAGAATACATAAACATGGTTCATGAGCATTATGGGAAGTCTTGGTTTCCTAGGATCATAATCTAGGACTATAAGGGACCTTGGAGGCAAATTCTAGCATCTTCTTGTAGGTCTTCCTATTCCACACAATTCTCCCCCAGTAGCTTTTGCACACATACACACACACACACATACACACACACATATGCATGCATATACTGTGCATATGCACACACACAAAGACACACTCTCACATGTTCACATAAGCACACACACTAAGTGAACTTACTTACATCTCAACTTCCTTTGGCAAGCTGGTGATTCTTCCACCTTTCAGGTTCCACCTCCAACCTGCCTCACTTGCTTAGGAAAATCTTGAGACGCTTGAGCCCCATACACCATCCTTATTCACCTCTCCAGTTTCTTCCCTTCCCAGCCTCCAGGTTCCTCCTCTGATGCCGTCCTATCTCTCGCCCTAGGAAATGCCACAGCCTTCTCCCTTGCAAGATCACCCCTAACCTGTCCTTCTCTCTCTCCCCAACACTCTCCCATCTGTCTTTCAGCCTGAGGCCTATTCATTCCTTTATTCCCCTCCTTCTCCCCCCACCCAGATTTTATGGACTAACACACTCCTCAGCTATCATTTCTCTCACTAATGTGCTTGGGGAATCTGTGGTTTTGAAAGATGTAAAACCAGGTCAGACTGCCATAAGAAAGCTGAGGGATTCAATCAGCTGGTCCCCTTTGATTCAGGCACCACTTAGGATCTTCTTCCTTTGACTGACCTCATTAACAGGAGTTTCCTGGGGGTGGAATGCAGCCTGTCTGTCCATCTTCCAACTAACACCAGCATGCCTGGAAACCAAATAAGATGGCTACAAACTATAATTACCATTTTTTAAAAACAGGAATTTTACTTTCAAATGGCCTGAGATGCCCAGATGAAAGGCATCATGGAAGCTTCAGTGTTATTAAGGTCATTCATAAAAACAAGCTAGCAGAGTTAACAACCACCCTAGGCCAACTTCCCAAAATGGTAAGCCCCTACAGGTGCCTGAACCAGTCTCAAAAGTGCCCACCCACTCTCCCCCCTTCCCTCAAACACTTCAGGAGAGTTGAATGGGAGGGACTTAGCCAGGGGTACAATGAAGCTGGCCCAGAGATCATTGCTAAATTTTCACTGTGAGAATTTGCACTTCAGAAATCGAGGATTTCTACAAATCAGAGTTGGATTCATCACTTTGTTGTTTGTCTAGACTTAAGAAAGTGTTAGTAGTACAGATTAAACTTAGAAGTGTGTATGTGTGCATTCTTTTTGTTTGGTTGGTTGGTTGGTTAAACATTTACCAGTATGTTCCTGGATGTAAATTTAAAGTCCAGGCTCATAAGAAAAGTTTCACAAAGATCTGTCTCCGTTCTCTTCACTGTGGCTCCTACCCAAGAGAAGTCTATTCAGGGATCAGGTTTAGGACAGGAAGGGACCTTAGAGGCTAATCCAACTCCTTCATTTTTTCAGGAGAGGAAACTGAGTCCCAGGAAGGTCAAGTTCCCAAGATTATCCAGGTTGTATGTAGCAGAGTCAGGATTTTAATCCAAGTTCTAATCTAGCACTGTTGCTATCAAGTCACTAGGACTAAAGAAGAAAGATCAGAAAATCATAGATTTTGAGCTGGGAGGCACATCAGAGGACTTCTAGTCCTTCCTCCTCATTTTAAAGGTGAGCAAACTGAAGCTCAGATGAGGAAAAAGAGGTTAAGGGGCTTCCTCAGGATCACACAGCTGGGTGTCCCTAAAGTGAGATCAATCATGCCAAGCCAGAGACATTAAAGGCAGGAAGAAAGGTCCCATTTACACCAGAACATTTCCTGCAGGGCTATTCATGTTCATGGTAGCAAAGAATGGGAAACAAACTATAGATAATGGGGGAAGCAGGGGCAGCTAGGTGGTGCAGTGGATAGTGCTGGACCCAGAGTCAGGAAGACTCATCTTCCCTAGTTCAAATCTGGCCTCAGACACTCACTAGCTGTGTGACCCTGGGCAAGTCATTTGACCCTATTTGTCACAGTTTCCTCATCTTGCAAGTGGGTTAGAGAATGAAATGGTAAAACACTCTAGTATCTTTGCCAAGAAAACACCAAATGGGGTCACAAAGGGTAGGACACAATCGAACAACAACAAAAATGGGGGTGAGTCTAGAAGGAAAAGGGACAAGCATTTATTAAATGCCTACTCTGTGCCAGGTACTATATATGCTAAGTGCTTTATAAATATGACCTTATTTGATACAACAACCTTAGAAGGTAAGTTCTATTATGATTCCCATTTGAGGAAACCGAGGCAGGCAGAAATTAGGTGACTTGCCCGGGGTCACACAGCTACTAAATGTCGGAGGCCAGATTTGAACTCAAATTGTGATGTGTTCATATGATAGAATTACTGTATAAAACTAAGAAATGAGATAAAGGATGTGAAGAAGCATGGGAAGACACGTTTGAATGGATGCAGAGTAAAACAGAGTCAGGAAGGTGTCATTCAAGATAACTACAGAGACGCAAATGCAAATAACAGGAAAAAAAAACACCGGAATAGGGTACAATGAGTGCGGCTAATTCTCACTGTAGAGAAGAAATGACATAAAGGATGTGAAGAAGCATGGGAAGACACGTTTGAATGGATGCAGAGTAAAACAGAGTCAGGAAGGTATCATTCAAGATAACTACAGAGACGCAAATGCAAATAACAGGAAAAAAAAACACCGGAATAGGGTACAATGAGTGCGACTAATTCTCACTGTAGAGAAGAAATGAGATAAAGGATGTGAAGAAGCATGAGAAGACACGTTTGAATGGATGCAGAGTAAAACAGAGTCAGGAAGGTATCATTCAAGATAACTACAGAGATGCAAATGCAAATAACAGGGAAAAAAAAACACCGGAATAGGGTACAATGAGTGCGACTAATTCTCACTGTAGAGAAGAAATGACATAAAGGATGTGAAGAAGCATGAGAAGACACGTTTGAATGGATGCAGAGTAAAACAGAGTCAGGAAGGTATCATTCAAGATAACTACAGAGATGCAAATGCAAATAACAGGAAAAAAAAAACACCGGAATAGGGTACAATGAGTGCAGCTAATTCTCACTGTAGAGAAGAAATGAGAACATGCACCTGCTCGCCCACTTTGTGGTGGGGGGAGGGGATGGCTTTGGATCTGGAACATCACCTTTTCCATCGGGCTCAGCTGATGCACTGATCAGTTTTGGTGACTTGCTTTGTTCCCTCTCTTTAACTCGCATTGCTTTTTGTTGTTGTTCAGTTGTTTCAGTCCTGTCTGACTCTTCATGACCCCATTTGGGATATTCTTGGCAAAGATACTGGAGTGATTTGCTCTTTCCCTCTCCAATTTAATTTAGGTGAGGAAACTGAGGCAAACAGGGTTAGGTGACTTGTCCAGGGTCACACAGCTAATAAGTATCTGAGTCCGGATTTTAATTCAGGAAGGTAAGTCTTCCGGTCTACAGGTCTGATACTTTTTGCACTGTGCCATCTAGCTGCCCTTATGAGGGTAAGGGGAAATTTATTAAGAAATTACTTATGGGGGTGGCTAGGTGGCGCAGTGAATAGAGCACTGGCCCTGGAGTCAGGAGGACCTGAGTTCAAATCTGACCTCAGACACTTGATACACTTACTAGCAGTGTGACCTTGGGCAAGTCACTTAACCCCAATTACCCTCCAAAAAACAAAAAACAAAAAAAAAAGAAATTATTTATAAAGACAAAATACATTGATACTCTTTAAAAAAAATAGAAATGGTCGATGTTAAAGGGACTGTAAGTAGACAAAATGATACATTTTTGGTGGAATCAAAAGGAATCAAAGGTAGAACTATTCATAGTAGCAATCTTTGTAGTGGCAAAGAAGAGGAAAGGACGTACCTGCCCAGCAACTGCAGAATGTCTGAAACTATGGCATACGACTATGATGGAATGTTATCGTGCAATAAGAAACAAGGAGTATGAGGAATTCAGAGAAATGAAGGGAAACGTGTATTAATAGATACCGAGCACAATAAGCAGAACCAAGAGAACTACGGAGGCAATGATTAAAATAGTATAAATGAAAAGTTTAATAAACCAATAAAGATTTTAGAGAAATGTTAATGATACATCTTCTCCCTTGTGGGAGAGAGATAAGGAACCACTAGGACAGAACACTGAATGCCCAAGGCCTTGGTGTCAAATGCTGATTAATTGTTTTGCTTTATCCAGAGAAAGGGTTCATTATAGTGAGAGGGAGAATGTCTGATGTAAAGATAAAACACATCAGTAAAACAAATTTTAAAATTTTTTAAATAATTTGTTAGGATGTATATAAAATGGGGGGGGGAGGCGGGTAAGTGGCACTATGGACAGAGCTCCTAGCCTGTAGTCAGGAAGACTCATCTTCCTGGGTTCAAATCTGACCTCAGACACTTACTGGCTGTGTGACCCTTGGCAAGTCACTTAACCCTGTTTGCCTCACTTCCTTTTCTATAAAATGAGCTAGAGAAGGAAATGGCAAACCATTCCAGTATCTTTACCAAGAAAACTCCAAATGGTGTCACAAAGAGTCAGACACAACTGAAACAACTCAGCAACAACGACAACAAAAAGATTGTCTTGAAAAATTATGCCCAGCAGCAGCTAGGTGGCACAGAGAATAGAGCACCAGCCCTGGAGTCAGGAGGACCTGAGTTCAAATCCGACCTCAGACACTTACCACTGTGTGATCTTGGGCAAGTCACTTAACCCCAGTTGCCCTGTCTCCCCCCCTCCAAAAAGAAAAAGAAAAAAGAAAAATTATGCCCATCAACTCATTCTCACAGGGCTTCCTTTGAAAGTAAAAGGGTAAATGTATGAAGTATGTAAAATGAAAGTAGACATGGATGACATGGGATAAATTTTTAGCTAGAAACCAGATGTAAATATCATTGTTTCCCCAGATGGAAAGAAGTTCATTGAGAAAGAGACTTAGCTTTCACAGCTTCCAAGGAGAGTTCACAAATGCCTTTATCAAGCAGAGAAAACACATACACAGAAGGCAGATAAAACAAGGCACAAGAAGATGACACACAGAACACTGAGGACAGATATAAAGACTGAAACTTGCAGGAATTTTCTGTGGCATTGCTACTGCCAGGGTATTTTAAGAAAGAGCCTTCAGACTTGGTCCTTCCCTGATCCCATCTACCTTTTATTCAACCCTTCCCTCTGAGAATATATGATATCCATTGGTGACTACTACTTCTCTTTTTTTTTTTTTTTGGAGGGTTTTCGGAAAGGAAGGCAATTGGGGTTAAGTGATTTGCCCAAGGTCATGCAACTAGCAAATGTGTCAAGTGTCTGAGGCCAGGTTTGAACTTAGATCCTCCTGACTCCAGGGCCAGTGCTCTATTTACTGTGCCACCTTAGCTGCCCCCAAATGGAGTTACTTTAGCTACCCACAAGCATTTGAGGGTATGGCATCTTTTTTGGCAAGGCATTTGGGCTTCAGTGATTTGCTCAGGGTCACACAGTTAGTAAGTGTCAAGCATTTGAAGCAGTATAAAGCATCTGAGGCTACTTTTCCTCTTAAAGGGCCCATTGATTGTACACAGTATTATAAGATTTATTACCAGAAGAGACTTTATAGATTATCTAGTCCATCTCTTCATTTTACAGATGAAGAAAACGAGACCCAGAGTGGAGAAATTTCTTGCCAACGTCATATGGGTAGCAGATCCAGGATTCCATCCTATTTGATTTGAGGCCAAATCCAGTGCCCTTTCTCCTAGATGGAATAGATAGACAGACAGACAGACATAGATAGATAGATGGATAGAAAGATAGATAGATAGATAGATAGATAGATAGATAGATAGATAGATAGATAGATAGATAATTGGCCCTGGAGACCTGAGTCCAAATCTTGTGTCAGACATTTACTAGCTATGTGACCCTTGGCAATTCACTTAACCTCTGTCTGCCTCATCTTCCTTATCTGTAAAACAGGCCTACACAATTTGTGGCATGCCAAAGGATTTCAGGTGGACCACAAAAAAAATATTTATCCTATACCTTTTTCACAGGCCACTCAAAATCCTTTGGCATGCCACAGGTTGTGCAGGCCTGCTGTAATGATTTGTTGATGATAATTTGTTACATACCTTACAAACCTTCAAGTGCTTTATAGATACTAGCAACGTCATGGTGTTTATTATTGCCAGACTTCACCTAGGTAGAAATATATAGGAGGGTAAAAGGAGTCCTGGCACCCCCACCATGTGCCCTAGGAGAGTACCTTCTTCCATGATTCCCCTAAGCATTTCAGGAATTCTTAGATGCTAGGACTATTGGGCCCAGATTGATCCAGGAAGAAGGTAGGAATCCCATTCAGTTGTTGCTCTCCAGGCCTGCCTCATTTAAGACAAGACAAGAGGGTAGGAATGGGCTCTGGAGAAATCAAGACTGAGGAGCCGAGTCCATCCTTCCTCCCCTTCAGCGTGTCCTGCAGCTGAAGATTTGTTTCTCAGCTGACCCATGCAGTCTTGAAGTATGGAGGGAGGGCCAAGGAAGGGGTGTAGTGTCTGGTCCAAGGTGGGGCCCTAGGGAGGAGACTGTACTTTACTCAGAGCAAATTTGTGGAGGACTTATGGGAGGCCATGTAGAAGAGTCACACAAAATGGGCAGGTGTGGGTGGGGTGGAATCTGTCTCTTAGGAGTGCCCACATTGATGAGATCACAGATTCATGGTTGTATTGGTAAGGAAGACAAGAACAAGGCAGCAATCAAGTAGTCTCACTCCTTTTCCAGCCCCCAGGATACCTTGTTGTTGTTGTTGATGATGATGATGATGACAATGAATTGTATCTGACTCTTCATAATGTCATTTTGAGTTTTCTTGGCAGAAGTACTGGAGTGGTTTGCCATTTCCTTCTCCAGTTCATTTTACAGATAAGGAAACTGAGCCACACAGGAGTAAGTGACTTGTCCGGGGTCACACACCTAAGTAAGTATCTGAGGTCAGATTTGAACTCCAGAAGATGAGTCTTCCTGACTCTAGTGCTCTGTGCACTATGGCACCACCTAGCGGCTACAAAGGTATCAGGACACCTTGATTGAATATTTTTGCTCTGCGGTGGCTCATAAACCACATTTCTCAAGTGCTGACTCCTCTAATGCTTCCTTATTCTCACCTTCTAAAGAACCTCAGGCATTTGGCCTGAGCACCACCCCACCCTGACTGTACAGACCAACCAAACATTTAGGGTTGGGACTGGCCTATTGTTCCTTCAGCCCCGGGGCTCTATTTCTTAGTGTCCTCAAAGAAATCTAGGCTAAAAAAAGGCAGTGTGGACATGATGGAAAGAACTCTAAAACTAGGAGTCAGAGGGCCCATGTTACAATCCCATTTCTGTTGCTTCCTAGCCATGTTACCTTGGGAAAGTCCTTTTACATTTTTGGGATCAAGGATATGATTCTCCATAAAATGAGGGATCTCTAAGGTCCCTTCCAGTTCTCTGCTCCTATAGGCACCATGCCAAGAAAATAGGGATTTCTTAAGTAACTTCTGTGTGCCAGGCACTGTGCTAAATGCTGGGAAGACAAAGAAAGGCAAATATAGTCCCTGCTCTCAAGGAGCTAACAATGTAATATGTCTCCTTCCCAGTCTTATCATAGAATTCCAGAATCTTTCCTCGTTTGTTCTGGTACTTCAGTACTTGGTACTTTCTTTAGGAGGTCCCTTGTATTAATTCTCAGAGTCGATGCTAGTTCCCTAGTACCTACCGGCAGTACTGCTGAGAAATGAACTATGTGTTTGCACTGGCAAAGGAAGGAGATGAGGAAGGAGAGGAGAGGGATTTATGGAAATGGCAGAGTCTAAACAGTTGGGCCTTTCTCCCAAGAATCCAAGTAATAGATCCATCATCCCTAACCTCGAAAGTCTATAAGGAAACCTGGGACTGATGAAAAGCAAATCTCCAAAGCCAAACTGGCCTGAAACTCAGTCTCTTCAATCTAGCTATCTGAGCACCTGGTCAGAAAGGAACCTGCTTCATTATAGTGAACCTGGGGAGTCAAATTGGCAGGAGAGGCTGGTTGACAGAGACATCTCTGGTGATCCAGAGTTGAAAGAGTGAAGCCTTAGCTACTCCCAACTGTTTCCTTCCCTCTATGGTCTCCTAGGTGGAATGGGAACTTCCTTTGAGCCCATGCCCCTTGGCTTTCAGGTAGAATTGCATTTCATAGCAAGCTCACATTGAGATTCCTGACCACACCCTGATTATTGCAAAGTATCTCATAGAAAGCAGGATACTGCCTTGCCCTGGTGTTGAGGAGCCTATCTCACCATGGTGATTTGGATACTCTAGGGACACTCTAAGGACAGTCCAGCTTGTAGGGAAAGGAAAGCAAGGGAAAGGGAAAAGGGTCTTTCCTCACTAGCCAATACTGGCATCCTCTGCTGTAGTGACAGCCACGGAAGGTCATTCTAGTTGTTTTATAGACAGATACCTTGCCACTTGCCTAGAGAACAGGGACCAGAAACTGCTCTAAGCTCTAAGGGTCAATTGTGAAGCAATAAAAACCCATCAAGGCCATTGGCAGGAATAAGCTGAGACTGACTTTGCTTATCCTGAGTTCAAGGATAGAAAGCTATTCCATAGAATTAGAGGATCTAGTACTGACAAGGACCTCAGATATCATTTGATCTTACCCCATCATCTTATGGAGAAAGAAACAGAGGTCCAAAGAATCATTTGCCTAAGTTCAATGAAAGGAAAGAAACAAGGTGGTGTCACATTCCCCAGGATCTGCTGGAACAGGATAAGTACCCTGCCATGCCAGACAGAATGAGCATGTAGTGAGTGCTTGGGGCAATTCAGACTAGAAACCAGATCGATATCCAAAATACGTTTGCAGAAACAACAGGAAACCTTTATTGAATTACTTTCATTACATGAGACAGGAGAGAGAGAAAGAGAGAAAGATATGGAAGAATACCCTCCCCTTTCCTGAAAGGGAACGTCACAATGAGATGGGAGAAGCAGCTGACGGAGAGAGAAGAGTCATCCATCATCTGTAGCCCTCCTCCGGTGAGTGACCAGAGACAGCTAGTAGAGGCAGCTGGGTGGGCTGGGCAGGTACTCGCTTGTCAGAAGGTTATGATTTTTCATTCCTCTTGACTTCTTATGTGGGGTGACTGGGGGAGAGAGGAGGGGGCCAAAGGCTGGGCGGATTTATGGCTTTCGGGTGTCTGAAACCCGGCGGCTCCCAGAAGAAATGTTAGTGCTGCTGCTGCTGCTGCTGGTGGTGACAGAAACTGAGAAAGGAAGAAGAAGGTTTCATTCAAGAAAGGCATCTTTTTTCCACCCAGAAGGAACACCTATCACAGATCATGGAACAGTTCTACAGGGATAGCCCACAGGGACACCTCAACTAGCTAGTGGTATAGCAAAACAAAAACCATGTCTTTCTCCTCCAAAGAAGGAATAACCCAGACTGTCTCAGAGATCATTCAGGTGACTCTGACAGGGACTGTGCCATTTGGCCATGAATATGACAGCCTTTATAGCTGGAATATCCCAGTACCTAGAGTGCTTGGGAATTCAGAGCTATCTCCTTGTCCTTAAGGAAAGGGAATCCACTCTCCCCAACCCAACTCTACCCCACCTAACCACACCCAGAGAAGAGTGCTGGATTCTCTTACCTGTTCCAGAGGTGGGGAAGCCAGTCATCCTATAAGAAAGAGAAGAAAGATGGGAATAAACTATAGCTCAGAAAGCAGGGCAGAAAACAAGATGCATTTTCCTTTCCCAGTTTCCCAAGAAGCTAAATCAGTCTAGTCTGGAAACCCCTAGATTTTGCTCATTAGCAGCTCAGCTGCCCCCTAGACTGTAAAGAAGCCCCATCTGTTGTTGCTAGGTTTTGACTCCTGTTTGAAGATCTCCTTCAGGAGAAAAGTTTAACTATAGAGACAGGGGATCATTTGCAGGAAATACTGAAAGTCATGGATTTTTAAGAGTCGGAGAGGGGCTTGGAAATCATATGTCCAGTGCCCTAATTCATTCC
Source organism: Pseudocheirus occidentalis (assembly GCA_028646575.1). NCBI lineage: Eukaryota > Metazoa > Chordata > Mammalia > Diprotodontia > Pseudocheiridae > Pseudocheirus > Pseudocheirus occidentalis. The sequence goes on from CM053593.1 coordinate 152,239,185, forward strand.
CCAGTGTTCCAGGCAGTCTCTTCTGGTAACCTTAGTTGTCATTCCCTGCCTGGACCTCACTCCTAGAGCCTATGAAAGTGATATACAGAATATCATAAATTATTGTTATTGCTGTTAGTTAATTCTCATCTTAGATGCTGAATTCATTTGGGTTTTCTTTATTCTCGAATGTGCTAAAATAAAAGAAAATCTGGGCATTCGGAGGGCTGGACTTAAAAAGCTAATTCTAGCTCTAAACACTTCAATAGATATATTGCCAGATGAGACAACTGTCCTGAACTGAGAAACTGTCACGGTGTATACAGCACTGGGCCTGGAGCCAGAAAGCATTGTCAGACACCTTATTACTATATGCAAGCGGGCAAATCACTTAACTTCTGTTTGCCTCAGCTTTCTCAACTATAAAATGCGGTTAATAATAGTAATAATTGTGAAAATCAAATGAGATCATTTATAAAGTACCTGGTACGTAGTAGACACTTATAAACGCTTGTTCCCTTCTCCCCCTTCTGTAACACAAGCTTTATAATTTACTAGCTATGTGCCTTTGGACAAGTCAGAGGATCAAAAATTTAGAGCTGGACCTTTAAGGCCATCAAGTCCACACACATACCCCCCCCACACACACACCCCATTTTACAGATGAGGAAACTAAAGCACAGATAGGTTAAGCAACTTGCCCAGAGTTAATGTCTAGGGAATGATTCAAACCCAGATCCATTGCCCTATCCATTATAGAACATTGCCTCTAGAGTCACTTCCTTTTTTAAAGCCTTTTGTGAAGGCCCAGAGTGATAATATCTGTGAGAGTACCCAAGAGTGGGAGGTATGGGGCCCTGTGCTTACTTGGAGTCCTGGCCCTCCAGCAGGCTGCGGTATGTAGCAATCTCCTGTTCTAGCCTTGTCTTGATGTCCAGCAGCATCTTGTATTCCTGGTTCTGGCATTCCATCTCACTACGCAGATCGCTCAGCTGAGCTTCGATGCTGCTGATTAGTCCCTGGATTTGTTGAAGCTGCATGGCATAGCGACACTCTGTCTCTGCCACAGAAGATTCCAGCCCGGCTTTCTGTTAAGGAAATGGAGAACAGGTTCAGGAGGTGAATGATGGAAGCCTTTGCAGTGTCCCTCCCAGGAGAGGATTGCCCACATACCATGCTGAGCTGAGACTGCAGCTCGATCTCCAGCCCTTGGAGTGTGCGTCTCAGTTCTGTGATCTCGGTCTTGCTGGTCTGGATCATTTCGGTGCTAGTAGTGACCTCCTTGTTCAGCTCTTCACTCTGGGGCGTGGGAGAGAATCAGAAATGAATGAAAATCCTGACTGTGAGAGGAGAACAAGATGTTACATCCTCAGATTTGAAAAGAACCAGAGTCTATAGAGTCAAGGGAGGAAGATACCTTCTGTTGGAACCAGGCCTCGGCATCCCGGCGGTTCTTCTCTGCCAAGGCCTCATACTGCTCTCTCATTTCAGCCAGCGTACGGGTCAGGTCAATACCAGGGGTAGCGTCCATCTCCACATTGACCTGTCCCACCACCTGGTTGCTATATTCCTTCATTTCCTATAGAGACAAGAAAAACCAGAGCTTATACTTCCTCTTCTCAGCTCCTATTCTAATCAAATCTCATACCAAAGTTTTGGCAGGGGTGCCCAAGCTCCAGGGGGATGGCATTCTGTAAGGGTGAGGCCACCAAGCCAATGGGCTCCAGTGCAGGCCTCTCAGCTATGGCCTCCCACCAACTCCCTCACCTCTTCATGGTTCTTCTTGAGGAAGGCCAGTTCCTCATTCAAGCTCTCGATCTGCATCTCCAGGTCAGTCTTGGAGAGGGTCAGCTCATCCAGCACCCTGCGCAGGCCATTGATATCAGCCTCCACACTCTGGCGCAGACCCAGTTCATTCTCATACCTAGAGGGTAAGAAAACCCAAAATTTAAATAACCCTGTGAATGAAATTACACCTTCCCTGGACTTAGCTCTTTCTTTGAGAGCTTCTTACTCAGTATTTCTTAAAGCCCCACCCTTCCAGTTTGACAGATGGGAATCTGCCTGAAATAAGAGACAGTTAAAAAGGTAAAGGTAGAGATACAGAAAGAGAAAGATGCAGAGAAAGAGACAGGGGATAGGAGAAAGAGAGAGAGGAAGTGGAGGGACAGAGAGAGAAACCAAGAGGAGGGAAAGAGAAAGAGAAAAAAGAAAGAAAAGAGAGAAAGGAAATGGAGAGACAGAGACAGAGAGACAGAGAGAGACTGACTTACTTGAGCCTAAAGTCATCAGCAGCCAATCTGGCATTGTCAATCTCCAGTATGATCTGAGAATTTTCAATAGTGGCCGTCTGGATCTGTGGGAGGTAAGAGGCAGTGATCTCTAGTCCTTCTCACTTTATGCAAGAACTTGGGCACTACCAAGCTGTATGACCTCAAGCCTAGCCTGAGCCTCAGTTTTTCTTTTTATAAAATGAATGAAGATGGACTCTTTGATCTCAAAGATCTCTTCAATTTCTGGCATTCCATGGCTGTATAATTCTGTCAGCAGACAATGGCAAAATAAAGGCCAGAAGAAGACCCTATACATTCATTTTAAGGGAGAGATTCCTATCTCAGCTAGGAAGACAGGCGGGCGCCTGGATGCTATCTCCTTTTTTCCCAAATAAACATTCCCTCTTATCATCAATTGTGTGACATTCCTCAGGGTAGAAGGATTACTCTCTTTGATGGTCTGTGGTCCCACTCTCTGGAAAGCTGAGGAACAGCTCAGCCTACCCCTGCCTCTTAAAAAATATTTCAGGTAGAGCCAGACTCCTGAAGTTCCTAGGAACATTGGGTTTAGAACTGGAAAGAACCTTAGAAATCCCCTAAGGAAGAGCAGCATGCTAGAGTAGATAGAACACTAGAATTGGAGTCAGGAAAAGCTGGGTTCAAATCCTACCTCAGACATTTACTAGCTGTGTGACCTTGGACAAATCATTTAAACCTCCCTCAGTCTGTTTCCTCCTCTGTAAAATGGGGGTGAAATAAATAGCACCTACCTCTTAAGGCTGTTCTAAGAATTAAAAAAGTAATGCATGTAAAGTATTTTACAAGCCTCAAGATACTAAATAAATGGCTATTTATTACCCAGTTCAGCTACCTCATTTTACAGAGAAAGAAACTGAGGCCCAAAAAGGTTAATTTGGCATCAGAAAGATATATAACAATAGCCACTGTTTAGAATTCCTATCTTCTCATTCAGACTCCAGAAATGCAAAGAACTCGGCTCTACTACACCCCCCCCCCCGCCCCGCTAAGCTAGGGCTCTGCTCCTGTTTCAACACGCTGTCATGAATGTGACAAGCAGGTCACAAGAGGGGGATTGGGGATCCCAAAAAGATCAACTTCTCTTGTCAATGCTTCCCCTTCCTTTTGCTCACAAATGATCATGAACAAGTAAACAGGACAGCAGGAAACTGTTCATCTATTCCTTGACCAATGATCTGACATACATCTCTCTGAACTCTCAAAACTGTTATCAGTTTTCAAAGAAGACAGGAGGCTTGAATTACAAGGATAGAGTCCTTTAGAAACTGAATGTTTATGAAGCAGTAAAACTTTCCACTTGAGTAATAGCTGTAGTAAAAATTAACTGTGGGATAAAATGCATAGCACAAATAGCCCCATTAGGAGCAGAGACCGCATGGCAAATCATTAGAACATCCCCTGAAGGGAGGGTGAGATTCTAGCTCCAGTATAGAGGTCATCATTCTCTGAGATTCAATGACCTTTGACCTTGGAAAGAATAATCTACTCTGTATCCTCTATCTGCCAAAGTCTTACCTTTCCCCGGAGGTCCTCAATGGTCTTGTAATAGGGGGTGTAATCCCGCTCAGGGCTTGTGGGGCTTTGCTTTTGGTGCCAGTCCCGAATCTTGACCTCCAGGTCAGCATTGGCCTCTTCCAGAGCCCGCACTTTGTCCAGGTAGGAAGCCAGGCGGTCATTGAGGTTCTGCATGGTGATCTTCTCATTGCCAGTCAAGAGGCCACCATCTCCACCACCCAAGTCAAAGCCACCACCAAAGGCACCTCCAAAGCTTCCCCCGAAGCCTCCTCCATATCCACCTCCAGCACCACCACCAAAGCCCCCACCAAAACCACTACCAGCTCCTCCACCAAAGCCACAGCTCATTCCACCACCATAGCCCCCCATTGACCCAGAGGACACAAACCTAGTTGAGCAGCTAGACACACCCCGACCTCCTCCCAATTGGCAAGAGCCACCACCAAAACCACTTCCATAATTGGAAGATGAGGTCTGAAGACGGCAACTCATGGCTGTAGCAGCTGGAGAACCTGGGTTAGGCTTTTGCTTAGATTGAGCTAGACCCAAGGGTATGTGACTCTTCCCTGAAACAGGTCTTCTTTTATACACCTTCATGGAGGTGGCCCCTCCTCCCTTCCCCACCCTCGAGGTCCATGCCAATGACACTCCTGTTTCTCTAAAGCCCAGTTGCCTTTCTGTATTTCAGGGTGGGTAGTGGCTTTTTGGGGTGTTTTTTTAATCCTATAACAAAGGAGATGATTCAGAGTGAATGATGTTTTGATTGAGACTATCTTTTTGACAATTGAATTCATTTCGCCTCTACACTCAGGAGGCAAACTTCCATAGGTCTTCCAGCCCCACCCAATATTAGAAGGACACCATGGAAACAAATATGTACAGAGGTGCCTGGTCGATAGAAAGCAGCCCTTTGCATGTGCAGCTTTTCAGCAGGCCCTCAACCTTCCCTGGTGCTGCCTCTGACCTTTCCTACTACTTTCGTGACCCAAGCCTCATTAGCTACAATCTTTTTTTGTTCTTCTTCCATTCTGGGTCCCAAGATGTCTGATATGGACTCACTCACTCCATAGTGCCATAGAATCAGGTGAATATACGTATACTTGTACATAGACAAACAATGCGATACACAGACGGCCGATTCTCACGTCTCCACGGCCATCGCATAATCCCACATCTGATACCAATTCTGTGACCCTGGACAAATCTTAACTTCTGTGAGCCTCAGTTTCTCTAGTGAAATAGGTCTTAATAGTGAAATAGGTCATCACTGTTGGAAGGGACCCCAGAGGTCATCCAGTCCAACCCCCTTATTATGTAGATGGAGAACCGCTGGTGCTAGGAGCCAAGAGAGCCCAAGGGACCTATTCAGGGTACACTGGTAGGAAGCAGCAGGTGATAATAACAGCGGATATCTTTCTACAACTCTAGTTTGACCCTCAAAACAGCCTGGGGTGGAGGCAAGAGAAGAGTGCTAATATTTAACCTATTTCTCAGGTGAGAAAACTAAGGCTGAGAGTGGGATCCTTGTAGCACCTACTTCATCATATTGAAAATGAAAAAAAAAGTATATAAAAAGTTTGTGAATCTTAAACCCTAATCATAGATCAATTTAAAGTGATATCACTTTAAATACGATCTCATTTCATTCCTACAATAACCCTGTGAGGTAGGCATACTTACTATCCAATATGATAGATGAGGAAACTGAGTCTGAGGGGGGTGAAGAGGCTCAGGGTCATATGACTCTTAAGGCAGCTTTGTGGATAGAGTACTAAGCCTGGAGTCAGGAAGATCCGAGTTTAAATCTAGCCTCAGATACTCAGGCAGACACTGCATGACCCTAGGCAAGTCATTTCACCTTGGCTTGTCTACATTTCCCTGTTATAAAATGAAGATAATAGTAGACCCTAGCTTCCAGGATTGTTGTGAGGGTCAAATAAGATAATAATCGTAATGTGTTTAGCACAGGATTTGACACGTAGTAAATACTATATAAATGTTAGCCATTATTGTAGCAAATGCCTGAGGAAGGGTTAAAACCCAGGTCTTCCTGATTCCAACTCTACTTCTTGGCTCCACCAGTCAAGGCTTCCTCCTTAAGGATCTTGGGATCAGATATTTAGATCCAGGAAGGATTTTAGAGATCTCATTTTACAGATTAGGAAATGGGCAAAGAGAAGTTAAGTGACTTTCCTAAGATCACACAGCTAGTAAGTGCCCGAAGCTGTATTTGAACTCAGATCTTCCTGACTCCTTGTCTAGCACTTTATCCACTGTGCCACCAACTGCCTCAGAAATAATACAGGTAAAGTTAAGAGGCATTTCTTAAGCACTCACTATGTGCCAAGCCTTTTGCTAAGGAATGGTGATACAAAAAAAGAAAGACAAAAACATGGACCCTGCCTCAAGGAACCTACATTCAAAAAAATGTGTTGTGAACTATAAAATGCTATGAAAAATAAGCTATTGTTACTGTAGAGGAGTGTGGTCAATTATAAAGTGTCCCTAACTAAGCCAAGTTGAGTTAGCTGCATTTGTTATCAATGCTAATTTTTTGGTAATATTAATGTTAATATTTTATCATATTAAAACAATAAAACATTGTAAGGGTCCCTACTCACCTGGCTGAATTTCTGAAATGAGAATAACCCTGAGGAGCAATGAAAATCTCCACATTCATAGAGTGAACCGAACATGAGTCATGGATATCCAGTCATATTTACATGGAGATTTAAAATGCCCAGTTGGAAATGGAGCATGAGTACTTTTTCATCTGGGATCATTACGGAGTTAGTATTTCCTACACTGGACACCAGAGAAGAGGAGCCTTAGGAACATGGTCCAGTCCTAGGAGATACCCTCAGAAACCTCTGTCTTGGGCTGTAGTGTATCCTGGAGCACTCATTCCCTACAGCAGGAGCCCTGGAGTAAAATTTGTTTTCACAGCTCAGATTCATAAGGACTAGATCATTGCAAGGGGAAGTTATTTGTCCAAAAGGGGGGGGAAGCATCTCTTCCCCCTTGGTCCAAGTCATACAAGAGTATCCTAGAGATTTCCACATTAAGAATGAGAGTGATGAGAGCTTTGTGGCTCTGGTCATAATGGAGATGAACAAGTCAGGATTAAGGAATCCCAATGGACTGAAGAATGTCAAGGACTGGTCAGCAAGTTTTAAAGCTTTTCAGGGGAGAGACATGCTGCAAAGAGAGATGGGAGTGCTCTTGAAAAATGGGATCTTTGATGGAGTAATAGTGGAGCAAGAAAGGGCAGGGATTTGGTGTGCCCTCTTAGAAACAAATGGGTTCAGGAAGGAAGGGCATAAGGAGAAGATCAAGAGTAAGAATACAGCTATATGGCCTCAGAGTTGTAAGCATTACTTCCCACAATGCCCCATCCCACCCCCCTTATAGCCTCCATCATGCCCATTTTGAAGAGTCTAGTTTGCAGAAGATGTATATTGTCCCCAGTCACTCCCACAGCAATCCTGGGGGGCAGCACACAAATATGGTATAAATTAGCACAGGCTTCAGATTAGTATCACATGACCATAAAAGGGTCCTCAAAGGTCATCTGGGCTAAGTACTTCATTTTACAAACTAGAAACTGAGGACCAGAGACTGCCCAATACTACACTGGTGTAAGTAACAGAATTTGGATTTGAAACAGGGTCCAGTGGCTCCCTCTTACATCCAAGATCAAATATAAAGTTGTCTGGCATTTAAAATTCACAACCTGGTCTCTTCTGATCCTTGCATTCTTCATACACTTCACTTTACTCCGTGACATTGGCACCTGCTACTCAGCGAGCCTACTTTCTGTTCCTCATGCACAACAATACATTCCCATACCATTGCATTAGTTGTTCCCCATAACTAAATGCTCTTTCTCTTTACCTCTCCTTCTTAGCTTGTTTCTATAAGAGGTTGGGGGTTTTTTTCAGTCCCCCAAAGCAACTGGTGCTCACTTCTCCAAGTTTATAAGGTACTGTCCCTTGAAGGTTCTGCCTTTCCTATGGAGTAGTTTGGTTCTGAAAGGGCAACAAATAGTATTTTTGTGAAATTACAAAGAAATAAAACAACTGATGAAAAATGTAAGGCATTATTCATTTAATGGATAAAGAGTTTGGTTCCTGAAAGGAGCAGGAAAGCTATTTTGATTCAATAAAAGCCACCAAATCTGTGAGTAAAAAAACACAATTTTCAGACAGAAAACAATTTTCACAGTTTTCAGTGAGCAGTGCCATTGCAAAAGAGTCAGAAAATGAACTGTATCATTGAATATAAATGTATATTATAATATAAATTTATATTGAATATAAATATAATTTAATCCCGTTAAAGGTTGTAAAGTGATACTTCTTTCATATGTGAACAATTTGATGATTTAAAGAAACAGAGAAAGAACTTTTGTTTATTAAAAACTGATAAAATTCTAGTATTAAAAAGCATAATTGTCTAAGGTACAGACTGTTAAATTGGACCTTTTTGAAGACTATGGAATGGCTGGAGTTGCAGGGCATTGTACACATCACGTTGGTATCTAGTCGTCATCATTAGAATGTAAGCTACATGAGGACAAGGACTGGTTTTGCCTGCCTTTGTACCCTCAATGCTTAGCACAATGTGGGACACATAGTAAGGTTTAATAAATGTCTGTTGACCAACTGTCTGAATGAATGAATGAATGAATGAAGTGTAATAAAGGGCTAATGAGCATACCCAGTATGTTCAGCTTATCTGAGTCCCACACAGAAGAGACTAAAGAGTCTACTTCTAGAAAAGTATATAATGGAAGGGCCTATTCCTTCCTCAAATGCATAGACATTCTTAACTGATTCCAGTCTATTACCATGTGATAGACAGGTCGATTGACCACAGAGCCAGAACTGGGTTTCATTCAAATGGCACTAACCAACCAAAGCAAAGGTGGCCTCATTCCTGCCTAGCTATGTTCGAGGGAAGAGGCAAAGATTAAGATGGTGGAAAGAGAGAAGTCAGGCCTTTATCTCTCCACTGGTGGCATTGCTATGGGGTCAAGGCTCAACCCTGATGAAGCTTCTGTTACCCATGTGTCTATTCTTCCTTCTTAGGGGTGAAGAAAGAGATGATTATGAGCTTGTGAGTTTGAAAAGATCAGAATGGTAAACCACCAGAGAGATTGCCAGCAAGGGTAGAAGTATTGAGCAGTCTGTTCAACCCAATATAGATTGAAGGCAGTCAAAGCTATCCCTTTTAATTCTAATGTTTTCCCTCTTTTGATTATTCCCAGTTTATCCTGTGCATACCTTGTAGGTGCATAGTTGTCAGTATGTTGCCTCCCTCATTCAATTGGAAACTCCTGAGAGCAAAGACTTTTTATCTTTCTTTTTATCCTCAGCATTTAGCATAGTGCCTGGCACATAAGTAGACATTTAATAAATGTTTACTGACAGAATGACTTACAATGATTCATCCATTGGTTACAATAAGTGAATTTGGTAGGGGGAATGCTTTATAGAAATTGTGTTGAGCCTGAGCCCACTCTTCCTAGGAACCATGATGATATGGGGGAAATTGTGTCTCCAAGAGCTGAGGAACAAATTGCTTTGGAACTTCTGTTCCTGCTGTATCTGTTCAGTAAATATCCCTTTGTAATCAATGATTGGTGTTAATTTGTTAAATGAAACTGGAGCACGAATCATCTATAGTACTTATTCTACCAAATCATACCTGCAAGCTCTTTAAATTGATTGCAGAAACAAATAAGCAGGAAAAGAAAGAAAGAAAAGAAAAGGAGGGAAAAAAGAAATTCTTAGCATCAGAGATTTACCATCCTGGGCAAAAACTTTCAGCTCATAGTTCTGAGCGACAAGTTCTAATTTATTGCTTCACAGAGACAGGTCACCACAGAAAGACAGGTCAAAGCTGGGCAAAGAGTCGAGGCAATGTATTTCTCTGTCCTCTTTGCCAAGGTGAGGGACTAGGAATGTAGAATTTCTCATATGCTATCAATGTGTATTGCTTGATTTTGCTGAATGGATTATTTTCTCTTTGTTTTTTATTCTGTATTATAAGGGGCATATCACAAGATAGGGGAGGAGAGAGAGAGAGAGAGAGATTCAAAGGTAAAAGTGTTGTAAAAACAAAAATACAAATAAAAATTTGTATAATAAAATTGGAGGATGCCAGGGGTTTTTGAGGGCCTAGGTGAAGCAAGAGATTCAGCCTGACCCCTGAATGTTGCCCTGTCCTCCCCAATTTGATGGCTCAGCTCTTTCTCTTTTGAGAAAAACAAGGTGACCTCTCCAAACTTTTACAAATCATAGCTCAACACAAAAGCCTAAGATTTCTGGAGGATCAAGGCTGACAGGAGAATGATTAATGTGATTTTGGAAACTGCCAGACCCATAGAGTCTATCACCAATCCTTTCCAGGCTGATTAACAGGTTAGGGCCAACGCCTCTTAGGGAAACAATGCGGTATATCCACCAAAGCCCCTGTAATACAAACAGAACAGGAATAGCGTGCCCTCACCTAGGTCAGGTCAGCTCTCTACCCTCCCTGGGGATTGAGTTTTGCTGACACACACACACACACACACACACACACACACACACCCACACACACACCATATGAGAATGACTTCCTCTAACACTCAAAGAACTTGAGCTCCAGATATATACAAAGGCCTCCCACCATAGGGTCTTCCTCCAAAATTTTCCTCTTCTCCAAGGAAGTCAGGCAAACAACCGGACCCAAAATGTGATCTGTGGCCCAAGGACTCTGAGTTCACACATTCCAGAGAGGATCTTCAGGGCCTGACCCCAAATTCCTTGGTTCATTGTGCCCACCTAGATTTACCCAAGGAAGTCTCCAAAATAAAATGTACAGAATCACAGAATCTGAAAGTTGGAAGGAATTATAAGGGTCATCTAGTCCACTTCAATATCAAAAGGAATCCCCACTGTAGAACTTGTCCAGCTGCTGCTTAAAGGCTTCCAACAAAAGAAAATCCAGCACCTGCTAGAGCAGCCCATTCCACTTTTGGATGACATTAGGTGTTGCAGTGGATAGAACACCAGGCCTGGAGTCAGGAGGACCTGAGTTCAAATCTGAACTCATGCACTTGCTAGTTGCATGACCCTGGGCAATTCCCTTAACTATGTTTGCCTCTGTAAAATGAGCTGGAGAAGGAAATGGCAAACCACTCCAGTATCTCTGCCAAGAAAACCCCAAATGGGTCACAGAGAGTTGAACACAATACAACAACAAATTGTCAGTATGTTTTTGTTTTCTTTTTTCAACATCAAGCTTAAAATTTCCTCTTTGTATCTTGAACTCGCTGTTCCTGATTCAGGCCTCTGGGGAGAAACAGATCAAATCTAATTCCTTCTTCACAAGACAGTCCTTCAAATGCTTGAACATAGCTCTCGTGCCCCCAACCTCTGGGTCACTTAGGTATAGCTCATGCCTAGGGTGCCCCAAAAGTAGGTAGCAAGGTTCCCAAATCCTATACAAGCATTCAGGGTACAATATGGTCACTGAGTATAGGACAGCCTTTATTCTAGCCCATGGCAAAGACCCCATAGACAGGATTCTCAAGGAGTTCAGTCTCCTCAGCCACTTTGGATTTTCAGGAAGGCAAAGATAGAAAGTAGGTTAGGAAGTCCATCATACCTTTGCCAGTGGCACGAGATCTAATTTAACACTTCACCTTCCCTCCCATTCAGTCTCCTGAAGCATTTGGAACAGAATGGATTTGACTGGGACAGTCACATCTCCCCTTTCCTTTGGAAGGTTTTCTTCATCATCATCATCATCATCATCATCATCATCATAACAGCCAACATTTATGTAGGACTTCAAGGTTTGCAAAGGGAAGGGGGAAGGGAATAAGCATTTAATGTTGCTGTTGTTATTTTTCAATCATATCCAACTCTTCATGATCCAATTTGGGGTTTTCTTGGCAAATATCCTAGAATAGTTTGCCATTGCCTTCTCTAGTTCATTTGATGGATGAAGAAACGGAGGCAAACATGGTGAAGTGACTTGCTCAGGGTCACACAGCTAATAACTGTCTGAGACCAGATTTGAACTCAGGAAAATGAGGGTTCCTGACTCTAGACCTGACACTCTATCCACTGTGACATGTAGCTGTCAAGCATTCATTAAGGCACCCACTATGTGTGAGGCACTGTGCTAAGCACTTTATTTATAAGTCATATCATTTTACACAATGTAACATATAACATGTAGCATATAAAGTACATATATAACATACACTCATATTTTATAAGTGGTTATATAAATATATAACATGATAAGTAAAAGTGCTATAAAAACAAAAGATATTGAAAATCAAAGAAAATAATCAGAAAGTGCCAGGAATTTATCATATATGTTATATGCTATTGGATATATAATATATATGATTATATATCATTATATATTATATACACATATGTTTCACCAGATTTTCACAATAGGTACTATTTTTATTATCACCCTTTGGGAGGCCTAGCCCTGAACCCCATTCTTTTCCTAGCTCAAAGATCTTATTCTCCATTTTCCATGACTTCTCATGCATCCAAGACCATAGTCTCGGTTCTCCATTTTCCAAATACACATCCTATTTCCTGCTGAGGGACAAGGGAGGGTATGGGCCAGTCATCCCTTTCCAGATATCTAATTAGCAGTGAAGACCTGACCTCATCACAGGAGGCAGGTAGGGGGTGTGTCCACAGTCTATTTAAGAGCACATCCTGGGTATGTCAATCCTTGGTACTCTCATGGCAAATCCATTCAGAGCTACTGTGCTTCACCCACCAACCACAGGCCTCTGGGTGGAATATATATCTCTCCAGAACCAAGAAAGAAAGTAGGATTCCCCAAGTTCCAAGGCTTTCTTTGCTTATCTGCAGTCTCCAGAAAAGGCAGCCCACTGACTACCCAGCTAAGACAGAGGAGAAAGAGAAACTCCTTGCCCCTCTCTAGTACCCTGCAAGTTACTGCCTTCTAGGAAGACAGGAACAACTACCTGCTTTCCCAAGACTGAGTCCCTGCCTCCCTTCTAACCACCTTTCCAACAACTTGCTTTTGCAAACTAAAACCACTGTTTATTTAAATGGCTCAGAACTTCAGAGAGTCAAAAGGCAGAAACTTTTAAACCCTCTGAGTCATAGATTCATAGAATGACTGGAAAGGACTTTAGGAAATAGAAACATGGAATGTTAGGGCTAGAAGAAATCTTACGGATCATCTAATTCAATGCTTTCATTCCACAGATGAAGAAACTGAGGCTTCAGTAGCCAGGCTGGAGCAGCCCAGGGCCAGAATGGAAAGGTAAAAAGAACCTTGTGATTTTGAGAACAATGGAAACCTGGCTGTAACAGCTAGCTAACACACACACACACACACACACACACACACACACACACACACAATCTTCATGAGCTAGACGTGAAGAAAAGATTTCCGATAGTCATAGACTAGAAAAGACAAGGCAGTTAGGTGGAGCAATGAATAGAGTGCTGAGCCTGGAGTCAAGAAGACTCATCTTCATGAGTTCAAATCTGGCCTCAGACATTTACTAGCTGTGTGACCTTGGGCAAGTCCCTTAACCCTTCTTGCCTCAGTTTCCTCATCTGTCAAATGAGTTGGAGAAGGAAATGGCAAACCACTCCAGTAGCTTTGCCAAAAAAAACTCCAAATGGGATCACAAAGAGTTGGACATGACTGAACAATAAGAAGAAGAAAAGAAGAGGTTAGGGAATTTTTTTTCCAGGATGTATTGCATCAACAGACTGGGGACTGATGGGAGGCAGGGGAGGAGGCCAGATGAGAGCTGGTTCAGAAGAAAGGACTCTGAGATCTAATCTGCCTCTGACATTTACTACGTGTGTGACCTCAGGCAAGTCACTTACATTCTCTTTCTTTGATGTCCCTCCTGGCTCTATGATCCAATCATACTTCCAGATGGTTCCCTCATTCTACTACCTATCCCTCTAGTTCTAGGAGTCTCTGTTCTGGGAAAGCCTCCTCAGTGAAACTTCCTGCCCTGAGATTCTGAACTAAATGCCATCTTCCATAAATTGTATGTGCTTTACCCGAAGCCAAAGGAACCCAGATAAGTGCTCAGTCCTGCCAAAGCAGAAGAGGAACATGTGGAGAATTTGGATTCTGCTCCAAACTCTCTTGTTCTCAGACAAGCCTGAAACCAGACCACTGATAGACACTGCCTTACATAATTCAGTGAATCCTTTCTTTACTCTCATCCTTTGCCTAGGGACTGAGCACTTTAGACATCCTGGGGTAACTCTCTAAGGAGGAAGGAGGTGAGAAGGGTCCTCTGCTCCCTTAAAGTTTCACAGTCCTGTCTTCTCTGGAGCTCATCCAAAATAAGACAGATGAGAAGATATCCCCACCCTTTGCAGAGGTCAAGAGGCCACAGTTAGGGAACACTTCATGTTATGTCACATTTTTTTAATATAAGCAGAGGAAAGGA